>KK116365.1:9070-100621 GCA_000611955.2 Stegodyphus mimosarum
TTTTGCAAAACATAAATGACATCTTGTAATTTCAAAAAATTATGTAGTGCATACACATATCTTTTACTTTTTAATTAGGTTTTTTATTTTGAAAATCTGTTAATAAATGTATAATTGAATTTTTGTTTCTTTTATTTTGGTAGAAAATTTGTGACAATCATTAAGAATGGTATCAAAGTACTTGTTCCCTTTAAGAGATTTTCGGCAAAATACTGTACTCCTGCAGAAATTGTGAAGTTTTTTCCACTGTAGGCAAATCCTACTAGCACATATTGTTATAATACTGAGTTTGTGAGCAAAAAAATCTCAATTTTCCTAAAAAGGCTTTTTTTTTTAAATCTTTATATGAAGAAATCCTCTTACACCACAAAGTATAACACGAGGCTTACAATTGTAAGCCTCATGTTATACTTTGTGGTGCACGAGGACTTCTTATAAAGATATTAAAAAAATATAAGGAAAAAATATCGCCAGTAATAACATCAACTTTCAATAATACAATGAAATCAAACACAAAGAAATGTATATATAAAGAAATCCTTTACAATATTTAAAATGAAAGTCAACAAAGTACTCAAAGCCTCTATAGGCCGAAGGTAAAGATACAAAATCATAAGATTTCAGTGGCCAGTGAATTCCAGTTAATTTCAACCTGCATTCCAATAGATTTCTTGCATTATGAAGTAATGGGCAGTCAAAAAGCGGGTGGAAAACACTTTGCTGAACACCAAGGTTGAAATAAAACAAATTGGAAGATGTCAGCTTAAACTGTTTGAGATAGACTTTGAACTTACCATGTCCAGGTCTTTCAAAAATAGTTGGGAAGAATTTTTTTGTAGCAGTTCCCTTATCAGAAGAGATATAATCACAATTCCATTGTTCAGTAATTTTAGCTTTCAATGTTTTTTTTAAAGTACGATTTTGGAATATTTACATCAACATTAATATCATTTTTAGTTGCATTCTTAGAAAGCCAATCAGCTCTCTTGTTTCTATAATTACCTGAGTGACCACGGACAAATGTAAAAAACACTGAAATGCCCCTCTTGGGCAGATCTTTGAGAGACTGCTTTATATTAACAAGAATGTCATTTCATGATGAGGTATTTTTAAGGGATTCCAGGAAAGAGAGTGAATCTGTGCAGATTAAGTAGCTGGAACCACGTCCACCCTAGCTAAGTATCCACTTAATTGCAGAATTAATACAGAGAACCTCAGAAATAAGAACAGTACATTCATTTCTAATACGAAATTGGTGGTGCTCAATTTTAACAGTATCCTCAAAAATGACATAAGCAAAACCAATTTTGCCATCAATCCTACTACCATCAGTATAGTACACAATTGAGAATGAATTTTCATCAGTGACCATACTATCCAGAATCTGTACTGGTTGTCATACAGAAGGATGAGGAAGAGGAGACAAGGGCAGTAAACGATCAAAATGAAAACTGGAGCAATTTGCAAAACTATTCTTGTAATCTATACAGGTCAGAATAAACGAATCCAACAGTGGAAATCCAGCAAGCGAGAAAACAGCATTGTAACTAATAGTTCGGTAACCCCTTATAAACTCACAGTAAAATTCATCTTTGAACTCGAAGCAGGCGATTAAAGTTAATTTTCTTTCATCCATATGAAATAAAAGGGAACAATACCTTGTTTATAAATAATTGCGCCAACATTTGATTTAACACCAAAACTGTTACATGCAATTCAATTCAGCCCACACTGAAGTCTCACATTTATTAGAAAGGTAGGAATTATGCTTTTTCCAGTTTAATTTGCTGTTCAACAAAACACCTAAATAGTTAATTCCATTCACCCTCTCAAGGAGATTATCATTTAAAAGCAATTGATATCCTTCATAAGTAATATTTTTCTATCAATGAACATAATCTTGGCTTATGCATGGTTAAAGTTCAGCTTAAAATTTATTGACCACTGATAAATGAAATCTAAAACATCATGGGTGAGATGAAAAGCTTTATGCATTTCCTTTCCTTGAACACAAATCTACAAATCATCTACAAAGGCAATAACTTCACAACTGAAGAGATCAGTAAGTTTCTGTGAGAAATCATTCATAATAATAATCCAAAGCTTGGAACTGAAAACAGAGCCTTGTGGACATCCTCTCTGAGGTCGATGAACTCTTGAGGTGCCACCCAGAAAAAGCTTGATCGGCCTGTCTTTCAGCAAATCAGAAACAACATTAAACACATTACGAGGTATTTTCATTTTTTTCAGTAAATTAAGAATAGCAGGCTATCGTGCATTATCGAAAGCTACTTCAATATCAAGAAAAATTAAAATAGTATACAAACCTCTTATCTTGCCCCTCCGTACAATGTTGCTAAGACACTGAAGTGCAAGCTTAGTACACTTTTGAGCAGTGAAACCATATTGGTCAGCACTAAGAATATTTTCATTATGTAGATGCCAAGTAATTCTGTTAGTAATTAGTTTTTCAAAACATTTACCTAAAGAAGAAAGAAGACAAATACACCTAAGGTTATTCACATGTAGAACACTGAAAGTTTATTTCTTGGATATCACAATAACAAGGGCATTCATCCAAGTTCACGGAAAAGCACCAAATATATATTAAAATATGTTTGGTGCTATTTAATATATTCAAACATATATTAAATAATCTATGAAAAACTGCGGGAAAAAGATGATGAATAGTATTTTATAGTTTCATTGGGAATACAATCCGGGCCAAGAGCTTTGCCAAGCTTTAAATTACGAATTACATCATCAACCTCGGCCTGCAAAAATGGAGGATCAATCTGAGATGTATATTCACTGCAAGCAGATGAGTGCCACTGAGTATGAAACTCATTATCAAACCTCACACAAGCAGGAGGAAGTGCTTATCAAGCATAGCGTCAATAGTTTCCTCCAAGGAAGATGTAAAGTTATCGATTGGAAGCTGAAGGCCCCAGATCTCAATCTTTCTCATAAAAGTTTCTTTAATACAATAAGTGTAAATTTTTTTCCATGCATTCTCATTATTGATGTCTGAAAGAAACTTCCTCCAAGACTCTAATTTGGCCTTAAGAAGCATTTCATTGCATTTCCCCCTTAAATCTAGGTATTTCCAAGAGTATCTAGGTATTATACAAGTCCTGTATTTCATTGCTAGAATTCCTCTGGAACCTCCGTCTATCAGCATTAACTCTCTTTCTCATAACGGAAATCTCCAGTGACCACCAAGCTTTTTTTCACATACAGTTCTTCTAATAGGCATAGATTTAATACATGCCTGAAAAACAACTGAATGTGTAAAATCAACAATCATATCAAGTAAGTCAATACTTGAGCAAGACTCCGAATTATTTATAATAAAAAAATATACTATGAACAACATTTTTCAAAATATCTCCAGTTTGCTTTTTTATATTAAACAAAAATCTACTAATAGCAATAAAAGGAACAGCAGAAACAGATAAGTCGAATTCAGTCATTGCATGGTCTGTCAATGATTGACACTTCGAGAGACATGAACGGCTAACATTCTCTAGCAAATCAGCTCCCATAGTTGTAATGTGTATATAGCTTGATCTCTGTTCCGAACAAAAGGTAGGGCTGTTTGAAACTACAAGAAGAACAGGTACGAAAATAGTTATATTGCTTGCTTAAACAAAATAGTTGTTATATGCATGGTTGCCAGAATGTGGTGACTTTTACTGAGGTGGTTGCATTAATGCATAAGTACTCTATGATCTTATTTCAAATGTTGATGACATGACACTCAAGTACCAGTAATTGACTGATTTGCTTCATGCTGAAATGTAACTTTAAAATTTATGCTACTAAAATAATCTTGAGATTTTTCAGCTCAGTCTGTTTTCATGAATTTGTCAAACTGAATTGTTAAACTGTCTCTTTGAAATAATGAAACTTAGTTTAAAAAAAAATTATGGTAAATCAAGAAATATTCAAATTTTAGTTATTTTCAGTAGAAGAATTATTATTCTCAGCCTTTTTCTCAAAAGGGGGAAAAAATTAACATTAAGAACAGACTCTGAGCTGAAAATTCTTACTCCTTTTTTCGTATGTCCTTTATCTGTTTATTTCCTTTATATATCCATTTGTGCATAATGGAATAGCAATACAAAAGTATCTCATAAACATGTAAAGGGGACTGAAATAAGTAGATTGCAATGAAATGTGTGTACAGAAATACTGCATTGAGATGCTGCAGGGTGCTGTTGAGAGCAGTAGCTGAAAGCAGTCCATTGTTATAAATCATCATTTAGTTTGCAGATTTTGAGCAGTGTACATGGATACATGTGCATGGAGCTTGCCCACATGCGTTTCATTTTTATGGGGCTGCAAATAAAAATGGAGCAGCTGGTAAAGAATGTTCTTAGAACATTTCTGAAGTAGGCAACTGGAGTACTGCCAAACATTCCAGCTTATAAAGTAAGAGCTGTGCCAGAGTAGATCTTCTTACCATTGGTGGTTGGGCTTTTAAGATGGTATTGTAAAAAGCTGAATTATTAAAATGCTTTTGACTTCAACTGTCTCATATTTACCGTATTTGGTGGCATATAAGATGCACCCTTATTTAGGAGGCCACACGCAAGGAAAAAGAAGTTCCAATAGTCTGCGCGATAGCACGGTACCACAGTAACTTAAAATGTGGTTTCTTTTAGTTCTCACGTTTCATAAAAGCCAAATAAACAATCAATGAATGCAATTACCAAACATATTTTTATTAAGGAAAATTAACAAACAGGAAGCTATTTTGAGCATGATGTGTAAATTTCAATAATGAATAAATGAATGAACGACAAGCAATCGGACATAATACAAAATAAAGCAGAAACAACAAAAAACACAGATTCAAGGAAAATGTTGCCTATCACGAAATTAGACTTTAATCACTTTCAAAACCATAAAAATCCTTTTCACTATCATCATCATCGAAAACGAGAATATTGTCATCGCTAGTATCACCTTCTTCGAATAATGCGTCGTCTTCTGTTCCGTCAAGAGCATTACTGATTCTGAACTTCTTAAAGGACTTAACAATTACTTCAGCCTTTACGTCCTCCCAAGATCTTTTTACCCACTCGCACACTTGTGAAATACAGGGCCGCTTCATTCTACCTGAGGGTATAAGGGCGTGATGTTGCTCTCCAATCTACTTGATCCCTCGGTCTCGCACTTTTCCCTTAAATGGCTTATTCACCGATACATCTAAAGGCTGCAGTTGGCTAGTCAGTCCACCAGGAATGACAGCTATCTGGGTTTTTAATTCTCTTGCTTTATTCTTTGTGGTTTCAGTTCTATGGGCACTAAACTGATCCAAAACCAAAAGAGAGTCCACCAGGTCGCCTTGCCCATGCGTTCTGTAACCACAATTTCATTCCAGCTTCGTCCATCAAGAATTTCGGATGAACATGAACAATTACACCCTTTGGAAGTTTTTCTTTTGAATATGAAAATCAGCGGTAGTTTTGTGCCATCAGCACAACATGTTAGAACTACCGTATATTGGGTTTTTTCATGGCCTGTGATTTTTATGGTTATTGATTTAGACCCTTTAATACTCAGTCTTGTTGGATGATACATCAAATGTGAGTGGAATTTCATCTATATTTCCTATTTGACCGAGCTCAAAGGAAGTTTTCTTGCGTGCATTTATAACAAACTTATGAAATGCTAGTATTTTTTCTTCATAATCTGCTGGCATTTTCTGTGCAATAGTTGTTTTTGTGTGCATTGATAAGCCTTGCCTTTTCATGAACGTGCAACACCAGCACTCAGACCTTGAAAAGTTCCGATTCCCATGTTTTTCTGCAAATCCTTTTTCCTCATTTATTATCATTTTGGTTGAAACACTTATCTCAGAATTCCTCTTATCTATCACCCACATTTTTACGGTATTTTCAAGTTCAGGCCAAGATGGAGCTGGGCATCGAAGGTTATGTTTTAGTTTTTTAGCAGTCTTCAGTTGATCTTCCTGCAGTCGCCAAGTACATATCATTTTTTCGGTAGGTGGTGGACCGAAATGCCTTGCTGCTGCTCTGTTTCCATGCACTTTGGCATAGTTTAACACTCCTAGTTTATACTGAATTGTATAGCTTAATCTCTTGTTTCCTGTAGTCATATTTTCCAGGGTATTTTTTTTAAACAAATAGTTTTAAGCACTGATACCGACACATTTATATGGAGTAACACCGATACTGACACGTATGTTGGCTGAGTCAAAGAAAGTCTGTGTAAAGAAGGAAAGGCTCCATAGACATAATGTAAACCAGTTTGTCTTCAACGCCGCTAGAAAGAAGAGGGACAGTTCACCAATGGATTTGGCGACGGAACCTGTTGGCAAGAATTTCCCCCTTTGTGATGTACCTGGCTGAGATTTTCCACCTCTGCCACGTGTACAGGAAATTGAGGAACATGAGTTAAGATGAATCGTTGTTTGACTTTTCGCAATAATTTAAACTCGAATATTCATGCTTTTTTGCTTTACTACTTGAACTTGTATTATCCATATCGCAGTTTGATGTCTGATTTTATATCTGTCAATATGTAGGGGAAAAAATGGAGTTACACAGCTTTAAACTCTTGATAAACGTGACTGTCGAACCTGTTCGAACTTCGACATCAGCTTCGAGCTTTGACGCTTTTTGGCGACACATATTTCATGCATGCGCAGTTGTGTCCCTTTTCATTCAGAGGAAGCCACTCCTACTGCTGCGAAGCTTTCCTTCTTAACAATACATATTCTTTGGCTGAGTGTCGGGTGTCATACATTGAATGAGTAGTACATTGTACTGTGTGCTACTTCCCGCTTCTCCGCACCAAGGGCGGAGTGAACGCTACTAGTTTCGTTTACTTTTTGACGGGAACGGTGCGGTGTCTGAAGGAAACCATCCCAGTTCTCTCTTTTGAGCTATATTTTTGTTGGCAAAAATTTAGTTAAAAGCTGATTAAATAATTATGGCAGATGTAGAAAAAGTTATGTGTGTCTAAACCTTTATCAGGGCTAAAAATAGCATTCAGTATTGAAAGTTAACCTGTGTCCTTCATGTATAAGACGCAGGTAATTTTTTTGAGACCAAATTTAGGAAAAAAAGTGCGTCTTATATGCCGTCAAATACGGTAGCTGTTCGTACCTCCCTTATGTGTCAGCATCATGCCATTATAAAATCTGTTTATTTTGATCCTTTGCATTTTGCCAGACATTTTGGAATCATTCTGCATATGTACATATGTAGCTATTTTTATACATGTATAACATATGTACATATATAAATGTTCACATACTGATGCTAAAAGAGATTATCTTTCATATAATGAATTATTTGGAATATGTATGCATTATATTTTGTTTCGAAAGCAATTATAATGGCGAAGATATTTTAAAGCTAAAAAAAAATGACAATAATAGCTTTTGAAATTGTTATAAAGTAAACCTTAAACTTTTTTTCCCTGGTTTTATAATTATTTTTTTAAGTGTTCTTTAATTTCATCTGATTTGAAAATAAAGTTTGTGTTCCAATTACATTTTAACCACTTTCTTTATTTGAACAATTTGTCTTCTGAAACTAATAAATCCATGCACAATTTTGTTTCACTTGCCTCTTCCACCCAAAATATGGTTTGCTATGCATATGGGTATCACAAGAATAGAAAAGTATGTATAATTGTAAAAACTGAAGTTTTGTTGTTTTCGTAGTCATATGTCATGTATATCTTTGAGACATATGTAGCAGGAGTCTTTTTTTAAGTTATTTAAAAGTGATTCTCTTATTATGCATTTGAATATGTATAATATGCATTTAACATAAATGTTTTTTCCACCTCTTTGCTTAGGTCAAACAGAAGACCTTCTAATTCTTCATCTAACGTTTCACCAGTATCTAAACCCCTTTCTGGTAAGTAGAACTGTAAAATCAATGAATCAGAATTAAGAAGAAAAAACATGTCTGTATTGAAAAATAGTCTCAATGTTTGACACATTTCATGGTGTAAGTTCCTATGATTTTGCACCTGTGCATATTTTGGCTGCTTAGTAGAAAAGTCTGTGTTTATTTCATTTTCAGCTCTGAAAATGTATTGGCACAATCTATGGCAGTTATATTCCCTTAGTTTTTCTTTCTGATTTTCTCTTCAGTTTCTTTTTAAACCTGTATAATCATAGAATCATAGTATTAATTATAGTTAAACCTGTTTAATCAAGCAACTAAACCAGTTTAATGCATTTTATAATATCTAATGTAAGAATTTTATACAAAGTAAAATCTCTCTATTTATGTCTTGTCTGAGAAGTGCTTAATTCAGTACAGAATACAGATTTCATTCATTCTGCTGAGATTCATAGTTGAAATGGTTGGTGAATTATCGTGATTTTAAAATGTGCTGTAAAAAAGCAATGTTATTAAGATATTTTTATAAGATTTTGTATTGCTTAGGATAATTACAAATAATTGGTTCCAAAATTAAAATATCAGGAATAAAATAAATGTGGAACTTTGTTGTGCAATCTTTGCACAATGATGAAGGAGTTTAAAATTTCAGTTTAGTCTAATTAGTCTAAAGAATAACTGGTTCATTTTCTTGGTATATTTTTTTATTGTTTGCTTTCCTTTTAGTTAGGTATACTTTCATTCACTAACTCAGTATCACAGTTTAAAGTAACTATTGGAAGATTTTGTTTGTGACAGATGTACATTTCTTCTTCAGTTTCATAACAAAGAAATATTAGTTATCTTGGATGACTTTTGGTAACATTAAGCTCTAAATTTTATCGTGAAATTATTTTCATATTCATTAATTTAGTCATACTGTTAGAGAAAACTCAGCATTTGCAATGAATAGTGAATGTTTTAGATGCCATTTGTCATCAATTTTTGTTTACCTCATCATTTAACATAAATTCAGTGTTTACTTTTGCTGACAGGCTCATGGTTTTCAATGTGGATATGCATAAATCATCCTTAAAGGGTTATAAACATATTTGCTGTCTGTTAAAAATATTAAAACTAGCATAGTGTAAGCTCAGGATGCTTGTCTGAAATGAAGAGGAATTAAGGTAAAGAAAGCAGTGTTATGACGAAGAATATTTAATTTTATAGTTTTCGAGACAGAAGATATACGTGTCACCTCAGCTTGTTAAAAAATTATGAAATTCCACCTTACATTGGAATTACAATAATTGGTTAAAAAGTAGGGACAACATGTCATTAATTCTAAAAAGACTTTATGGTATAGATCCTTACAGTCCTTCGGTATAATCATCTGCCATCTCCGTTACCTTGTGCCAAATTACTGACTTGAGCTATCATGATTATGTCCAACATCCACTGATAAAAGGTTGATATTGCAGTTGTTTCACTACCTCCCATCACTACCATCACGAGACATCCATGATATTGCTCACATTTTGCACCATGCATTGTTATGGACGATAATGAAGCCTGTCACTAGAAAATCCATTCTAGCATTCAGGAGAAAGTGATTAGCCTTATTGAAGATGAATCCCAACATCCTTTGTGAGAGTGTGTAGTGTCATAATGCAAGCACTAACATGGATCTCTGGCAACAATGGCATTGGGACATAATGGAAAATTTACCATACTCACCCAATTTGAGTCTGTGTAACTAGTAAGAGTTCTTTACTAGGAGAGGTGGCTGTTCATGCTTAGGGTGGCAGTTATTGGGCATCTACTAAAATGGATGTGCTGGTGGTTTAGGATGCCTTCCAGTAATTTGGCAGGAAGTTGTAAACATGGCAGGCGATTATATTAAGGGATAGTAAGTGTTTGTACCTATGCTAATAGTCCTTTTTTTTTTTTTTTTTTTTCAGAACTGTCAGTGTATTACCACTACCTTTTATCCAACACTTGGTATTTTCAGTGAGAAGGATCAATACATTTTGTGCAAAAATCCTTTGTCGATCACTCGTCATTAGGATCATATTTTATTTTGCTCATGGCCTTGAGATCAATTACCATGTATTGTAATGAATATACAGGGTGATTTTCTACCAGTGCAACAAACTTACAAATACTATAGGGAGCACAAAGACGACTCAGAATCACACAGCATTGCAGGATTGGAAATGTCTTTGTTGTGTAGTTGAGGGCATTGAATGGAAGGTCGCATGAACAACAATCATGTTGGAAGTCAGCATTTATGAACCATTTCGAGACAGTAGGATGGACGAGTATTCAAATCTTGAACTGGCCAACATGCACCACCCGTATGGAGCTGAGGACAATAACGGGTGCACTGCTCTGTGTTTATGCCAAGAATATTTCCCGTACCGGTGTTTACCTCTTCATATGATCTTAGCATGTCTGCACAAAAAGTTGCAGGAGACTTGTTGTTTCATGAAACTTACCATGAATTGAGAACAAATTATGAGACTCCAGACAATGAGGAGAATGTCCTACCTCTGACGGAACGCAATTGGAATATGAGTATGAGTACTCGAGCAATAGCCCAGTGATTTGGTTTGTCCAATCCATTATATGGAGGATACTGTCAGGAAACCAAATGTGCTCGTACCGTTTGCAATGTGTCCAAGCGTTGGAGTCTGCAGATTATCCACTCAGAAGAAATATTGCTACTTGGTAACTTCAACAGCCAGATAGCGCATTTGCTTCATCCCTATCGTCTGTGGATGAGATATTTTACACAAGAGAGGGAGCCTTCAGTCAACATAATGCCTATTTATGGGCTTTGGGTAACCCTTATGTTACACGAACACGTGCTGCTGAGAGCTGTTTCTCTGTCAGTGTTTGGGCCAGCATCGTTGGAGACCACCTCCTTGGAGTGTACCTTCTGCCCCTTCATATGGATCTTCCTACATGAAGTTCTGCCCAAACTTATTGAAGAAGCACATGTTCCTCAATTGTTGCCTTGCTTAGTGTGGTTCCAGCATGATGCAGCTCCCCACCCTGCTACAATGACATGTTCCAACACCTAAATGTTACATTTGGACTGCATTGGATAGATCGTGATGCTTCGTTTCATTGGCCTGCCAGATTGCCAGCCCTATCATGCCTGGATTTAATTTTCATGGGGGTGGGGTCAAATGAAAGCACTGGTGTATAAAATTCAGTTGAAGACCGCATCGCTTGCATCTGTGTAGCTGCCGGCGATATATAACACATACCAGGACTATTCCAGAGCATTAGGAATTCCATACAATGCTTCTGTGAAGCCTGTGTGACTGCTTTTGGATGTCATTTCAAACACCTTTAACATAGCACATAGCTATTTGCCGATGTAAAACTTGTAATAAAACGAACTCTGTTACACTAAGGTGTTGCTGTTTCTGTTCTTTTTCTTTGCATCTTTTAACTGTAGCTTAGGTAGAAGGTATTTCAGACCCTGAATGCTATGTTATTTGGAAATCTGTCTTTCTGCCCCTTACATCTCCTGTAAGTTTGTCGCACTGGTAGGGAATCACCCTGTGTAGGACTATATACTATCCCCTGTCATATACATTCAATTCCCTACCTGATTAGTACCTAATGCTTCTTCACACAGATTTTAAATGTGAGTTATTTATTATTAGACTATTATATTTATTTAAAATAATTGTTTATAGTTATTACTATGCATGACAGTATGCAGTTACATTTTACGGTAAAATATGAATTTCATATACAAACTCTGTATTTATCAAGTGAAAGCTAAGTCAAAATTTTAGATGAGTAAGCTTATTAGATCAGAAACATTAGACCACTTCAGTTAATAATTGGATGTACTACATTTAGATGATACTAAGACAACTACAGTTTATTTTTGCATACAAACTATTAACAATATGCATTTCTTTGGTGTAATTTAGTGTCATCATTTAAATGAATCTTTTAAAACCTCTTTCTTCACAATCACTGTGTAACAATTTTAAATCTATGGCCGGAAGCATTGTTATCCTAAAATACAAATGACTGATTTACAAGCTGTTTCACAGCACCCGGAAGGAAAAAATACTTCAGAATGTGTCTATGTTCTTTGTATTTACAGTTTTCACAAACAAAACATAACAACCCTCGTTGATGATGTTCAAATCATAATGTGAATTCAATCTTTGTTAATATAAAATATGATGCAGTTTCCTATCTTGATCTTATTGCATTATCTCCATAACTGATATATGATATGTGCACGTGCCTTTGTCTTCATTTGTATGACTTTTATCTGAATAATTATCTTTTCTCATCTGTTTTCATTTTAATTCTTGTACTTTTGTCCTATTCAAAATGCATTAGAAGTTTTTATGGAGGTAAAAAGTTGTGCCATTGGAAGATGTGTAATTTTCTGCATTTAAATGCCAGCTTTTTCATTTTTCTATCTTCACTTCTTAATGCTTCCAGGCTTGCTCCTTATTTTTAGCTAATGCACAAAACTATGCATGTAAAGCACTTTTACAGTTCCATCTTTAGTTCATCAATTCATGTTAGGTTAATTTTGGTTTTCAGAATTTCTGTCTTTAATGCTACCAAAATATGTGGTCCTCATTAAGATGCTTAATGCAGGAGTCTGGCCATTTAGCTGAGATTATCTTTTTCTGCATGATTCCCTTCCCCCATTACACTGATAAGTTATCAGGCCTTTAAAGTCCTTGATATTCCCTTTCTAAATGACGTTTGACTTATAAAAGGAAGAATGCTAATAAATCACTAATTTATAATTGCCATGCCTTTCAGTAGAATTTGGCTTTGGTGTGTGCTTAGTTGATATGCTGATATCCTTTCCATTAATTTATGTAGTTCAGAAAAAATGTTTTAACCATTTGAAGTATAAAATTATTACTTTATAGTATAATATTTCCATCTTTAAATTAATGTGATCTAATTCATTTGTTTTAATTTGTAATATTTTTGTTGAAGAATTAAATTAATATTTTTTATAAAAAGAACAATTTAATTTTTCCATGAAGTTTAATTGTTTTCTCATTATCCTGTGTTTCATAAGCTTTAAAAAAAATAGGTGTATTCTGATTATCCATGACCAACTGGAAAGTCATAAAAACATATTTACAAAGCAATGCAGTTACGTTACCAAACTAACTATGTGACGACCCTTGATGCTTTAAAAAAGTATTTTATGTGGCAACCCTAGTATGCACTCAGCACACACCTGTTTAAGTATATGTGACTTTACACTTTAGAAATTCAACTGTCATTTTTCTGATTAGTTTTTGCATTGAGTATGTTTGTTTTACTCATGAATTGCAGTGGGATTGTGGAGTTTGATGGAGTAAAAGAAAGCCTCACATATCTCCAGAAATATGGCATTTTGTTCAACAAATTCTTATTCTATGAAGTTATATTTAGTTGGCCAAATTTTATAGAAATATCATATGAAATTGCATGCAAAATGCAGGTCAGAAATGGATTTAAATATACCCATACCTCATTTACAACAGCTATTCATTTTTATTCAAATAAAACTCCATGGTGGAATTCCATGTTAACGGCCGAACGGAGTCGAGTTCGGGCCCTTAGGCGCCGCTTTCCAGGATGTCGCGATCCAAATGAAAGAAAGGCATTGGGATTGATATTCAGAAAAAACCGCGCAGTCTATTCCAAATAAAACTCCATGGTGGAATTCCATGTTAACGGCCGAACGGAGTCGAGTTCGGGCCCTTAGGCGCCGCTTTCAAGGATGCCGCGATCCAAATGAAAGAAAGGCATTGGGATTGATATTCAGAAAAAACCGCACAGTCTATAAACGAATGATTTCAAAGGCTAAACTGGAATGTTGGCAGAAATATTGTACGAACGCAACAGAAAAATTTGGTAGACTATTCAAAGTTGCTCATGATAAGATCTTTAAACCTACCAGTCTAACTACGTCAATCTGCCAGAATGCCAACACTAGTTACCAGATAGTGACACATATACTGGAAACGATTTTCGAGCATGATGATCCCCATAAAGACACTACAGCGCAGAAGGAAATACGAACTAGTATTGAACAATATTATACTTCATCCATTGCTGATTCTGAGCCACCTCCAACAAGTAAGGAACTGAATGACGTAATCAAGAAGCTGAATCCGAGTAAAGCTCCAGGTCCGGATGGGCTTGATAATGGTATTCTCAGAGCTATGCATAACACGCATCCGGCAATACTTTTCTCCTATTTACAGGCGTGCTGGAGAATTCGTCTCTTTCCAGAAGGCACAAAAATAGCAGAAGTTGCTCTATTCCTGAAGGGAAATAAAGATCCAAATGAGGCTGCTTCTTATAGGCCCATCTGCCTGCTCCCGGCCATGGGAAAAATCCTCGAAAGAATAATACTTCAAAGACTGAATTTTTACATTCATACCAATAAACTCATAAATACTAGGCAATATGGCTTTATAGCAGGAAAGTCAGTGGATCACGCACTGTATCACCTACGGAACACAGTACTTAGAAATAAGCAGAATAAACTGCATACTGTTGTCATCAGCATAGACATTCAAGGTGCCTTCGATTCGTTGTGGTGGCATGATGTTTTGAAATGTCTCAAAGATATCAATTGTCCCAAAACTTTATTTGATTTGATCTACAGCTACCTGAGTGAAAGACGAATTCAAGCTACAACGGATGGAGGCGTCCACATGCAAAAGGTGACGAAAGGCTGTCCGCAGGGCTCTTGCCTAGGTCCACTTCTGTGGAACCTGGTAGCAGACACTGCGCTCAACCTTTTTGACGATGATGAAACATCAGAAATAATAGCGTATGCTGACGACTTCTTGCTGATTTCAAACGGTCACAGCCGTAAAAGCTACGAGGCAAATTCCCAAAAAGCGCTAGACAAAATAGTCCGCTGGGCCAGTGAACATAAGCTCACAATTTCAAGAACAAAAACAAAAGGAATGGTGATTAGCCCGGAAAAAAGGCACGAGCGTACCCCGTGTGTAAACCTTCATGACAGAAACATACAATTCGTGAGACATTTTCGCTACTTGGGTGTGATTATAGACGACAGATTCTCCTGGCTCCCTCACATCAAGGATCTTAAAGAAAGGCTGCATAAATTGTCTAATACAATGCGGAGAACAGCTGCTGCTAGCTGGGGTGTCTCCTCACAGATGCTCAAAATATGGTATGCCACAGTCGCTGAGCGCATAGCTCTTCATGGCGTTTCCATATGGGGCGTCAATGTCACGATTAAAATGCAACATGCATTGAACTCCGCGCAAAGACCATTTCTTCTGGGCATCTGCAGAGGATTCCGTACCTCTCCTACCACTGCATTAAATGTATTGGCTGGGCTACCGCCCCTGCACTTGATAGTACAGAGCGAGAGTGCTGCGGTGAGAGTGATCAGACTAAAACAAGACATTACTATTTGGAGTAAGACTTATGTATCCTCGGACTACGAGAATCACATTGCCCACTCTCCTTACCACCCTGCAGACTTCGATATAGAAGCAAACTGTAATCCTCCAAGTGCATTACAATCCTTAGCCCTATATACCGATGGCTCCAAAGGAGAACTCGGGACTGGCAGTGCCTGGTGTGCAATGGAGGGTGACTACATAATTCATTCCTGGGCTAAGAAGCTTCACCCCAGCAACTCAGTGTTTCAGGCAGAACTTACAGCCCTAAAGGCAGCTCTGGACTTTATTGCTAATAATGGCGGGTATAAAGTAATTTACACAGACTCAATGTCAAGCTTACAGGCCATCCAGGGCCGTCGAAGTAGGCATCCCATTGTCAGAGACATACAAAAACTATTAATTTCGAGTCCTGCAAGTCTGAGGCCTAAGGTTCAATGGGTTCCAGCCCATACGGGGATTAAAGGAAATGAAGCAGCGGATTTGATTGCGAAAGGCGCGGCCAATGAACCCCATGTGAGTAGCATTGTTGTGCCCCTTCCGCACTCATATCTGAAAACTACACTCAAATGTGAACTAATGAAGCAGTGGCAAAACTACTGGGACACAAGCACCACAGGCAGAAGACTGTATGATTTCCAATCAGAAGTTAACCAGAATTTAAATAGCTGCTCCTCGCACCTTACACAGTATCTGACAGGGCATGGCCCATATATGTCGTATCTTCACAGATTTCGCCTAAGAGACAGTGACCAATGTATTTGTGGGAGTACTGGTGATCCAGATCACTATGTGTTTGATTGCCCTCACACAGCGAATTCTCATTTAAAAAGACCAGCTGCAATCAATATGCCGGCTTGGTTTAAGAACACAATTAAGAACAAATATGCGCTCAGCCGCATTAGAGACTGCACTACCGTTGCTAAAAGCATTGCTGACAGCCTGGAGTGACTTCTTTTCTTGGACACTGTGCCGTCAGCAGCCCGCTCTGTACACATATTAATTTACTTAATGTCTTACTTATTATTATTTTCCTTGTTTTATTCCCAATTATGTTTAATTTTATGATTAATCCAGCACTCTTTTAACGGATCCCACAATCTGTAATGTATTTGTTCATCTTTACATCTGTACCTGATTATATAGCATTTCCTTAATATAACTGCATGCCTACCAAGTACCATAATAGTGTATGCCTAACATGTACAATGTATTTGTTCATCTTTGCATCTGCACCTGATTATATAGCTATCATTAATATAACTGTATGCCTAACATGTACCATAATAGTGTATGCCCAACATGTACCGTAACTGTATAAATGTCTGCCTAACATGCCCCATAATAAGTGTTCCCCTTAGTCTCAGCAGTCCCCATCATGCACCTTTTTTCCATGTTCTGGTCCTTATTTCAATGCTCCTCGTTTAGCGTGGTCAATTGCAGGAGGACACACTACTAAGCTCTTCATATATATATACTTTAAATTCCATCGACGGGATCCAACAGGCTGAAAAGCACCTAACCCAGTGGGCCAGCTGTTCCGTCGATGGCGAAAAGAAAAGAAAGCTATTCATTTTATTTATTGCTGGCTTGATTGCAATACTGAAATCGTATGCGATGCTGAATTCATTCATAGACAGTTTTTTTAGCGAAAACAAATTGCTGTGTGCACAAGGAAAACAAACAGCATAAAAAATTACTGAAAGAGTTCCCAAAAAAAGCAACTGATATAATTTATTACTGAAGTTTCTTGCTTTTTAAATTTTATTGATTGATTTGTCTTCTAGGGAACCCTTGGTGTGGTACCGTTTTTAAAAATTCTGTTGTCTTTAGTGCATAAGCTTGGCAAAAAATTAATTCCTGATAGGTTAGCAAATGCTGGCAAAAATCATCAGCAAGTTTGTGTCTTTTTGGTGAGGATGTGGATAATGAAAAGGTACCAAAAATTATTTAAACAAATGTAGATATCTCTTAATAATTAGCTGGTATTGAAAATAATCTCAATTTTAAAGGTGTTATAATATATGAGGCGGTAAGGACATTGAGCAGAAATAAAGGCAATGGAGATACATAAACATTCTTGATGATGAAAACCAGAATTGAAGTAAATCATTAACTAACCAGAAAACACTTTTAAACTTGTGAATTATATACTTCTTAATTGGCACATTGTCTTAATATCAGCTAAATTAAAAATTAAACTTCCTTACAAAACATTGCTAGGAGTTAGCTTACTTTTATGTGTTTCCAAATTTATCGAAATTTCTCTCCTTCTAATTTTTAACGTTCCCACGCACCTAAAAATGTAGAAAAGAAGCGAAATGAAAAATGGTCAAGAAAAGTATGAAAATGTAAAATGTTTTTCAAAATGTCAGGAAAAATCAGAACTTTTTTCCAAATTGTCAGGTTGAAGGGGAAAGGTACCTATCCAGTCTTCTCAAATGTTTCAAATAGTAACCAATAAAGAAAAATTGCCCATCGTAAAAATTGAGCTCTTCTATCCCCATTTCTGAAACTATTCTTGTAGAATATTTAAGAAACTTAGAACTTAAGAAAGAACTTAGACATAATTACCATCATTTTTTGTAGTTTTTGAAGTTTTCTAACCTGATTAAATTTACTAAAATTTTCAATTTTTATTGCAATATAGTGTAAAAAATTGTTCATGATGAATATTTATTATATGCCTATTGTCCATGACTAGACATACCAGTCATGATTATGGACAATATGAATTTCAACCTTTAAAAATATTAATATGCTGGCATGTTGTTGTTAGCATACTAGTATTTGTAAGGGGTGAAAGTTTACCTAAGTTGGTTTTACTTTCCTCTCTTCCATTTGTGATAAATGTAGTAAGCAAGCTAAAAATTTCTGTTAACCTGATAATTTTTCACTGTATATCCATGAACTGCTAAAAATTTTTAGTGTAAGCACTTACAGAAACATCATAACTTGAAGGAACAAGTCCTATATGTCATAAATGCTGATGATGAAAGCCAGATTGTTACACAGAGGAGGCAATCGTACCAGATGAATACTCCTTTATTCTTGGCATAAAGCATAAATAGATGAATGGCACAAATTATGCACTCTTTTTCTATAATTATTAGTGTACTTTTCACATAGACAAAGAGTTATAATTCGTGATATAAAAGAGGCGGGGAACAACATGTTTGCAACACAGGAAAGAGTAGAAGTGTACAGTATTGCTACTAGTTTAGCAATGGCAATCTTATGGTTCCACCCCTTTTCCTTTCGATTCACTAAAAGTTTTTTTTTTTTTAAATTTTTTAATATTAAAGTTTCACTTTTGCCATTGTGTAAGCACATGCATCATTATTTTTGTATGAAAATCATGTATGGAGGATTAATTTTGATCTGATGCATTTCAGAAAGGTTTATTTTAAGCATATTACTACTTTTAGCATATAAAGGGAAAATAACCAAATTAAAAAAGAAGACTTAAGTGGCTGTTATAAATTAAAGTTAGAATTTTATCTTAGCTTTTTCTTATCATGTGTATATTTTCATAATGCAAGATTTTGACATAAATTTTCTGCAAAAATATTTTGAATTTCACAAATATTACATTATTAACATATTTAATAATATTTTCAACACAAAGATTTTAGAATTTGGCTTAACTGTTAAAACTAATATCTTTTGGCCATGTACATTTTTATATTCATATGATTATGTGTGAAAGTTAAATTGAAGCCCCCTTTTTTGGGGGAGAATTAAAGGGATCAAGAAATATATTTTATGTTTGTAGACTATATGTAACTGAATATTTCAAGTATCAGTTGAATTTCAATATTTAAAATGTAGGAAATGAAATGGAAATTAATTTTTAAAGTGTGCTGGCTTCAAAAATGACAAATTTCTTTCATATATGTTTATTTAGATGATGAATTTTCAAAGCTGGCATCCGAGACATTGGCAGAACTTGACTGGTGTCTTGACCAGCTGGAGAATATACACACCCACCGCTCAGTTGGAGATATGGCTTCTAGTAAGGTATGTGAGCATTATAACCATCAAATTATCTACATCAGCCTCAATGTCATAGAAAGAAATTTTCTATTATGCATCTTTTATTTACACACAATGCTGTTATTGTTGGGCCTGATTGTTGCTGGAGGCTGAAATATTCCACGTTTTATGATAAACCTTTAATCAAATTAAATGCTTAGGCTAAGACTTAGGCTCCAGATTGTATTAAAATATGAAATATTTTAAGTTTCACACTGAAAGTTTATCCATAAATTTCTGCTAAAAGTGTATTAACGAATTCTACATGCCATATGCATCAAATGAGGAATGAAGTTTATTTCTGCTACTTTTGTACCTAATCTGTACTAAAATGAGAAATAGTATGCGAGAGAGTGGTGTAGTACCATGGTGCCTGCGTCTAAGTATCCTACCCCTAATCGAACAAATACGTTAATTTGAATTACAATACGCAAATAACTGTAATGGAGATAGAGTAGATATATACATGTTTACATATTTTTTTAATAGTTTAAGATAAAAAGTAATTCTGTAAATTATGAATTAGAATAGATTAGAGCATACAAAAATTAAAAATGATCTGAGAAATGCCAACTGGGAAAGCTATCTAGCTGGTGGTAACACCTGTCAGAAAAATAGTAAATATATACACAATATATAAACAAGTGTGAAACTCAAGGTGTACTAATATGAGATAAATACCTTACAAGAAAATCATGAAAAGGGATTTAAACATAGGAGAGCACATACACATATTGCAAATAGAAATACATATATATACACAGTACACAATAATTAGTCAGTAAGATTACTATGTATGGCTATAGGCCACTTGCCTGAATGTATCATTAACATTGTAATCTTATACTTTAATAGCATAGTTTTGAATAAATTTTTGGTCACTAAAATTTGCTAGCAAGACGGCAGTAAAAAGTTATTAGTAGTTTGATTTGCAGTTCTGCGCGTAACTTATGGTTCCACACGTACCATGGTGCGTCTGAGATTTGCCTCAAAACACCATTTTGGGCAGTTTGTAAATTTTTTCATAGTGATTTACAAGAATAAGCCTCATTCAGGCATAACATAGTATGGGTATGTAGCATGGACTTATAAATGAGTAACTTGTATATAGAAAGAATACTGTTTCGATCTATTAAGGGGAATAGTGTATGTTTACTTGCTTGAAACTGTTTCAATCTATCAAGGGGAATAGTGTATGTTTACTTGCTTGAAACTTATAATAGGTGACTGATAATAGATGTAATGTTTGGGGACCATGAGATAGTTTTACTGAGGATCACCCCAAGATAAAAAAGTTGCTTGATCCAGGGGATTGATATTCCATAAAGTTGTAGGTTCTTTTATGAACTTGTTCTTAGTGAACAATATGGCTTGTGTTTTTTCAACATTCACCTTGATTTTCCACTTGATGAACCAAGACTTAAGTGTGTATATGTAATCTTGTAGTCATTGTATAACTGGACTAACAAATGCACTTTGCATGAGGATCGCAGTGTCATCAGCATACACTGCGAGTTTTGTGTTGAGCGTAATGCGAATGTCATTCACATAGATATTCAAAAAGGTTGGACCAAGAAGGGACCACTAGGACACCCCAGCCTAGATGGCCCTGCGAGTAGAGAGTGTACCTGTAACAGTTAGTAGAGACTGTACCGGAAAGCATCTATTAGCTAGGTAGGATTTAATTATGTTAGTGATGTACTCTGGAAAACTCAGAGTGTGTAACTTCTAAATGAGAGCATCTGACCATACAGTGTCAAAAGCCTTTGCTATGTCTAGAAACAGTCCACCAGTGACTTTCTTGTGCTGCATTCCATCACTAATCATCTCCACAGCCCTGTAGAGCTGTTGAGTGTTGACTCCTGAACCCAAATTGGTACGGAACTAGAAGGTTGATGTTTTCAATGTGCTGGTTCATTCTTGATAAAATGACAGCTTCAACTATCTTTCTTAGAGACAACAGCAAGCTAATTGGTCGATAAGATTCTGGAGCACTTGCAGTCTTTTGAGGCTTGAGGATGGGGGTGATTTTCACAGCCCCCCAACACTCAGGAAAGTTTTGTCACTTGAGAATAATATTAACTGCTTTCGTAAAAAACAGGATGACTTTGGTCGGGAAGAGCTTGATCATACGGTTATTGATTTTGTCATAGCCAATGTTGTTTAAAAATGCATTCTTTTCGCATACTTAGGACTTTGAAATATTGTAGAAAAACAACATATAATATATATTTATACATATATTTACAACATATTTAAAAAATATTTATTTCCAATCATGTCAAAAACAATTGATCTTAATGAAAAGTCACTTAATGAGGGGTGTACCACTGCTTCAAAGCATTGCATGGGAAAAACTAGTTAGGGCCTCTTTTTATTTCCTGCTTTCATGGCTTCTACTGCTTGATTTTCACTTCTGCAGACACTCAGCTGATGCATGACAATCTATAGCTTCAGTGAAATTGATAATTTTCATAATGAATAATGACTGTGGAACTGTAGGCAATGATGTAAAGTGCCACTAAAGGAAAATTTAAATGTTATATATCATTTAAATAAATAAGATGAACAGTACTTGTCATTGAAATCTGTGCCTTCCAATTTTCACACTTGAGTTCATCTTTGTGTGTAGGGGGCATACTGAAAACAGTGATTTAAAAATATTGCAAGTGAGTCAATTCCAGTTTATCATACTTCAAAATGCAAATTAATTGCATAACCATGCACCTTAATATAAGTTACTAAAAGGTCATTTTTTATTACTCCAGTTTAGCCAAGATGATATCTTGTGGTCAAACATAGGTATAGATACTGTGAAAAATATCCTGGTGCTAAGTCATATACAAGATTTCACTGCTTTTTTGTGTAAAGGTTCTTTTAAACCTATCACTTTTATCTGCAATAGAACTGATGTCTTCAACCATAAAGAAACAGAAAGATGCTTCAACTAGCTGTGAGGTACTTTGATTTAATGATGTTAAAAATATAAATTCTTGAACTTCATTAAGCAATACAGGACAGGAATAAGTATACTGGGTACCAGGACTTTACTATATGACGATAGATATTGTTTCACATTGATACTGATTCATAGTCACATTCTACAGGACCTCTTACTTTCTTTTTGAAAATTTTGTCTGCAGTTATTCCTTTTGATGGGCATCTATGTGAAGCAAGAACTAGTTCTGTAACTGTTATTTTTGTTTTGGTGTCTTGAAGATGTTCTGTGCAGTTGAGTTTTTAATCTATCATCATAATTCTAAGAAATTTCTGATTTTTTTTTAGTGTCTCATTTTTCTTTCCGTTAATTTTAAATGCATTTTTTTTTTAATTTTGTGTGGTTTGAACAAATTTACAAAATATCAGTTCAGATTTTTCTTCTGAAGTTGTTAGTTTTTGTGCGTTACAAAACTGGTTGAAGCCTGTGATGATGAGGTTTGCATTACCTTTGATTTCTTCCCTTGTTTTGTCATATGCAGTGTTATCTGCAAATGCCTCTTGTATCTGCCTCTTTTATGGTTTGACAATTCATGTAATATATTTATGTAATAAAGCTCTAGCTGAGAATCGAAAGATTTGCATTTTAACAAATGCTTTTCTTCTGTTCTGGCATTTTGGTTCAACCAAAATGCCAGAGCAGAAGCGCAACATGATTATAGGCAATAAATATTGGGAAGCTAATCTTTATGAAAGCTAGCATTGCAAGCCAGCAAAGGAAATCAGGTGCCTTTCTTAAGTTTAAAAAAAATCAGAACTGAATGAAAATTTTGTGATTAATTGTTCTTTATCCTCAAGATATCATTGAGAGCTATGAGTTGTAAAACGATTTGGCAATTTGATATTTATGACTCGAAACTCGAAATAATTTCAAAAATCCACTATTGGAAAAAAAGAAATTGGTCTCCCTTCTCCCCCCCCCCAAAATAAAAACTTACTGGTACTAGTCATTTCAGTGCTGTGAGCTTTTTACATAGCCACTCAGTTACATCATCTTCATCCATCTTCTGCTTCAGAAACTCTTTGGCTGCACTGCTGGTGCATCTTAATGTTTTGTTTCCAAAAAACCAAGAGTCTATGAAGCCTGTGATGATGTGGTTTGCATTACCTTTGATTTGTTCCCTTGTTTTGGCGTAAATGATGAATGCAGTGTTCTGAGAATGGTAAATACATGATCTGAGATTGGTGTTAATGAGACTCATTTAACTAAAACCTCATTCACAAGGGACTGTGGAAGATGTCAAAACTGTGACTGATGAGAATAACTGACTGAGAAGAGAAAATCTTTATGTGAATTTGCTTTAGAAAGCAATTGATGTATATCTGCATTCTGTCTTAAAACTTTAAATTCATACCATTCGTTCTGCAAAACTTTCAAATTTTCCTCTTTCGAAGACTGGATTTTGAAATGACTGATAGCCTTTGAAGTCACTGTAAAAAGTTACAATTTCAGATTGTCCATAACTTTCCAAAATGTCATGAGCCCTCATGAAAGTGTCAGACATGTAAGCTGAATGTTCCTAAACTTCCTACTAATAGAAGTTGAATTGGCAGATTGTTTGTATGTGCCCTGTTGGGATACCAAGTCATACAACTCTGAGACTGCCTAATTAATATGAACGTTCTCCCTGCTTAAAATCGTTATCTGTTCTTGAAAAATCGGAGAAAGTGCCTTGAATATGGAAAGAAATGTAAACTTAAGACAATTGAAGGTCTTTTGTTTGTTTCAACAATCCTTTGGCCACATAAGCATCCTTTCTATTTTCATTTGAACTCTCTCCTAAATGAACAACCACTGCATCATAATTGTTTAACAAAGCATGATGGATTAATACCCATCAAATTTGATGTAAATATTCCTGGAGTTTTGACTGCAACAGCTGAGCAATTTGGCCTAGATGCTTTAGACTTTTTGATGAATTACTGTAAAATATATACAGTTTTAAAACACCTTCCAGTTTATCAAGCTATTCTGTGTCTTTTACCAAGTCCAGCACACTTAACTTGTATGCAATACAGTGCTGTGTTACAAGCTCTTTTTTGTCCTTTTTCAACATTGTATTTTTTTCTTCCAATCATCTTTACAGCCTCTTCTATTCCAAACCCTACTGTCTCGTATCTGCCCCACCAATTGATTGCTATCTTTTGCAGTTCACATCTAATGTTTCGTAGTAATCTAATGCAGAAGACTACGTAGGTACAATTGAAAGGAACAAATCTTTTATAGTCCTATATACTTAATGTATATTATTATTTCTTCCTTAGATTTATCAGTTGATGCATCCAAAAGAATACAAATACAACTTCAATCCAAAATTTCTACCATTATCTCCTTACGGATAACAACTGCAATATGAGAAATAAACTTTCTGTATTGTTTGTCATTTTGATATTTGCTAAGTGTAATATCTGTTTCAAATTTATTGATCTATTTATTGAATCAAAAATTAAACTTGCAGAATCTGCGAGTATTTATCTGCTCTTTCCAGGTACTTCTGCACTGAGCAATAGCATTTTCATACAATAACCATTCAATATCTTTTGAATTTAATCATTTTTTTTAATCATTTCTCAATTTCATCTTGATTTTGCCCTTTCCAGCACCACTGCAATCAATAGCAGCATTACTTCCTTTACATTAACTTAGCACAGTCTGTTTAGAACATTCACGGCCGCATTGCACAAAAGACTCATGTAACAAACCTGTTTTCTTGAAAATTAACAAGCTATATTTTTTCCCTTGATCCTACGATCACTTGGTTTCACCCTTTTCACACCATTGTAGTTGATACCAGTATCATTTTCTTCATTCACATAGTATAGTTTGTTCAGAGTGTTCACAGCCATATTGCAGCGAAGACTCATGTGACATCACTGAGAAACAAAATTTGCTTGAATTCACGACCAAACACATATATCGTAACTCGATCAGCAAAGTAACCCATGGTATGCTAATCACAACGAGCATATTGAAAATATATCGCGCATATACATTTCATCATATGTTTCATGCAATAAAATAAACACCTGTAATTTCAATAAATGGCTTCTACAGGATTCGGTAAGATATTTTAATTCATGAAATATTTCACAACAATGTGTAATCAGCATGAAAGAACGAAATATAAATAGCAAAATGCCTTCATTTTTCTTAAGTTTCCAACATAAAAATTGATAAAAAGTTATTTTAATATGAAAGAACCAAAAAATGCAGTCTTATTTCGGTAATATATTCCCATTCTTCTAGTACAAATACATATATTGTCTCCATAGCCATTTGTTTTGGTTAAACAAATCGGTTATCTAGGCATAAGCTGGCTGTAAACATTTTTTAAACTTCTAATTTGTAAATATACATATTGCCGTGTTATGCTTTTCACACAGAAAAAAAATATGTAATGGAAATGCTAAATGGTATTGAAATGCTTTCTGATTGATATAGCAGTAAAATGTGTTGCTTTGTTTCAAATATTATTATTGAAATGCTTACTTATAGATATAACAGCAAAATATGTTGCTTTGTTTCAAATAATATTAAGTACAATACATTTTAGTTTCTAAACAGTTTCAAATTAGCATTTATCCTTGAATCTTCATCTAATTGAACTTAATGTTCATCAATATTTTATTGCATGTTGGTTGAAGATTTATGTTGTAATTAAATTTAGTGCTAGCCCTTAGTCCTATGTTAGTGCAGCCTTAGAAGTTTGTTTTTTAGTATATTTATTAAGGAAATATGTGTTTCTTTTCTTTAGAAGGTATTTAGTATATAATTTATGTAACTAGACAATGTAAAGCTACTAATGTGCTACTAACATTAAATTGAAAGGTAAAATCAATCAGTTTGTAGTAAAATATTGCTAAAGATTATTTTCAATGAGATGAAGATGCATCAGATGTTGTGCTTACATGATGAAAAATGCTAACAAGTTTACGTATAATACGGTACAAGTTAATAAATTCATTTGGAATAATGAATATTTATCCAAGCTTTCTTTATAGGGAATTTTAGAACATTTTTTTTCAGTAACTCTCTTTTCATGGACAAGTATAGAGTTATATTTATATAAAAAGAACATGTAAAGTAGTTTGATATGCTTTAGGTTTGCAGTATTATCTATCATATTCAGTAATAAATTGAAAGTGCAAAGTATCTATATTAATTATTTTTCTCTTATGTAGTGTCTTTATTTTAGTGTCTCATTGCGTGAATGCCATGTACGTTACAAAAGCATCCTTCTTTTCCTCTTACTCATGTTGCACAAAATTATCTTGTGTCTTTGCAGTTCAAGAGAATGCTTAATAAGGAATTGAGTGTTTTTTCTGATTCCAAGTCCGGTAGTCAGATTTCTGAGTACATTTGCTCAACTTTTCTTGGTGAGTATTCTCTTACAGCTGTTGCAGTATAACATAGATAGTAGATAACTGTTTAAACTTGAATACTTGAAATCATTATTGTATTGATATTTTTTTCAGCATGAATATTAAATATGTTTAAGAGTGCTGAATAATCACAGTGTTCTAACAATGTCTTTCTCAATTATAGTTCCTAAATCATATGAAACATTCAAAGTATTGTTTTTTATTTAAAATTAATTGGAAGTAAAATTTGTGTTCTATTAATTTATTAGTTCCTATGAATGTTACCATAACTGCAAGATTTTATATTAAAATACGTTTTCATTATTTTTAACTTATTTGGTTTAATTGAAAATGATTGTTGTGTCTGAAAATAAACAAGTAAATTTTTCCAAAATTTATCTATATGTTTTGATTTTTGGTAACAGGTTTCACATCTTTATCTGTTATAGTTTCTAATTACTATTCATCATAAATTGACTGGTATGAATGAATAAATGATCTACTTAATGGGTTCTAAGTGTGTCTTATAAATAGGAAATATTTCATTTCAGAAAATGCTATATAAATAAATCAAGTATCATTGTTTTACTGTAATATTTAAATTCAGAACTGTGCACATATGTAAATTTAGAATTCTAAGTTCATAAAAGAAACAAAGTCAGCAGTACTTAAAAATGTGTCTTAGAGCATATGCACAGGATGTCCCATCAAACTACGTAACCTTTGCATGGTGAGATTCCTTGTCCAAGATACATAAAAAATAAGCAAAGAGCCATACTGTGTAATTAATAGTTTTCATGAAAATTGGAGGGGGGTTATATGATATTCATTGTATAGAAAATCAGTTTAATTGGAAATGTTTAGAATTTGCATCATGGATAAGAATAAAAGAAAGGTTTATTTTATCCATCATTATGCTTGTTAATCAAAAAAATTTACATAATTAGCATTTCATGACAGATGCATATTGGTTATACAAATGGACAGCCATCGCTATACATGCATTAAAAAAAATGGCATCGGGAAGCAATTTGATAACAGCAGAATTTCACATGGTAACAATGTATTACATTAAGTACTGCTATCTGTGCTTTACTTGGTAATGCTTTATGAGCTCCAAGGGAATATTTCTGTCACTTTTCATCTCATTGTCATCCCAATACTAATTTTATGCTTTTAGTATTTTGCAGTTCAGATAACAGAATGAGAAATACTGGAAGCATTCTCCCAATGCAAAGCCACCTCAAGGTTGGTGGCAGAATCTACAGTGGTCTTATGCTTTCACAGCAGTTGATGGGTTGAAGCATATCCAGAGTTGAGCACCTGGGGCAAGCATCCAATTTAATACAAGCAGAAGTACTGTAGGTGATAGCAAGCAGCAAAACTGTCCCCATTTTATTATAGAGTCATGCAAAGGTCTGCATTGAAGTAACTTCCAATGCTAGATTGACTCATTTGAATGCCTAATGGAACTGAAAGATGCAATCCGAAAGTTCACCCAATTTTCTGCTATTAAACTATTTATCTTTGAGCCCCAGGCTTCACAAAGGCTTTAATAAAGACACATTGCACATCAAAAATTCTCGTAAAGACGTTTTTATTAACAGCGTATTATTGTGCCAGAAAAGTCAAGGGAATCCTGCATTCTAATATGTAATTTTTTAAAGAATATTCTTTTTAGAACAACAGTAAATTGAAATTAAATATTGTTGCCACTCACAAGTTGCAGTAATAACGTATTGTTTGCATGTATATAAAATTAGTGTGTTTATATTAAAATAAATAAATGCTTGACAAGCAGAGAATGATATCCTCCCACCTTTTGATTGTACATTGTAATCTGAAAATTTTACATTATGTTTTCACATCATGTTGACTACAAATATACTGTATGTGGCAACATGTATGTTTTTTAAAAAAAGACAAATATTATACCAACACCTAGTGTAAATAGTCTCAAGTCTACCTTTTACAAAACCAACTTGTCAGGAACTTTAATCTGACCGCCTGATCTACATATTTTCATTTTAGATTTTAAGATACTTCCATTGTCAACTGAGTTCTTATCAATACAATTTACTTTTTCTGCTTTTAGGATGACGTTAGTGAATAAAAACTCCCAAGAATACACACACTGAATGGGTTGAAGTAATCTCGAATGGGAAGTTTGTGTTTTCACTAGTTGAACACGTCCATCCTTTCCTGGAATAAGTTCTGTTTCTTATCCTAGTAGCCAATTGCTTCTTTTACTATTGTCTGTTCTAGTTAGCATTATATCTCCAACAGCTATTTTAGGAGCATATCTACTTTTTGTTCTTTGAATGAAAAACGCTAGGCATTGACTTCTAAATCAATTTCTCAAGTCTTCTTGCAGATTTTTCCTATATTTGATCCTTTGATTGAAGCTCTGATGGTTGATAGCATCAGCATCTGGTGTATTCTATTCCTTGATGTCTGGCAGGAAAACGGAAGATGATACAGGAATTGTTCCTCTTCAGATTAATAGGTGAGAGGCCGAGAATTCCTTAATGCTTCACAGTCACTAAGGACTCACCACTTCTTCATAAAGCAATTCTGCTAAACCTAAGACCCTTTTTAAGAGGTCCTACATCATTCAAATCGCTCGTTCCTACCAGGCTGCAATTGGTGGGTTGAGCTTCTAATCAATAGCTTAGTGCTATGTCTCATAATTAGATTCCAATTCAAAAAGTGAAAGCAACACCTATGGAATTTGTACCATTGTCACAATAAATAGTTGAGCATATTCCTTGTCTAGCAGCAAATCCACGAAAAGCTATAAAAATCCCTCAAATAAACTGGTGACGAGTTCTAGATGTACTGCCTGGGAAACAGTGCAGATAAACAGCAGTACCCATACTTTCCTGAGTCTCTCTAAAATATAATGGTCCAGCTGCATCCACTCCTGTGATTTGAAAAATAGCAGCATAATAAACACAGTTTTCTGGTAATGGTCCAGGATCAGCTTCTAGCTTCTTTGAAGAGAAATACTTACAAATGATGCACTTTTATATGATTTTGTATACCATTTTCCTCCTGTTCAAAATCTGAAACTTTTCACATAGTGTATTTTGCAAGATTTGAAGGCCACATGGGATAATTTCCTTTGAGTTTCAGGAAAACTTTTTGATTTGATGGTAGAACCATTGGCTTTCAAAAATCTTTGCCTTCTCTATTGATAGTGCATGCTTTGATACATCCAAGCTCTGTCCCGAAAGTAATGCGCCCCATTCTCTTCTGCCATGACTATCCATCACACAGAGTTGCCGCTTGCAGGGAAGGGTGGGTGGAGTCTTGGGAACACAGCACAACTAGTGCCAGTTGGCTCCGAGGTCCTGGAGAGTCACAGTGCCTGTTTCAGGTGAACCCTTAAGTGAGTGCTTGGTCGAAATCAAGATGGAAAAAACTCTCGAGCAGTGATAAGCAAAGTTTTGTTTCAAACTTGAGAAAACACCATTAGAGATTTTTGCATTGCTTCAGTCCTGATTTGTTCCCAAAGATTCAAAACCCCTCGAGGGACAGCATTTAGGGACCCTGGAGAACATCAAGGATGAGGTTACTAAAGGATATCCTTGTGACAGACTTCCAGGATGCAAATAAAGCATTGGAACAAGTGTGTTAAAGCAGGCAGGATGTATTTCAAAGAATATTGAGTAATTGTACAAATCGGCTCAATAAATTTCTTTAAAAAAAAGTGAGCAGATAACTTTTGGGACCTTGCATGATTTTATCTTCATCTAGATAAGTTGCCAAACTTTTGAATATTTATCTTTTCCTTTGAGAGACTCTTGTTGAATCATCTACACCGATTTCAACTCTGCTTTTTGTAATTTAGAAATGAGTTTTTTTTTTTCAGTTTTTTTCTTATGGAGATATTTATTTCTAAATCTTAAAATGCAACTAAACAAACTTAAATTTTAATTGTGAATTCTAAATCTGCTGTATAATACATGTTAACTAAAAAAGAAGTATCTGATTAAATTTTAGAAATGCTTAACTGATGTTGCATATTTTCATTGAAAAAATATATATAGTACTTAGGAGCATCTGGAAGGAACATTATCAAATTGAAAGACAACAAAGTCTAATTACAAATCGTTACTGACAGGTGAAAATCCTAGTCAGTTTTCATGATAAGGAATATAAATTTTTAACCTTAAGTAAGTGAAATATTATTTTCCTGAATTTTAAGTCACCTTAGTAAGCCAATGTCAAAAAGTTAATTTTATTCATTTAACATGTATTTTGTCTTTAAAAAATACAACGTCTTGGAGCAAGTGTGGATTTTGTTTTATAATTGCCTACCTGAAGAATAACTTCAGTTTTGCATCATGATCTCTGAAGCCCTGCCTAAAAGTTTAAGATCTAGCACTTCACAGAAATTGTTTTCTAACACCTGATTTATAACCTGGAAGTTGTTTGATTTTTTTAATCTGATTTCCTTTATACAGATCCCTTGGTAAAAATATGCAGTCAGCTAAACTTTATGCTGCAAGTGGCCTTTTTACTACTATTGATTTTGCAAAAAGCCCCTTTCTAATATCATTCTACTGAAAATAATTATTACTGTGCAAATTAGTCTTTTTTTATTATTTTCTTGTTTTCATTTCTAAAGATTTCACAGAATGGTTATTCTTTTATTATACGTACAGAAGTGTATTTTTAACATGCCATAAATTTTCATTACATGTGTGTTGAATTCTAATCTTATTTATAAAATTATTTCTGTAGACAAGCAACAAGAACTTGATTTGCCAGCTCTTTTGGATGAAGATGCACAAAATGCTTCAAAACAGAAAACCAGTCAAACCATGTCTCAAATTTCTGGTGTTAAGAAGCCACTTTGCCATACCAACAGTTTAACTAAATTGCCCAAATATGGTGTTGAAACACCTCATGAAATACAACTTGGAAAGGTTGGTTTTAACTGCCTATTCTATTTTTATTTGATCTAGTTGTTAATTCTAATAGACAGAACTGTTCTTTATCTCATAAAAGTCTTCAAAGGGTATATGGTTACGAATGATGGAAAGGTTGACTTAATAGCATATCCGTTTATATAGTTGTTAAAGGATTTCAGATTTTTGAAGTAATTTCATTTTTCAATTAATATATATGTGGGTTCTTGTGTTTGGCAATCACAATTCATGTTCAAACAAAGCATATTTAATGAAACATTAATACATCTGTAATATTATTAGTCTATTAATACACCGTCTACAACATCATATATCTATTAGCACAACATCCATAACATTGTGTATCTATTAACACAACATCTATAACATCTTACATTTCCACTCATAAAACAAAGCAGAGTGGCGAGAGTTCTATCAATTTCACTCGTGCAGTCAACAGCTAAAAATTAGACAGCGTGTGAGGAAAAATGTTATGCTATGGATTTAGAATCCCACATTCGGCCTTCCTGCTGTGCATCGACCTCGATGACATTATTCTACTTTTGACATCATAAATCATTGGTCATCTTACATCATTGATGTCTTCAGTAAACGGAACCATCATCATGAATAAGCCGAAACCTGAAAAATTACGAAGGGAGAGGGGAAGATTTTGTGCTGTGGACAATATTGAAAGGAAACATCTTAATTGTCCTTCATCTTTGCATCTGTAATATCATTAACTAAAACGAAAAATATCTTCACTCTTTAACATTTTTAGAAAACTTCATTTTGTCTTAAAATAAAATTAGCTGAATTAGTCAATATTAGGTGAAAAATCACAGTTCTGTTATCTGTTGTATCACTCCAGGTTTAAATGTCATAATCAGTATTATTCTATACATCTTCTTCTGCTTGAGTCCATGGTTTTATGTATTCAGTGCATGTGGTTGTTTTTGTGGGTTCTTCATGATCTCCTTCTTTTACAACATCATAGATATCATTACCCTTTATTCTTACAATTTTATATGGGCCTAAATATTTTGATTTTAACTTAAAGTTTGGTCCAAATTGAGTTCTTTTCATGGCTACTAAATCATTAATTTTATAACATTTTGGAAAACGTCTTCAAAGGTTATATATCTTCTTATTTTCTTCCTGTACTTTAAATATTTGTTTCTTCGGATCTTTTTGAAGTACTTTTCAGTAAGTTTCAAAATCATTTTGAATTTCTGCATCAATTATTTCTTTTAGTATTTTCCTTTCCAAAAGTATAATTAGGATCTGCTTGAAAAGTGGAACCATTATTTATTTATGATATTTCTGTTTCACCAGAATTATTTTCAACAAGTGTCTGTGATTCTAAATTCTTTTTTTAAAACTCTTTGGCTCTGAAGTGGGATTTTTTGGAATCATTAATTTTTTCATTACTCTCTTTGATTTCTTGAACTTTCATTGGTGGACTTTTTCTTCTTCCTTTAGGAATGGAATTCTTCTCTTCCTCTACATTTTGCAGTTTTCCTTTTCCATGTTTAACATCAATTATTTCCTTCTGAGACTCCTCTTCCTTTAATTCATCTTCAACAGCATCTGCTTTTTTATAAGGTTGTCAATTTTATTGAATAGCTTTTAATTAAGTGTTTTACTTTCGACCTAGGTACTTTATTAATATCCGAACAATTATGTAACTCTTCTTCTCGAGCTATATTTATATGCATTAAATTCAATTCAGTTTCATCTTCTACCACTTTCATAGATATCTCGCTCTTGTCTATGATAATTTCCATTTGAGAAAGCAATTCACTGCCCCAGCATTTTCATTCATTGTCCTTTGAGGCACAACCTAAATATTTGATTTAATTTCACAATCATCAATTCGTATGGAACCTTTAAAATAACCAATAGATTTTATTTTATTATTACCAAAGCCTACTAGAATCAAATCGGAAGAATTAATGCTAGGTAAACCAATTACTTTATAAATATTTTCCGATACTGTATTTATATCACTTCCTGTATCAATAAGAGCTTTTATTTCTACATTATCTATCAATATAATTTTATGAATATCATTTAACTGCTTTTTTACAAATATATGATTCACTCTGGCCAAGATCTTTTATATTTGTCTTATTTTTTACTACGTGTCCAAATAAATTACGTCAAAAGCATTTTTTATTTGTTTTTATTTTACTATCAAAATGGTCTCCTCTGGTTTTAGAATTAGGCTTAACAGATTTGTTTTTATCATTATCTAATTTATTTTTTTTCATATATCTTAAGTTTTTCCTGAAATTCTTCCAACGTTTTACAACTATGAAGAATAGCTTTATTAAATGTAGAATCATTTATACTATTAATAACATATTCAATTAAAGCGGGATTTTCAATATTACCTTTGGAACATAGATTTTTAATTACCAAAAAATATTCATATAGAGATTTTTTCTGCATTTTACATTTAAGATAATAATTCGTGTAACTGAGCAGATTTATACTGAACGCCATATTCTTGTACTAATAAAGTGTTAAGAGCATTCCACGAATTAATTTTCATTTCACTTTCAATAAACAATTTTGCTTTGCCAGTTAAAGATCTTTTGGCGAATATCAGTTTCTGTAATTCATTTAGTTTTAACAAATTAGATACATCCTCAAAGTTTTCAATGAATTTATCAACCGAATTATACGGATTACCATCAAATTTAGAAATCAAGCTTTCAATATCATTAAAATTTAAGTACGCATTTGAAAACTGAAAATGGAAATTGAACTGATCACTTACTGGTATTTTGTTTTGCCTCATGATCTTCGTCAACAACAGCAAAAGAAGTGTCGTTGAAAATTCGAGCAGCTGATGCATCGATTTCACTATTAACAGAAATATTCCTTCTTTCATCCAATACTGCTTCATATTCCTCTATTTGTTGCTTCTAATTAACATAACTAACATAGCATCTATAACATCTTACATCCCCACTCAATAAAACAAAGCAAAGTGGTGAGAGTTCTATCAATTTCATTTGTGCAGTCAACAGCTAAAAATTAGACAGTGCACGAGGAAAAATGTTAAGTTATGGATTTAGAATCCCACATATATGAAACCAAAATGATTATTTTTCAATTGTGTAAAATCTAAGTGAGCAACTATTGTACCTCTCCCCTGAAAATTTTAAGTAAGGTACAGTACTGTGGGGATGAATTTTTTTTTTATTTTAAACGTTTTGATACTTGGAACATAAAATAAAAGTAGAAAATACACTATCAAAGAAACTGAAAGAAATATAAACATTTTCACTCTTGTACCAGTCATAAGGAAATTCAGCTTTAAATAACATTTTGCTAAAAATCTATTTTTGTAATCCAGTAGCTTAAAATTTTATAAAACAAATTCGTAGTCAAAATAGCTGTTGCAAGCTATTAAAATCTAAGATCCGTTTTGTGCGGAAATGCTACTAAACTGTACAAATTGCTCATCCTGCAGTGAATGTTTCTTTTGTGCGAAAGTGTGTGTTTTTTATTATTATTATTATTATTATTATTATTATTATTATTTGTGTGGAAGTACTACTATGCTGCTGTCAATGGGACATACTGTGGGTGTAAACAAAAGTTACACACCCCACTTAGATACTAAAGCTCAACAGTACTGCTTCAGCCATGGTGGGAGGCAGGCCTTTCCGTCTGTTTCTACCTCCATGTTTTGTACTAAAGCTTTTAGAAGGCAAGCCTCTAAATGAATGCACAGTCTTCAACTTACATTTAAAAGACCGCATAAGGTTGAACAAACTGTTAAAAATACTAAAAATTTTAAAATGTGCATGTTTTTTAATTGTTTGTGTAGCAAAGACATAAAAATATAAAACTGCGTTTGTGAGAAACATTTATGATCAATGTCTTAATGACGAACAAAATAATCTTAAGTATGTTTAAAGCTAACTTTAAGTTCATAACAGTATAGTTTAAATCTTGATGAATACAGAAATTAATGTATAGGTATCTAAATCCATTTATGATGCAATAAGTGTTTTGCTATCTGAGATGCCATTCATCCATTCTCATGTTGATCATTTTGGTGCATTTTGTGTGTTAACCTTATATTATATTTTTATATTGTTAGCTGATTTTTAATCTTTCTACAAAATCAATGCCATAGGGAATTTTGTTTTTATATTCTAGATGCTAGAAGAAGTAAATAACTGGGGTTTGGACATTTTTCAAATTGATTATTATTCCGAACATCGACCTCTTACAGCTGTTGGATACCAAATATTTAGAGTGAGTAAATGTTTATATCTTCTTACCTTTAATTACATATATGACTTAAATGAATAAACTCTGTGCAGATGCAATAGTGTTTTAATGCATTATATTGAAAGGCATACAAGTGTGCTGTAAAATAATACAGGAATTAAATTATTTAAATTATATTTTTCCTGCATTTGCAATGAAGGAAATTTAAGTGTGTAATTTGTACTGTTTTTAGATTTGATAACTGATTTTAAACTTTGTTGTTGAATGCTGAGGTTTAACATATGCATTCATTTGCACATCATTTAGAAAAGATTGAATTGTTTTGTATTTCAAAGTTAAGTTAAAAATATTTGGAGATGGAGAATGTCTATATGGATGGATATATTAATATGGAGGATGTCTAGAATCCTATTAGCTGTTTTTATTGTTTCAATGTGTGTTATGTCACTTTTAATAAAATAAATAAATGTGTGCTGCTTTCCTATTGCTGTATGTTGTGGTAATATTTTATTGCTGATTTAATAAAAACCTGGTTATGTTTTTCTTTTTTGATAGGAGCGAGACTTGTTGAAAACTTTCAAGATTCCTTCCAAAACACTTTTAAATTTTCTAATGACTCTTGAAGATCATTATCTTAAAGTGCCATACCATAATCGCATACATGCTTGTGATGTAACTCAGTCAGTTCATGTTTTGTTGTCTTCCCCAGCTTTAAATGTAAGATAACTTTCATTATTTTCTAAAGGAAATAGTATTTATTTTTCTGTAAGTTTCTGTAGGTCTCTAATGAAATTTTAGGTGTGAAATAATGGTTAGCAATGACTATTTCAACATCTGAAATCATTTCCAAGTGTTAATTATTAGCAGTTTGAAATCACTTATAAACCGTAATTTTTCCTTATTATACTTTATTTATTGCACTTTTATTCTTTTGCTTTGAGTACCATATTTTGGTGCAGCTAATAATCTAAAGTAGACAACTGCAATTTAACACTCAGTAATTATAGTTTCTCTTTGGTTTTATTTTACTGAGCTTGTGCAGCATTGTTACATATATATATATATTTATTTTATTTTATTTCAGTTAATCTTTCTAGGAAGCACTGTGGTACATTTTTCATTTTTCAAGCAATAAAGCATTTCTTGACAACTAATCAAAGACTTCAGTAGCCTTGCTGTCAAATGAAATTGGTTTTCCCTTAAGTTTTTCCCCTTCCTAATTATTTTTAATGTTTTTAATTATTCCCTTCCACACTGAAGTAAATTACAATGGCTTTAATCTGGAGCAGATCAGAGGAAATTTTACATTATCAGTGTTTTTATGAAATGTTAAAATGTTCAATTATCTTCATTTTATAAATCTAATAACTATACAATCAGTATTGTAACTAAGATTTCATCAGTTCACTGTCTAATGCACTGTAAATGTTTTAACTTTTTGTATATCCGATAACATTACTAGTTAGGGCATCAAGTTCAACATCATTTGAAGCTCAGCATTTCTATTGCAGTGAATTTATCGTCTTTTAATGGTACAGCCAGTTTTTCTATAATTATTTTACATCTTCATCTTACGGGAATTCATATGTAATTGAGTTAATTGTTTGATATTAAAGTTTACGCCCATAATTTTTAGTAACATTTCAGTGATTTACAGATTTTATTAATGAGCTAGTAGTTGTTTCTTCCATGTATCATAAAAGACTACTTCTATTGCAATTCATTGATATAAGTTTATAATGTGTTCTACTGAAATCTAAATAATAATTTTATAATTGATTCTGCTTCACCTTTTACCTTGCTTTTGTCCAAATGTTTTTTGTAAATAAAAACTTATATTTTGTCATCTGTATTACTTTAAATTATGTAATTACTGCAGGAGAAATGTAGCTGTCTAATTTATATTGTTTTTAGATTTGCTCACTGATTTTAAACTTAATTGTTGAATGCTGATGTTGAAAATTTGTTTCATTTGTGCTTCATTCAATTTGGATTGAATTTGAATCTAAGAATATTATCATAGGTGAAAATGTAAGATAATTATGCATAAGGATGTTATAAACTCAAAAGATCAATAAATTTCGTAATTTGAAATTAAACATCAGTTAAAATTAACTGCTTGAAAATATGTTGTTGTTGTCTGAGAATTTAGTTAAAAAATTGATGAAAATTAGACTAATTGGGGATGAAAACTTGAACTACAAGCCATTAATCAAAATTTGTGAGGGGCTTTATCGCTGTATATTAAGTAGGATACAGTGCAAAGTCCGAGATCTGGACTCGTCGGGACTTCGGCTATCCCGGATTTGGAATTTTTCCGGATATCAGATCATCGTTTTAAATGTACTAAGATAGCATGTAGAAATTATAAAATTAAAAATATGAAATCGTGATTTATGAAATAATGAAAGCATTTATGATCTAAAGAGTATCAGTATTTACAAAAAAAAGTGTTTATTTGTTATGAAACATTATTAACATTAAACTTAATTTAACATTTCTTTCAGTGTGAATTATCTAAATTGCTTCATTTTTTTTTTGTGCTAATACTTTCTCTTTAATTCTATAAACAGATATAGTTTCTTGTTTAGTTACAAAGTTTCATTGTTCAAGTCCTGTAATTGCTTTGTCAAGAATTCTAACTAATTTGTCAATCAAATTTTTTTAGGTTTTCAATAATCTCTCAGTCACTTTCCTCACTATCGGTAGTGGTATTTTCTGGATCTAGAATCATAATACAGATTTTGTTATTTGGCTGATGATTGGGGCATTGTCACCGCAATGAAAAATTTCTGTTGCATCATCTTCATTTATTACATTAGGATAATATTTGTGCTTTAATATTTAAAAAATTGATTAGTCTTGCCATTATTTAAGAAATCAAACATGGACTTTAAAAATGCTACTTTATATTTGCATTTCTGCTTGCACACTGTTCCGATATCTATAGGTGCTGAATGATGGACGTAACAATTTGGAGGAAAGACTAATACAGATACATTATCTTTCACTAAAACTTGTATGAAGTAAAGTGAAGTAGGAGCCATACAGTTATCTGCAATTAGGATAATTTTTGCGTCATCTGGTAAACCAATCAAATGCAAATGTTGCTAAGCCTTGTGTATGAAATAATTTTCAAACCTATTGTTCATTAATGATTGTATCATCCATGCTGTTTTATTTGCGTGATTTACATATAATGGAGAAAATCTTTACTCCTTTAAATACTCGAGGTCGTGTATTTTTTCCAATTACGAAAACTTTACACTTATGCATGCATTTCTGCCACATTTACACTTGCTAAAATTGTGTTAGTCTCGCTTTGGAATCTTTAACACCAGGTGGAACCTTTTCTGTAGAGTTTGCCAAGGTATTCTGTGGTACATATTGTCATAAAAGACCAGTTTCATCAGCACTGTTGTGATAACGTTTTACTATTAGGTAGTTCAATAAATTCATCTGCAAATAGTTCAGTATCAGCTATCATGAAATTGACGTTGAAAGACAAGTTGTTTTGCTAAATTTTGTCTTGCTTCTATTGTGCACTGAGACAATTAAGCCTGAATTGTGTTATTTTAGTTATTTATTATACTTATGTCTATTTCTTGCACGTGCCTAAGACTTATGTGAGTCTTGAATAAATAAATTTCCACATATACTTAAGACATAGCGAGGGCCAGCACTAGATATCTTACCACCTGATGCAGTCTCTGCAGGTCCTAAATTCTGCTAACAAGTGCATTCCTAAGTTCTAAAGTTTTGCTGCCGCAAAATTTTTGGATCCGAGTGCTTTTCCTAAATTCTAAAAATTTTGTCATCCTTTAATTTTGTTGGACAGTGTTCCTCTAAAGTCAAAACATTTTGTCTACCCTAAATTCCGCCGCCCGTTGCGGCTATACGAGCTCTGGCGCCGGTTCTGGGTTTATGTGAATAACAAATAAATTCAAACAAATAGTTATTCTTAATTCAAACAGCACTAAATGTAATCTTTTAACCTGTGACTATCATTAACAAAATCTGTTTTTGAGCTTATCAAAAGAAATTTTTGTTAAATTTTTCCTCTTCAACATTTCTTAATGCATTTAACTTAAATCTGTAATCATCACCAAGGGTAATGTCAACAGAAAAGTTTACCATACTCTTTGTTAGTCAATTACTGACTTAAAAAATTGTTTAGGCATCGCTGAATGAGCCATTACACAAGTTGTCATGTGCTGATAAACATGAGGTGATGAAAACCAAATATAATAAATAAAGATTCACCAGGTTGGTGTCAGGAATATAAAATATTAGTTGGTGTAAAATCAACGATGTTTTTATGTATAATGTTTCGGTTTGAGGCATACGCCAAATAGATATGCAGCTACAGAGTCAAATTATTGATCACACAAATTTATGCTAAAATGATTATTTCTTCAATAATGAGGTATTTTATTTAGTGCCGAAGTGAGATCAAGAATCGGGACTCTCTGCATGTTTTATTATGAAGGGGAAATCAAATGCGCATCCGTAAAGCATACCCCGAAATAAATCCTAAAAGAAAATTGGTTGGTGGTGGCTTTGAGGTCCGGATTTTAGGTCATTTCGGATATTGGACATCCATATCTCGGACTTTGTATTGTATATGCTTATGAAACATAATATATGCTTATATGAAACATGATATGTTGTTCCAAAAAATACAGTACTCTGATGTACTTAATGCAATCTCTTATATTAGTCTGAATCTGCATTTGAGGTGCCTTTTCTGCTACTGAAATTAAGCTATGATTGTTTAAAACTCCTCAAAATCTCTTATTTGTGCAAAATCTTACCTCAAATATTCATGAAAGATGACTGAAATAGCTGGTCTTAAAGATTATCATACAGTTTGCTCAAGAAATGAAATCGCAGCAAGCTTATTTTAATTTCATTTCTGAGCAGATTTTTGTTGTTGTTGTTGCTGTTGTTAATTTGCATTTTGTAGTATTTACTTTTTAAACTAATGGATTTCTTTATATCCAAAATATTTATGTTTAGCACATCTGTGTGAAGTAGCTCACTTCAGACAAATTTTTTTCATCAGTTAAAAATACTGAAACAGCAAAAATCAAGTATGCATTTTGGAAACTAAAACTCTTTATCATATAATTATTCTTACTGTTTTGTTAATCACTTTAACTTAATCTAGTGTGTGATAGTTTTGTGTTTTGTCTTACTTGAAATTAACAGCTATCATAAGTGTCAAAAGTGGTGATAATGTAGCAATCTTTGGCTTCCTGTTGCAGTACCAGATACCAGCATACCATAAGCAGTTTAAAACAGTTATCATATTATAAGCAGTTTAAGCTAAATTGGCAGTAATTCACTAAGTTTAAATCAGCAATCAAAGGTAAAGATTAGAAAAAAAAGTGAAAAAAAGAGAGCGGAGTTGCTGAGACCTCCATACTAATGCTGGGTTAAAAAACGTTTGAATGATTAATATCCTAAATAAGTGATAAAATCAAGCTACTAAGTAGCAATAAATTTCCTAAATAAAAACTCAATTTTAGCAAGCAGGCCACTCAGCTAAAAATATTTTAGGAAACAGTTCTGCCAAAGAACCTACAGGATTGAATTAGCAGTCTAATTTCGTATAAAATTATCACAATCATTTGTTTCAGGTTGATCACATAAGATATTGTCTGTATCCAGAATAACTGTGGTTTTCTATATTAAGCATTAGATAAAAAAAATTCAAAACCTTGTTTCTGACATATAAATTGAACTGTTGAATTTTCTAAGTTTCCTTAATTTTGTACTCTAGTGTGGTTTTATTTGTTATAATAAAGCTATAAAATACCTGCCTGTAAACTAGCTGTTATTACAATATACCTTATACATGGAATGCAACAAATGTTTTATAATTTATGCTGTTTGGAAACTAAATGCTGCTGTAGATATCATTGTAACTTTGAATGCAGCCTGAATTTAGGTTACATTGGTTTCTGCAGAGGTCAAATCATATTGCTGTAGTAATGGTTTTCTCCAAATTAATCTCTGATTACCATGCTTGTGATTAGACTGCATTTACACTGCTAAGCCTGCACAACATGGTTTTTATAATAATGTGTTTCATCCATTTTATTGAATGGATTTTGAACATTCTTGATAGTTTGCCAGTACTCAATAAGTATGAGAAAAATTAACAGTTTTGTCACAATTTAGAAAATCTCAGAAAAATGAAAAAATAAAATCTTGTAGACACAATGAAGCTAATGCAAGAAAATGTATTATGATTGAATGAGCATGCAAAATTTTAGGGCACATCTGCAACAGGAAGCCAAATGTAGATTGCCACATTATCACCATTTTTGGCACATATGGTAGCTATTAATTTCAAGTAAGGTGAAATGCAAAACTGTCACACACTAGATACGTTAAACTGATTAACGAAACAGTAAGAGTAATATATTTGATAAAGAGTTTTAGTTTTATCTGGAGTTTTGCTAAAAACTCCTAGATATCAAGTGAGGCATGTGCACATGAATGGTGATAAAATTATCCAGGCCTTGTTTTTTCATAATCCTGATCTTATTGAGCTGCACATTTTAATAGCATTCATGGAACCATGGAACACAAGTATGAATAGATAATTTTGTACTAGTCAAGATATGGAATCAACATTACTTTTAACTGGGATCTACTTCTTATGCTTTTCTATGGCTTGGTGAGGATTATTTTTATCTACAGTGATAATTGAACTCTCATTTCCACATTCTTACATTTCATCACCAGTAATCACCAGCTTTAGAAAATTTGGGTAAAAATTTTTTGGGCATTACAGCACCCTTTGTTCTAAAAGTGTTCCCCCTTTTTTTAAAATTTATTTTGGCTGCTAATATATACATGGCAGAAACATAACAGCATCATTTTTCATCTGCAGTTTATCCATCAAATTGCATAACATACGATATGCTATTCAGAAACAGCTTCACATATGGTAAGCCAAAGGTTTTCATCAATGATTTTCCATGTAATCTATTTCCAAATGTGAATGGGCAGACACATTTTGCATCATTTGTGATGAAAGTTCAATTCCATTTGAGACAATAGTATATACATATTATTAGATGCAGCTCGTACATTTTTTAATGTAAGTATTAAGTAATTTGTTTTATCAACACTCAGTGCAGTTTATTTCATTACTGTGGCTATTAGACACTAACTACTGTTGTTCTCACCTGCATATGTATATAGAAACATGAAATTTTAGTTTCTGTATTTTTTCTCTTTCGATCATATATGTGATAATTAAGAGTTGTAATTTTCAATTAATTGTTATAGTTTAGCCTATATATCTGTAATGCGATGTACATTTTTAAAAATATTTTGGCAGTACGGTCAAATTGCTTATTTTCTTATATGATTTTTTTACAGTCTGTTTTTACTGATTTGGAAATATTAGCTGCACTCTTTGCAGCAGCAGTTCATGATGTTGATCACCCAGGTGTTACAAACCAATACTTAGTGAACTCCAGTAAGTAGCATATAAGAAGATACTGTGTTCGTCTCTTTAATGGTGCATTAACCAAAATTAAATTGGCATTAGTTTGCATAATATTGATACATCATGATGGTTGACGATAATCAAGATGTCATGATACTGATTTTATCCATGCTGATTGAGAAATGAAATATGAATGTTTAAATGTTCATACAGTAGCAGAGTTAATGAAATTAATTTCTTGTTACTAATCAATTTCGTGTCCTTACTTGTGTTGCAACATTTATGCTAATAAAGCCGAGTTTTATAATTGTATAGTAATACTGAGTTCTATAATTGTACAATAGTTACTTTTTTAGCGAACAACTGTTAGAAGCACATTTTTATAATTCCTTGATATAAATATAAAAATAGTGATTGTAGAAACTTCTGTTTTCCCTATATTCATTGATAGAGTAGGAAAATATGCAGAATAATTTGGAATATAGTTTGTGTGTCTGTATCACTGAATGTGGCAAAGCTTGCGAGGGTTTATCTGCCTAAAAGGAAGGAAGTTTTTGGGAGGGACTTTCTTTGAAAAACTGTTATATTTCCTTTACACATAGGAAAAATTGTGGGAAAAAAAAACTATGTATGTAGCTACATCATTTTCTGCTATTTGAACATGTTAGTGTTCAGTGAACTTACCTACTTGGCCACTGAAAGATTTGGATTGTAGTTACCGTTATGTTTTATACTGTATTAAAAGAGATGTGTGTAGACTTCTCTTTTGCTTTCCTCTTTCTCCGTGAGTGTTGATTTATTGAATGCAATAAGCAGTAACTGCCTTAGATCCAATACTTTGTAAAAAGTAATTAAAAGAAAACAAATAACTTATTTAAATTAAATTAACTTTAAAAACGAACTGTCACATAATTTCAGAAAAGCTGCCGTAGAAGCTTATTCAGAGCTCAGATCGTTCATTCTCACCACCATCATCCCTCCTAGCATTTTTTTTTATACTCAGCAGGCCTAAGTAACTATTTTGTGTGTGTGCTACTTCAGTTATAAGCTGTTGTGAAGATTCATGATGTGTGTGTATCATGTAGATAAATATATGACTCCATAATTTACTGCTTAACATTTAATTAAAATAAATATTGTTTACAAAGACAAGAACATCAGAGAACAATGTACTGCAGCTTTGCAATAGGGAAGACTCACTGACTCTTTCTAGGTGGAAAGCTGAGCTGTAAAAATTCTTGCTATATCGATTATTGATAGTGGTATCATCAACTGAAGAATATCTCCCCAGTGAACAAAGTGACACAAAAATGTTGAATAAGTATTCATAATCACAGTTTTCATTTGAAATCATATGCATATAACATTCACATAAAAAAATTCATACATCACAATACCTAAGCAAAAATCCAAGAACTCTCTCAATGTGGTTTACTGTAAAATGTTAATAATTCAGTGTAAAAATAAAATAAATATGTTATGTCAAATAATGGTGCTCTGTCTTGTAGGAAAATATACATGGTAGGTCTGGAATTGATAGTTTTTGATAATCTTTTGGGATTGAATAGGATTCAGAATTGCCCAAAATCTGTCAATTCAGTCAGTGTCGTATCATGCCTTTCTGCTGTCCCGCCTCATAAGAGAAAATGACTCTACCTTCTTGCATTTGAAATATTTATTGCACTCATAAAACTAAACACTAAAACTACACTACTAATACTGAAATATTTACATTAATTAATATTAGTTAGATTTGGTTTACTAATGGCTCCCATGGGCTCTCCCTTTTCCATGACCTCTCAGTAGGTCTCCCTTTGGAAAACTAAACTTTTGACACCTCTCAGATTGAGAGTCAGCACCCCCTATGCATCTTGTTGGTTGGTGTCACCCATACATCACACCCCCCATCCAAGATTGACATAGGGTTAAAGCCTATTGAAATATGAGAAAATATGGTGACGTCAAACAAAAGAGTTACTTAACTATTCAATCAAGTCAGCAAATCAATCTATACCAAAGTTGAAAGATACATATTACAATACTTATACAGATTACTTCTACATCTACTAAGAGATTTCTTCTAAAGCTGTAGCATATAATTGATTAACAATTAGTAATCAAAATAATTCTAAAAGGCAATAGAATAATACTTAAAGTTTCTATGGTTACTTACAGTTTCTAGGAGAGTAGCTGCAAAAGGAAACACACAAAATAATAAAATATCATAAATGTCTATGAAAAGTTCTTTCTTTCGCATAAGTCACTCAATAGTCTCCAGTCTGCACAATGCATCAGCATTGTTCAACTTAACACCTGGGCAGTGCGAAATTGTAGTATCATACTTTTGTAATGCTAAAGCTTATCTTTGTAACTTAGAAGATTGTGGTGCGTTTTTTGTAATGAAAGGTAATGGTTTGTGATCAGTTATCAGCTCCACAGGTGATCTAAAAATCCAAGTTTCAAATTTTTTCAGGCTCCAAATAATAGCATAGGCTTCTCTCTCGATAGTTGGCTATGCTTGTTGTGTTTTAGTTAGTTTCTGGCTGGTGTAACCAATCGGGTACATCTTTCCATTTTTCCGTTGAGATAAGCAGACCCCAACACCTGTTGAAGATGCGTCACACTGAACTGTAAAAGGTAACCCTGGAACAGAGGTATAAAGACTGGGGGCTTCCACTAGGCATTTCTTTAATTTCTCAAATGCTTTGTCATGTTTTTCTGTCCAGCACAGCTGTTCAGGACTTTTTTTGGTGAGCTCGGTTAATGGATAAGCTGTTTCGGCATAATGTGGAATGTAATCTGTGTAATAATTACATAGGCCTAGAATGCTTTTTAACTGCTTTTTGGTTTGAGGTCTAGCTAATTTCTGGATAGCTTCCACTTTCTCTAGATCAGTATGATGACTGCCAGAACCGATGATGTGCCTTAGATACTTAATGTGAGTTTTACCAAAGAAACATTTCTTGAGATTTACCGACAAATTTAGTTTGAACAATTTTGAAAAAAATGATGTCAAGATGTACTAAATGTTCATTCCAACTATTTGAATAAACTGCTATGTCATCGTCGTAAGCTCGAGCAAAATCTCTGTATTTAGCAAGTGCTTGGTTCATGACTGAAATGCTGCAGCAGTGTTGTGTAGCCTGAAAGGCATGACTTTAAATCGATACTGAGCTCGATGTGTCTTGGAACATGCTAATTCTTGAGTTTCTCTTTCCAATGGTATGGCCCAATAGCCTTTGAGTAAATCGATGGTGGATATCAAGTTAGGCTTGAACGATATGGAGTAAGAGGACTTTAGGATTTTCCATAGGGAAATCATCTGGTTTCATTACAACATTTCTTTGATTTGTTTGTCTATTTGCGGCTTCAATGCTTCTGGAATTCGATAAACATGTGGCTTCTTTCTTTCAGTGTCGTTTAATCTTATTTTATGTTCTTCCACTTTGGCAATTTGTATCTTATTTATAAATAAGTTGTCATATTTTGTTAACAATTTCATCATGTCATTCCTCTTCTCATCGTCTAAGTGGCTTAAGTCAACTTCGCTAAGATGAAAGTGATTGGACTTGTCACTTACACTGGGTGTGGGATCAACTTCTAGTTCTTCATTCTCAAATATTACACCTACTGCCTGTACTTTTGGATTAAATTTTCTGATTTTATTTACGTGAACTCTCCTTATTGTACCATCTGTCAGTTTGACTCTATAAGAATCTGGATTACAATGAGATATTATTTCTGCAGGTCCTGTCCATCTGGCATATAATTTATTACTAGAATCAGCAGATACACCTGATCTCCAAGGTTGAACTCTTTATATATTGCTTTTAGATTGGTGTATCTTGCATATGCATTTTGTTTCAATTCTCCTATTATAGATGCTTGCTCTGCTGCTGTTTCTAAATTCATTTCTAGCTCCTGTAGATAATCAACAGTGCTTTTACCCAATTTTATTGGCAGTGGAATTTCTCCTGACCATGGCAATTTTAATACTAACAATGGACCTAGCCTCTCTTCCATACATTAATTCAAATGGGGATACTCCCATAGTACAATTTGGGAATTCTTGGTAAGCAAATAACAGGTATGGGATGTGTTCATCCGAAATTTTAGAATTGTTTCATATGATATGATGCAGCATACGTTTTAGAACTTGGTTATACCATTCAACTAATCCCGAACTTTGTGGATGTCTTGGTGTTGCGAATCTAGGACTTGCTCCTAATCTAGCATGAAGTTCTTGTGTTAATTATGCAACAAAATTGGTGCCTTGATCGCTAGCTATTACCCGAGGTATGCCCGTTCTCATGAAGATTTCTAATAATGCATCGCATGTGGATTTTGCTGTAATTGTTCTCGGAGGGACAGCTTCTGGCCACCTAGAATGTTGGTCGACTAAACACAATACATATTTGTGTTTACGTGCTAATGGAGGTTCAATTGGCCTGTATGTTCACTGTGTCAAATGGAAATTCAGGTCTCTGAACTTGGAGTATGGGTTTGAGTCAATTCAGCAATTCCACGGATTTGCCGTCATGGGCGGTCACAACACATGGGCGAATAGGAATTACCTTGAGTAACCATGGGACTATGGGTATACGATCGCTGGTTTTATCTCTACTTCGTAATTGACATTCTTTACAAGTTTTACAGTAGTCTGCTATATCTCGTAACATGTTTGGCCAATAAAATGAATAATGAATCCTTTCCTTTGTTTTTCTGTTTCGTAAATGATTTGCAAAAACAGATTTGTGAGCTAATTTTAAAATTTTTTCCCTTCTAACTTTAGTCACTCTCAATTGACTAATAATTTCTCCAGAAATCCTTTCAGTATGATAAATCAAATCATCCATTTTTCTTTCTTTGCGTGCCTTTAAAAACATTGCATAAACTGTCACATTCCCTCTGCTGTTGTTTAAAAATGCTGGCATCCGAACGTTGGCCCACATTTAATTTATCCTCACTTTCGTTTTCACCCTGAATGTAATTTAGGAATAAATTTCGTTCTTCAGGCATAAATAAATCAGTGTGATTTTCACTTTTGAACTGTTTTGACTGATGACTCCTCACTTCTGATGTCTGCGACGGAGATGCCGTGTCGCAATCATGATTCATGCTTAGCAGATGGGATTCAGAGGTCAATAAATCATAAACATTTGGAGTAATTATGCAATGAATATGGAATTTTCTGTTAACGCTTCTAATATTTCGATAGGTTTCAATAAATTAGGTGATCAGCATTTCTGATGGAAATGGGAATTCTAGCCACTTTAGCTGGGATGTTTTCCTTAAATGCGAGAATTAGGTCAATAGTGCAGTTGTTCCCAATAGAGAAATTTGGTATGTGTTTCGGATTCAGAACAGAAATCTCAGCACTTGAATCAATTATGGCTGGGAGTTCGTTATCTGCAACGTAAATATTTACACTTTGCAATGGTTGCATAAAAATTGCTTCTGGGTTTAAGCGTGAGGATCCAATTTTTGCTATTACTTTATCACTAGTATTTTTCTCCTGTGTTTCCTTTTTCAAAAGAGTGTTTTGTTGCTGATTTGTTTCTTTTTGGACAAACTTTAGCGAGATGTGTTAATTTTCCACATATGTAAGTCTTTGGGTGGATATTTATTTTTATTTATGTTGTTTCTCATATGAGGCGGGATATATTTCGATTCTTTTAAAGATTGGGATGACTTAGCTATGTTTTCATTAGCGTTAAAAGTAGTATCGTTTAATGATTTGCCTTTGTTTACAAAATATAGGTCAATTTCTTTAACCAAATCCTTATGTTTTAACCAATTTGCTTCTGTGTTAATATCTATGTAGGTTACCGTTTCCGTATCTAACGTTTGGAAAAGTTTATCAGAAATCATTAGTTGACACAATGTATCAAAATCTTTAACTTCACGTAATTGACAGTAATACTGGAAATTTCCAGATAGCCCAGATGAGAACTGAACATGTGACTCTTTGGGGTCATGTCGTGGTCTTCGAAAGTTCATTAAACATTCATAAGCAGTTGGTTGATATTCTTTTAATGGTTTCATAACATTTTAGTTCTGTGTCATTAATGTAAAATAATATGTTAGTTGCCTTATCACCTAAAATGTTAATCAAAATTTCAGATTTAAATTCCTGTGGTACATTTTTAGTAATGAATGCTCTTTCTAATGTTTGAAAAAACATACTGAAGTTTTTCAATCTTCCCGGAACAGGAATAGTTAACGTTTTAACGCTTTTTATTAGATTTTCCAAATAATTTCCCGAATCTCTATCTGCACAAGATCCGTTCTGACTTCTAATTTTTTCCAATTCTAATTCTTTCTCTAGTTGAGCTAATTTTAATTTCTCAAGTTCAACCTTTTGAACTTCTAAAGTTAACGGTGTATCTGTAGCTTTTATTTCATTTTCTTCTCTAATTTTTCTTTCCTCAACTATTGAGTTTAGTAATGCGATTACAAATTCTGGATCATCTTTGAATATTTTACTGTCCTCAATTTTACCTTTTAATTGAACCACTGTTAAACTAACAGTTTGTGTATCTTCAATTTCATCAAGAAGGTTTATTAAATCTTCTTTAGTATGCTTATACATTTTTACTTTCATTTCATACACACATATATATATATATATATATATATCTTCAGTAAATTTATACCATAAGTTAATGAAATCAAAAGCTTCCTACCTGCTTCTCTTGAAGTTTCCTTTCAGCCATCTAACCTCTGGTTCTCGTATGAGGGCATGCCATATCATGCCTTTCTGTTGTCCTGCCTCATAGAGAAAATGACTCCACCTTCTTGTATTTTAAATATTTATTGCACACACAAAACTAAACACTAAAACTACACTACTAATACTAAAATGTTTACATTAATTAATATTAGTTAGATTCGTTTTACTAACAGCTCCTACGGGCCTACCCTTTTCCATGACCTCTCAGTAGGTCTCCCTCTGGAAAACTAAACTTTTGGCATCCCTTAGATTGAGACTCAGCACCCTCTATGCATTTTGTTGGTTGGCGTCACCCATACATCACACCGGGTTTTAAATTATCATCAGACTATCATAGTTTTATCCTTTATTCTTATTGCAAAATCTCTTTCCTTTCTGTGTGGAACACCATGTGGACCAGTATATGGGGGTGGGAGTGAAGATTTTATGCTATCAGTACATTAAAAACACGAGAGTAAGTTTGCAATGAGCGATTTACATAAATTGATGTATTCTGCTGATGAAATGTTTAAGTAGGTTTTTAGAGACGGCATTAATGATCTTAGTTTAGATACGTAAATTTAAATTACAATGCTGATAAATAATATCAGTGGGTCATCTAAAAGTTGTTTTGTGTACTAATTCTGTGCATGAAGCATTTACATAAATTGATGTATTCTGCTGAGGAAATGTTTAAGTAGGTTTTTAGAGACGGCATTAATGATCTTAGTTTAGATACGTAAATTTAAATTACAATGCTGATAATTAATATCAGTGGGTCATCTAAAAGTTGTTTTGTGTACTAATTCTGTGCATGAAGCATTTATATCAGATTTCATGGCAGATCAAATGCCTAGGTTTGGTTTACATGATTATAGCAGAACACTCAAAAACTATCAGCCTAAGGGGAGATGCCTTTGTAGAGGACACATGGAAAAACCATGAAAATGCTCCTGCAGCCAGCTGATTCACTGTGATTCAAACCCCGGATTGAACTACCAGTGTTCAATGACTTCACTGCTCAACCACTGGAGGGCATTGAATGCCTAGTAAACACAATAAGGACAGCTTTGGTCCATCTCGAATTACCATAGACAATTAAAGGGCATTTAAGAGCTCTGTGAAAATGCTGCACCAATGCAGTTGTCTGAGGATGGTAGGAATTTAAAAGAATGCAGCTCGAAAGCAGAATATTTGTTACATTGGTGAAATAAGTGAGATTTAAAACTGTGTCCTCGATCTGTTGTGTAGTGACAGAAGAGTCAAATATGGAGATCCAAACATGAATCATTGCCTTACTGGTACTTTCTACAGTCTATTATTTCTCTTTGTCATATTATGACTACTTCTAGCTATCTAATGAAATGGACTGTTACTGTCATACAAAAGTATACCCTTCAGAAGGTGGAAGAGGACTGATAAAATCTGTGTGAATATGAGCAAAATGAGCACCAAGCATAAAAAATGTACTAGTAGGTGATTTAGTGTATTTCTGAATTTTTTAACACTGGCAATTTTGACAAGTCTCAACTGCTGTTTTATGAATGTTTTCACATTGGTCCAAAAATAACGTCTTGTAGTCATCGTTACTGAAGTCCGTGTATGAGAAATATTATGAATATTAAAAAAAAATTAGAACAAAAAGATTTTGGGATAAATGGATGAGGGGAATTACTAGACATATCACAAAATAGAGTAACGTCTTGAAGAAAATAATGTTTTTCTAATTAAGAACTTAACTCTTTAAGTTTACCATCTGTCATTTGTGCAAGAGACATACTTTTAAAATCTACAATTTCTTTTGATATGCCATCAGTTTCTATATGAGACAAAGCATCAGCAAGTATATTTTCAGTCGTAGTTTGGTGTCCAGTATCAGTAGAGAACTGTGATATGAAATCTACATGCTTTGGTGACATGTACACCGGTCAGGCTTTTGCTGAAAGGCATAATTAGAGGCTTTTGATCAGTATTAAATTACCAAAAGTTTTCTGTCATAAGTGAACCAATTTCTTAGACTTTCAGGAAGTTTCATGTACAAAAATGCAATGGACTCTCATTTACCGTTAGAAAGTTGATTTAAGGAACTTCTGATAGTGACGTCAAAGGCGTCAGTCCAAAGATTTAGAAAAGCACGTGGAAGTGGATATTTTAAGAGGATTGCTTCTGCAAGAATCTTTTTAGCTCCTGGTAAATCCTTTTCTGGTTTTTCAGAAGATGAAAGAGCATTTTTGGTTTTGGTTTTGATTGTATGCAAAGATTTTCTTTATTCATTTGCCTTTCTAAAAATTTTATTAGTATGCTTAAAATATGTATTGCTTTTGAAATAAATCTTCGATACAAATTAAACATACCAAGAAATCTATGCATTTGAATTAGCATTGTAAGTCTAGGAAACTTAAGAATTGCATCAACATAATCAAAAATGGATGAAAGACATTTTTCAGAAATTTTAAATCCTGAAAATTGTAGACAGGAACAACGAGTATACATTTTGATGGTTAAATTGAAAGTCCATAGTGATCCAGAGATGCAAAAATAACTCAAAGATGATCTTAGTGCTCCTCAGCAGATTTCATACATTGTCAAAAATGAAACAATGTAGAGTGTATACTTCTAAAATAGAAACTAGAATTAAGCAAAGACGTTCATAATTATCCCATTGTGCAGATTCATGATGTGTGTATCACATAGATAAACATAAACTCCATAATTAACTGTTTAACATATAATTAAACTAAATACTATTTACAAGAGTAGCGAACAATGTATTGCAATGCTGTAGTGGGGAAGACTAACTCTCTTCCTGTGTGGAGAGTTGATCTGTAAGTCTTCTTGTGAAATTGATTATTGATATTGAAATGATTGCTGCACTGTGAACAAACTTTGCACATGTAAATGCATATCACATTACTACTATTTTTATTGTTCATACATTGAAAGAATTCACAAAGAATATGGCGTAGGAACTATATACTTGATATGTACTCTATCTGAAGAATTTATAGGGATCATAATACAATTTTTATCATAATCAAGTAGGTGGTGAATTTCTAAATATTTTTATTAAAGCAATAATTTCCAGATTTCTGATTTTGACATGAAACTGATGATATGCTGTTGGATGTTTCAAATGGCTGAACACTTGCAAATACTCATCGATCATTAGTCATCTCATCTCTGAGAATGTTGCTCAAGGTGCACCACAGATGGCGACCGATTTTACATTTACCAGAATGGAGACATTCCATGTAGATTTTGATGGATCAGATGGTCTTCCGTACCTGCAAACCTCTCAAGAGGACTTTTGATTTGCCAAAATTTTTAGTGCCTCCATGACACACTAACACCTGCAAACATCCAAACCTTATGTGGGATTCAAACTTGAGCTCAGCAATACAGGCCAGCAGCATTAACCATTGATCAGAGGGGGATTGAAAGTGACACTGTAATAAGCTTAAAGGCTGTTGTAATAAACTATGCATACTATTTATTTAAGGCTTGATGTTGCAGATTAGTGAGTAGTTACACATTATTTGTTAAAATCGTACATGTTATATTTTATGTAGTTTTGTGCATTCCTTTATGTTTAGACTTAAGTGACGTTTTTTAAATTTTTCTAAAGAATTCAGTTTAAAAGTCCAGAACCTATAAAATTTGTATATTTATTTTTGTATAACTTTTTCTGAGTATTACTAAAATTAGCTTCAGAAAAAATATGAAATGTTTGTAGCATGCAGATTATTGAAATACACTTTAGCCGGCATGTTTCAAATAATTGTTTTTCAGGTTCTGAGTTAGCACTGATGTATAATGATGAATCAGTCTTGGAAAACCATTCTTTGGCTGTTGGATTCAAGTTACTGCAAGATGAAAACTGTAATATTTTTCAAAGCTTAACTAAGAAACAGAGACAAACTTTGAGGAAAATGGCCATTGATATGGTAATTTTTCTTATCAGTTTGTATCATTGTTTATTTGTGTTATAAAACTGAATCTTGTCATTTCCTTCCCTCTGCCCCTTGTATGTTGACTTCTCATGCAGAGCATTTTTATTTTGTTTTATTAGTTTTCTTACTTCTGCTGAGATTTGTACCTCCTTTTTACTACTGAATGTTGGTGTAATGGCATTATAAAACTTAAGTAGATATTTTATGGAAGATCTCAATTTTCTGAAATCTTTCTGTCCTTAATGACAACATTTATGAATAAAGTACAAAGTAGTCATAAGTAAACTTTCCCTATATATGAACCCCTAGTGGCCTATGTGCTCAATGAAAGAAAATGAAATTTCAGGTGTTATTTGAAGGTATTCTAGATTGTGATTTTTAAAACCAGAGCTGTCATGGTTATGGTTATGGTTACAGTAAAAAAATTTCAAAATTTTCAAATGGTAACACCCACTTTTTTTCCTGTGCAAATTATCAGCGCATTGAAAAACCATAAATGATGCTGAAATGATACACATATGGCGAAAATTTGTTGAAAAGCATTTTAAAGGACTAATGACAATGTAAGAGAGGTGAGGAAAAAAAAACTCATTGGAATTATAAGTTTTCAACATGCCCACCTATGTAGTAGACATTAATGCATTGCATGCCAGAGATTGTTGACAACAATGACGAATGCTGGAGGAATCTGTATAACTTAACGTTTTATTGCATCTTTCAAGTCTGACATGTTTTGTGGAACTGATGTGTACACCTTCGATTTCAGATAACCTCAGAACCAGAAAGCCATCGAAGTGAGGTCATGGGATCACAATGGCCACCACAAAACTGCAAAGTTACATAATTCTAAAACATTGTTATATACCAAGCATTTGTGATGGAGCATGTTTTCATACCTGGGGCATCTTCAAAGAAGCATGCATTGACAATGAATCTGGTAATGCCACACCATACAGTTACTTTAGCTTCATATGATGGTGCTAGTGCCACATCATGATTTTCATTAGCCCACTGAACTTAGTTCTTGTAGCTTATGTTCCCAGTTAATGCACCTTATCCATCCATAATATCCACAGCAACCATCTCTAGATCCTATCTGATGAAGAAAAAATTCACAAAGTTAACACGCTGTTGCTCATCTACAGGCTGCAACATCTGGACGTGCTGGAAGCGGTAAGGAAACTTCTGTAGAACAAAATGTAGAAACTTGAGGACTGTGATTTTCTGTGCATCTAAATTGCGGACAATATCTCTTACAGTTATACCTCTTGCGCTTCCACCACAATTTCAACAGGAACATGTATTGTCCAGATTGCAATGTATAACATGTGAATTCAGTTTCTTCACATTTTTTACCAAATCATGTAGGGTTTGTGTGGAACATGGGCCTTCTCTTTCCTTACGATTTTGCCGATGAATCCGCATTGCTTCAGCATCATTTCCCCATTCAGATAGAACAGCTTTACTGTGCCATATTGTTATGTTTGAACACCTGATTGAAGAAACAGTGTTCCCATACTGCTGATTAAAGTTTTTCCACAAGCAATGCTTTGAACATGTTGTTTTGTGATTGGTGCTTCTACTATGTATCCCTGCAAATTATACAAAGTGCATCAATGCACCGTCTCTTTGTGATGCTGTACAGTAATCTTCTTTGCAGATGTTTTATGTTGGCAAATTTGGTCCATCGCCATATGTGGTTTTTCAATGTGGTGATCAGTTTGCACAGAAAAAAAAAATTGGTTGTTGCTATTCGAAAATATCAAAATTTCTTCACTAACTGTAGCTGTGAGAGCTCTTTGTTTTAAACTATCACAGTCTCAAGCACATACCTTCAAATAACAATATCTGAAATTTAATTTCAAGTGGTTGAGTGGATAGGTCACTAGGGGTTCATATAACTGAGAAGGTTTTTATAACCGTTTTATTTTTTTTATGACCCTGTACTAAGTTTTATATTTACAAATCCCTGAATTTCTTGACATATGTTATTTTTCATTCCCCATTACTGACATACCTTCAAAATTTAAGAATGAATTTAAGTGGCAGCTATGAAATCAAAAGGGCTGATTTTGTCAATTAAATATTAGATAATAGAGCATTCATTATTCAGTTTGTAATTGAACAACACAAAAGGAATATTTTACCAAAGGAAATTTTTACTCTTATTTCTTTTAATATTCATAACCATCTTTATTTCTAAGATCATTTACATAAAATTATGACTGTTAAGCAACTGTAGAATATATAATTTATGTATCGGCTCAATATTTATAGAAATAAAATCTGTAGCCATGTTTTTCAAACCCTCCAAACATTCTATATAATTTATAATTATAATTTGAACATATATTACCTACCTATACAGTTATTTACTTTGCCTAAGCTCCCTCTCATTCAATTTTTAAAGTTTTTTTCTATGTTTTGTCCTTTATTTGATGGATTTAGTATTTCTAAAAGAATCATGATATGATTGCAGGTGCTTGCAACAGATATGTCTAAGCACATGTCACTTTTAGCTGATCTAAAAACTATGGTTGAGACAAAGAAAGTAGCTGGATCTGGAGTTCTTCTGCTTGATAATTATACTGAAAGAATACAAGTTAGTGTACTTATTTTATGTTTATTTTTTTTTAATCTAAGAATTTTTTAAAAACATCCTTTTTATCAGTGTAAGCAAATTCTCTCTCAAAAGCAGTCTGAAGATTTCTATTAAAATTCTTCTCAATACTCTTACAGTCATACTATTCTTTTCTTTTGTTAGATACAAAATTACTTAAATTCTCTAAGTTCTGCTTGTTGTTAGCATAATAAAATGCACCTAGTTCTTGATCTTTCAGGCTAAAATTCTTTGAGAATTCATAACATTTCTGTCAAAATTATATTCATAAAAAGAAGAGAGTATAAAGAACTTCTTGTGAATACTTTTGGTCCATTAGTTATTCTTTAATTTATCCTTCTGCTAAATTTTCCAAACCTCTTTTATATAATTAGATTAAAATTTGATATGTGTGAAGCCCTTCCCCTTTGTCAAAATATGTCGGTTTTAGTGAATGCTTTTAAATATTTCTCTAAAATTAATGCCAGTTTGGGATTGAATTTGAAGTCTATGTTTGTATGCTTCTCTTGCATATACTGATAGGGTGAGATTAAGGGTTGGATTACACATATAGATGCCAGGGACTTTGTTTAATAAATGTGTTGTTGCATTAAAAAATAAAATAATCTCATCTGTTGTGAAGTATTCCAAATAATATTGAAGGATTCCTGGGATATTTTGCATGAAGTACAAAATTGTGCCCTATCTGGCAGAGCCATGTCTAGATATTTGTTCACCTGACCCAAAGTGGAAAATTCACATTCCTATAGAGTCAAATTAACTATATCTGTACCCATCTGTATTAATCAGAAGTAACTGTTTCATATAACTCTTCTAATGTTTTTAATCTTAGCTTTATATATTCTAAGAAAGGGCATAAGTAAAGATTTATAATTTTTAGCATTAAAAAAACTTTTTGATAGAAAACGAATAATACTAAAGTAGCATAAATAATCCATATTATTTGAATATGGCAAAATAGATGAAGTCTATCTGCCCAACAGGAGCAATGACTTCATGGAGCACTTTTTAGAAGAAATTTGCTCATGTCCCTATTATACATAGGAAAACCATGAAAACGAAAACAATGTCAGCCCATTCGCCCGGGTTCAAGTGTGGGTCTTGGTGTGTGCTAGGGAATGGGGGCCTATCATAAATTGTAATGTAGTTTAAAAGTGTTGCAGTAAATGTGTTAAGCTTTTTTTAGAAAAAAAATTATTTCATTACTTAATTTATAGTCGGCAAAGGGAATAACTGTGTTTGACAGTTTTTCTTTACTAGATGAATATCTTATATAAGTGTTTATTATCTTATGTTTATTGAATGTTCTTTTAGATCGTTCTTTAGTTAAAATAGTTTTAATTTTGGCTTTGAAATTCCATAATGATTTAACTAAACTGCATTCACAAATTATCTTCAAAAGGTATAAACTTCCAACTACTTCAAGTCCAGAAGTATCATGACTTTGAAAATTAAATAGAAAGCAGTAATGTCTGTGTGATGTTTGTTCGCATGTTTGATTCATATGAGGAAAATTCAAATCTTACAAGAGCTGTCTGCCTAAGGAAAGAATGCTTTCATGGAAGAATTTCTAAGGGGCAGTAGTTCACATTTACGTTATACCCTAAGGAAAGCATGAAAACATCCAAGCAATTGTACCATTCCCTGACATTTGAATACAAGTTGATCATTGTATTAATCCTCTGAGCAGCATGACCGGCTTTATCTAGTCATGCTATTGTTTGTCACATGATACATATTAGCATCTAATTTAAGATATTTTGCTTTCTTTCTTAAATAATGTAAAGGTTATCTTAGTGAATGTAGGTTTATAAAAGTACAGACCAAAATAAATAATGCAAATTTAGCAAAAGTGCTGTTTAAATACAGGTCTTCATGAGAAATCCAAAATCCTGTGCCACTCAGAGGGTTAAAATTTCAGCTGTTTGTACCAATATAGTTTATATTGCATGGTTTTTATTTTTGTTTCGTATAATGTTAAATTCCAAGCCTTCATTATTTTAGAGTCCTTTTGGTATAGTACCAATTAAATCCATACCATAAAATGTAATAATGATAGAATTAGGAAAAAATACCAATAGATATTAAAGAAAAATTCAAGACCACATCGCTTAAGAAGGGGGGCGAAGTAAGCTTTTAAGCATATTAAAAGTTTTGAAAATTAAGAGTAGTTAGCAAGAACAGAACCTGTGACTTGATGTTCACAAGTCCAGTTTTGCTAACTGCTCTGCTAGGTAAGATACAGATATTTTTGGGATATTTTATAATTAACTTATATACAATGCTAAAGATAAAAGCAAATAGAATAATGATCAGTATTAAATAGATCTTCATCACATGGACATAAATCCAGAATTTAGCAATGTTATGATAAAGGGGGGTGGGAATATCCATGGCAGAACTTAATCTGTGGGAATTGATGTAATTATGGTAGTGAAGAGATTAATAACAAGGATCTTTTCAGTTAATAGAAGTTACATCAGGAATCTTTTGGTATTTTAAGTATATCTATTGTGATGAATTCAGAGCTCTAGTAGCTCTTACATTTTGGATAGCAGGAAGATGCAGTGCTCTCGGCCAGTCATAGATCTTTGTTGTTTAGCTGAGATTGAAATTGCAGATTTAAGTAGGAATACTCTGAAGGCACAGTTATCAGTCTGTTAACTTTTAGAAAATAAATTTTGACTCTTTTAATTAATATGCCAATGTTTTTAATATTTAGGTCTGAATGAATCACATCATTACAGATGTACCAGGGTATATTAAGGACTAAATGTAAGGTTTTACTTTGAAAGGCTTTGAGTATTACATTATGTGTCTTTTCAGCAGTACTGCAGATGGAACATGCATACAGGAAAATTGATCTTAAACTCAATATACTGAGAAGAGCTTTTTTTTAATTGACAGATTGCTCTTTCATGCTAAAGATGGGAATAATGAGGATCTAACTGTCTTCATTTTTTTAGCACTGGACTCAATATGAAGAAGCCAGATTAATTTGAGAGAAACTCGCACCAAGATACGTATAAGAACTACACCATGGGATGTAATTCTGAAAAAACTTTAAATTAATAGTAGGGCAAGTAAAGGAAGATTGGGAAAAGAAGCTTTGAGTTTTTTGGCCAGATCAGTGGTCAAACTGTTCTAAGCACTTGGTTGTCTGTTTCGTGCCTTGTTCCTGGATTTGATGTGTAACCAGTATCTCCATTTTGTGCCATGAAGTCCAGAACTGATGGCACACTTCGTAGGTTCTTCAAAGGGTTTAGGACACTCTCTCACCTACAATGCAAATGCATTTCTAGGAAAGACTGTAGACTTCAGAGCTGTGGGAAAAGTCCTGATAGCATTGAGAAAGGCCTCTGCTGCCTCTGAAAATCTCAATTTTTAACCTCAGTGTATAGAAGTTCCATCCCTCAGTAAATCTCGTCCACCTTCATGTTATTGTTTATCTGTTCATAGAAGAGTAACATTGGTCTTTTGTAATGTTTCAGTTGTAAAATCCTAGTGCCTCAATTGCAGTCTGTACAACTTTGATCAGGGTTACAGAAAGAAGTCCTCAAATTACGAGTTTTCATGGGTGCTCACTTTTGAGATTCTGAGATTTATATTCAATTTTGTTATCAACAAGGAAATCTACAAGAGCATGGTAATCTGCTTCATTTAAAGAAGTTAGTTTTCAAATTCTGTTGATGAGATTCAGCGAGTGGTGACAGTCTTAATTAGTGGATGAGAAAGAACCAGTCTGCCCTTGGCTTAATATGAGTTAGAAGAAGGAACTGGGGTTTGGATGGAGAATTATCAGATAGCTGCTGAGTGAATGTTGGCAACAAATCTGACATTCTTTGGAAGGCTGAAATTGTTTTGAAACAGTTGTGTAAGTGTTTTTCTGGGGGTTTTCATTATTTTTTGTGATTTTTTTTTTATTAGATGCTTGGTGGGCCCAGTGAATTCATCTGAGTCTTGGATTCTGATTCTCTTTCTGTTTGATTCAGGATTAGCAGTGCGGAGGATTGCCAGAATAGTATATTGATTTGAATCTAATTTCCAATATTGTGATTAATTTTTTGTTGATTGTGGATAATTTTTTTGGCATTGTGGTAACTGAAGCATTGAATTTCTCATTTATTGATGTAATTTTAACAAGATATTTGGCTTCTGTAATAGGTATACTAAATAAGAGAATGCCTATTTTCACAAAGTTGATTAAGGGCCGTTAAGACATTGTCACTGTTGTTGAATCCTGATCAAAAACCAACAGTTTTTGTTTTCCTTCACAGTAGTCTTGGTTGAGATACGTTTCAATATAAAATTTATTACTAGTTTCATTTTCTTTATTATTTTGCATAAATATCTACAAAAATGTTTTGTACTTTTCTGTTTTTTCTTTTGTATGGCAAATGTCGGAACATTTTCAATCCACCACATATGTTTATATATGATTACTTGTAATTTGGTCTGAAAATAAATACAGGTAGCCCTCCTACAACACAGCATCTTGTAACACTGTTTCATTATACATGAATCATAAATTGCGTGAACCCTCCTATAACACAGTTTCGCTTTAACACAGTAAGAAAATTGCCCAAGCAATCCCAAGAAATTGAACAGACTCATGAAGTTTTTCCATATTGAGCAAAGCACCAACATAATCCACTTTGAAGACAGTGGCTGAAATATAGGCCAGATATGCAGGGTCTCAAAATACGGCTCTGACCCAAATATCAGTCAGAAATTCTGCCTCCTCACCCTTCAGGGTGTGGGGATAGTCATTGTCTGACAACCTTCCCTGCCACTCGTCTGATCACCTTCGTGCATTTGCCCTAGTCCGTTATCTGAAAATTAACAAAGGCCACACCCCAAAGGAAAGGTTTCAAAAGAGTAGTAGTTTCACATTGAATGGGAATTGAAGGGGGCGGAAGTAACATTCCTATTTCTCGTCTTTTTAAGTAAACCTTTCCAAACTTTTCAGTCTTTTAAAGATTAACACATAAGAATCTTTGTTTCGTAAGTCCTGCCAGTTGTCTTCCAAGATCCGGTTCCCATAAGAACAAAAGTCTTCAGGGAGACAAGCCACATGGTGGAGACCGACCAATACATTTTTAACCAGTAACAAGGGAAAACTGCTTCCTTCCATGACCGTCAAAGTATAGCACAATAGAAATAATACCCAGTCACAAAAGACCACAGTCACCAGATAACAATGAAGGAACCTCACTATCGCAGAAGATGAACAACATGAGGTCACAATACGAGCTCCAAAACCCACAGCCTAAACATTCGGCTTCCAAAATTCGAATCCTCATCTACGTGGCCTGAAAACAAAAGTAGCTCACACAGCTGGCCGTCAGTCTGTGTCGAGCCATGATATGTTAAAGAATAACTTTTTTGCAGTTAATACATTAAGTTTCAGTCCCAAAACATGTCCGATAAAGATTTTTAAAAAATGTTTAAGAGGAAATTTATTTTTTAGAAGTAAAGATACCAATCTTGGATCATCTTTTAAAACACAAAGCAACAGTCTGGACTAGTAAGAAAAATGGAAAAGAAGTAAGAAGTGCAGTTGCTGCAGGATCTTCGACATCCACAAAACGTGCTGCTCACCCTCAGGCACCAATAATTGAGAAGATGAAAAAGACACTCAGCATTTTTATTGATGACAGTTGTCAAAAAAGAATTCCATTGGATGGTAATATCATTAAACAAAAAGTACTGAAATTTTACAAGCTTCTTAAAGAACATGGAAAATCCTCTGTCAACCCAGATTTTGTGGCAAGTAAAGGTTGGTTCGACCCAACGGCATGAAATACCTAAAATCCAAAGGATTAAATGGGCTGACCACATTATTAGGATGAACAGGGAGCACACAATGCAGAAAATATTCCTGGTCAAGCCCGCTAGAACAAGAACCACAGGCCGACCCAATCTTAGATGGGTATTGCCTGAAAGGGAATCTCATCACTTTAAGAATGATTAACTGGAAGACCATTGCCAAGAAAAGAAAGACCTGGAAGAAAATTCGTAAGGCCAGGTCCCACACTGGGCTGTCGTGCCACTGAGAAAGAAAGGAAAGGTTGGTTCGAAAGTTTGAAAAGCGTTTTGCCATTCATAGCTGAAGAATTAAAGGAGAATCTGCATTGGCTGATTATGAAGCTGCTAGGACACTTCCTGAAAAAATTCAAAATATTACAGAAGAGTAGGTATACACATCAGATCAAGTTTTCAATGCTGATGAAACTGGGCTGTGGTGGGAAAAAATGCCCAGTAGAACCTTTATATCGAAAAAAGAAAAAACTGCATCCGAATTTAAGGTGTCTAAAAATCGTCTAACACTAATTTTGTGCAGTAACACGTTGGGGGACTTTGTGAAAAAACCCTTGTAAGCTTATGGATTTTTAAATCCTCATGAACTTAAAGGTGTAAATAAAAACAAAAATCCAAGCAAACCCAAGAGCTTTGGTAACTGAAAATTTATTCAAAGATTGGTTTTTAAATTTTTTTGTGCTGGACATTGAACGTTATTGAATGCAGAAAAATTTTAGATTCAAGGTGCTATTACTATTAGATAATGTTCCATGTCAGCCACAAGATTTGAATCTTCCCAATGTTAAAATACTGTTCCTATCACCTAACACTACTTCGTTAGTCCAACCATTGGATCAAGGTATTATTTCTACTTCGTTAAAATACTGTTCCTATCACCTAACACTACTTCGTTAGTCCAACCATTGGATCAAGGTATTATTTCTACCAGAGCTGTACAGTGGATTTTAGACATAATCTGTTCAAAATCAATTAATGTAATGGAAGCTTGGAAGAAATTTTCAAGCAAGCGCTATATCAACATCATATCATTATCACTGAAAGAACTGAAAACATCAACGTTACATGCATGTTGGAAGATATGGGCCTCTTCAGTTAAAATAGAAAATATGCATGAATTGTCAGAAAATGAAATTGATGGCATATTAGAACTTGCTAAAAGGCAATTGTAAGCGTAGGTTTTCTGAATTTGCCTATTGAGGATGTTCATCATCCAAAACTGTAAATCTAATCGATTCTGAGGACGCTAGCAGTGATAAAGATTGTGCTGTTAATAAATTAACAGTAAAAAAATTAAAAGAAGGCCTAAGCTTAACTGAAAATCTGGAGTCATTTTTCTTGAATGCAAACTCTTCCGCTGAAAGAAGCCGAAAATTCAAAAGGGAGCTGCAAAACTGTCTAGCTCCATATCGAGAAATTTACAATGACCTGGTTAGAATTAGTAAACAAAGTAAAATTACAGATTTTTTAAAGAGGGAAGAAGGTGCCAGAATTTTAAATGAAGAAAAAATTCTGAAAATAAAAGCAATGTCATTCTACCAAAAAAGCGTTCTTGATTGAATATACTGAGCAATGACAACAAAGAAATTAATTAAAATAATATTTTTGGTTTTCTGTTATAAATACATTTATATTTTTAATAAAAGTTAGTTATTTATGTAGAATTTAAAAAAAGTACTTGGTTTTATTTAGATTTCGGAACGTAACCCCCCTTTTTTTACTGGCTGTGTCTCGTACAACATGGTTTCACACAGTGCAGCATTTTCTAGAAACCTGTCTGCTGTGTTATAGCAGAATTACCTGTAGTCCTATTTTACATAATGATGTATTATTTTCACTTCAAAGCAGTAAACGTTTAACATAGTTAAATTTACGAACTTTAAAGGATGTTAATTTTGAATTACTTTAGAACTACATCTGTTCAAGCCAGAGTTTTTTATTTATTGATACAATTCCATGTTTAATAGTCACCCTGGAGTTGATTGTTTAGCCATCTCTTCATTGTTCAAGTCCTGCAGCCATAGTTTCTTCATTTGGAACTGTAAGTCCACGGTTATTTAGCCAAGTCCATGGAGGATGGCTGAGGTGGTGAGATTTCCTACTTGTTAGGAGTAATGACTGTTACTGTTGTGAGGAGTGAAGAATTTTGCATCATCATATTATTCTTTGAAACAGGAGTATTATTAAGGGAATTACTCTTGAACTCAAAGCATTTGAATCAACATTTGAACTTCTTCATCAGTGTCCATAACGTGAATTCAATTGAAGGGAATGACAGTATTAAATTTGATGCAAATAACATGCATAAAAAAATTTAACATTTTCTTCAAGAGGTTATTTTCAGTCACTTGGAATGACTTATGGTTTAATACTTTTATAAATTTGAGCCAGTAAAAGTAATAAAGTGAGGTCAAATTTACATAAAATATAAGATACTGATTTTTCTGTTTCACTTTAAATACTAAGTAATTTTATATCATTGACAACTGAATAAATTTTCAGTTTGATTTGATTAATTGGTCAAGGTAACAGAGGCAAGGGCAACATGTTTAAGGGAAGACATTTTATGGAGACTTTCTAAGGAAAATTGGCTTGTATTCACATTTTACTTGAGCAAAGACAAGGAAGCATATTCACTAGAATTTCAGTAGACTCGAACTACCAGTGTGCAGTGGATTTTCTACATAGCCACTGGTGGCCAAATAACTCTTTACTTCTAAAGCATTAATGAAGTCTGTTAACTTAGCTCTTATTTTAATAAAAATGTTAGTAGAAACTTTTATACGTTTTATTATGGTTACATTAATAAAACACTGTGTACATACTACCATGATTACTGGCATGATGTATATTTTTTATGTACTAATATCAGTAAATGTTGGTGTTTTGCAGTCTTAATACCAGTTACCTTAGAATATGGCAGATTGTTTTGTCTTAATTCTACTGCAACAAAACTCAAAACTTAAACCTCCTTGCTTATATCTTAAATAATGAAAATTTTTTTTGTTGCTTCATTTTAATTAGTAGAACCACGTTTTGTCTTATCTTTGCTGTTTACATTCCTGTCATAACAAAATACAAAATTAAGGTGCCAATTCTTTCCACCTGACTAGCAGTAATTATAGCTATTCTGTAAATGACTAGAAATGAAACTAACTACTCAGTTCTGAGAGAAATTAGAGGTTAAATTACATCAGAGCAAAACCTCAAATTGTAGGTTTCTCTAACAGCAAATATTGTAACAAAAATTTTCACAAGCCAAATTTTATGTGAAAAATGGAGCAAGAATATGATAGTAGTATGCATTTAATCTTGCAATTCCAATCCAATGATATTTTGTATATTAGTCTTGCTGAAGCAAATTTTAAGCGACAGTTAATGAACTCTAGAAAGCGTGTTATGGTGAAGTAAAACCACTGAGAGCTGCAATTCAGGTTAAACAGAGACAAAAGAGTATTACTGACGTAGGCAATATGGCATTTCACAGGCAAGTTTAATTTATGAAGGTCATTTCCACAAACATTAATCAACCTGAACAGGTTAGTTGCAGTAATAAAGTCTGTTACAGCAAATAGAGTATACAGTACTGTGAATCACAGCACTGTAGAGGATAAATTGAATAATTAATTCTCTTAATTCAGCTAGATCATTTATCACAAAATTCTAATTTCTTTGAATTTAGGGAAAAGTATGTAGTAAGAATGTGAGTTAAAGTAACCTGATTTCAATAAAATAATATTTTGATGAATAATTTTATTATGTTACTATTATGCTGTGTCATACATAAAGAGAAAGGTGCCACCCTCTTCGAAGTGAGGGCTATGGAAGACATTTCATGGAAGTCAGGCACTCAGCCATGTAATGAGAATCAAAGCAATATCAGTAATAATGCTTTTAAATTATTGCAACTACTGTTAACAACCTTCTGTTGCTTGACTGTTGATACAACACAAAGAATGAAAGGTTATCAAGAATGAATATAATAATATAATACTAATAATAAATTTTCATATAATTAAATGTTAATAACATATTATTTCTTTAAATGCCTTAAAATAGTGCTTCTTGATGTTTTCAAAGTTGGAAATCAAAAAGTATAATTTTTTTTAAACTCTTCTTTTCTAATTTGACTCACCCTTGTCCTGACTCTGCCATCTAGCACAGTCTGTGAAATAGCAATTTAATCTTTAATGTATTAAACCTAGAAACACTTTTGTGCAATCTTAATTTTTGAGTTTTGTCATTTAAGAAGGACAGCTAAAAACCAAAAATTACAGCAATTTTTATTCACATACAGGATTATTCAAAATATATGAACTGATTTCATAGGGCTATATTATATTAAAGAAAGGAACTTCCAAATTTCTAACTAGGCAAAATGTACTTATCTGACAATGAAGTTTGTATTTCCTGTCAAGTGTTTGAATCAACTGAGGGATCATAAACTTACATCTAGCTTCTCTTATGGACTCCTATGGGCTGTGAAAAAATTTCTTCCGAATTTTCCCTTCAGGACTTCTGCATGATTTTAGAAGTAATATTAGAAACCCTCATTTTTAATTAACATTTTCTCTATGTGTATTCATATAATAATTTTTACTGTAATTGTATACTGCAGATCTTTTTTTAATCTTCATTCTGTAAAGTCCTTCATACTAGTTCAACCAATATTTTATCTGCTGGATCCCTGTTTACATAAATCCTACATTTATTTGTAAATTCCATTTTAATAGCTTAACATAAATCATGTTCAGTTGTTCATTAAGAATATAATAATGTATTTCTATGGTTATTATCTACATCTCAGTACTATAAAGTTTATGAATTACTGATTTCATCTAACAGAGTTAATAAATGAATGTTTACATGTGTAACAAACACCTCTAAAAACAATGTAAAATTAACTGAATTCAGCTAATTAATACTGAGATGTAATAGTAAAATGCCATGCAAAAAAATTTGTAATTTGATATTGCTGATTATGCAATGAAAACTAATTATCCATGTTAATTAATGAGCCCTAATTATATATGTCAGTTCTGAGCAGATAAGAAGGAAGCATAAATAATCAAAATGTAAATGGGAGAGGAACATGGCGGTGTAAAATTAGTCAAAACAGCCATGTTAGATTGGGGTAAATTTTGGTATAGCTGGAAGCTTAACCATAATTTGACTTTAGTTATATAAAAGTTATCGGCAAAGCTTCTTTGTTTGATGAGGTATACTTTTTTACACCTTTAACATTCAATAAAATGTATCTTTAGTTAATGACATTAATTGCAATCCAGTTCTTCCCAGTTTAAAATTAGAGTATCATAATTTATATAGCTTCAGTACTGTTTTATTCAATTGCTGATGCTGCATTTGTTTTTGCTTTGCATTGTCCATTAATTTCCGCGTAAAATTATTGTTGCTTATCCCACCTTTGCAAAAATATTTTTGCTTTAGAAGAAGAGGGACTTGTTTTTGATTTCTCATAATTGATGCAACTTTATTGGAAAGCTACACCTATTTAAAATCGTTTTTTTTTGCGTAGTTATAAATCAAAATATATATCTGTAAAATAAACTGGTGCATGGTCGTCACAAAAAATTAACACTGCCAAAGTTTTTTTCAGTTCAATATGTGAAATTATTTATACCTTTTGTATTATGCTTAGGTATTACAAAATATGATTCATTGTGCTGACCTGAGTAATCCAACAAAACCCTTAGAGATATATCGTACCTGCGTAAACCTGATCATGGAGGAATTTTTCCAGCAAGGTGACAAAGAAGGAGAAATGGGATTAGACATTAGTCCAATGTGTGACAGAGAGAATGCTACTATTGAAAAGTCTCAGGTAAGTTCTTTTTAGCACAGAGTGAGAGTTTCTTTTGAAATTTGTAATTAATTTTGCAGTTACACGAAGAAGGTCTGTAATTTTCAATGCATGTTATTTCTCAATTATAAAGAACTGTATCATATTACTTATTTAAGGCACAAACCCATACTTGAAAGCACTTTGTCTTTGAATTTAGGTTGGTTTCATTGATTATATTGTTCATCCTTTGTGGGAGACATGGGCTGATTTAGTTCACCCTGATGCTCAAGAAATATTAGATACTCTTGAAGAAAATCGTGATTGGTACCAGAATATGATTCCAGTGAGCCCAGACTCCAACAACCCTGAAGAGGAACAAGATCAAAATGCACAGTCTTCAGAACTAGCAGCGGCAGCAGAAAAAATCCAATTCCACATAACATCTGAAGATCAAGATGAAGAAGATCTTGAAGAAGCAGAAAGAAGCTGAAGCAGATACTTTGCAGAAAAGAAATTTTTTCTTAATGTGAGAAACTGCTGCACAAATTCTTTGTTCATGTTATTGTTCAAAATGTTTTATAAGAAGCAAAGTATGCTATGACATGTTTTATCTTCTTACCATACGGAAATTCTGTTTGACTTCATCTCATAAAAATAGTTGCTGTCAAATAAGTTTTACATGTGATACATTATTTGTTTATCATTGCAATGTTTTTAAAATATTTTAATAAATTTGCTTGAAACAATGTACTTATTACTAAATATTTTTACTTTGCAAAATATTATTTTAGAATCAAATGTACTAAGATATTAATTTTTATCTTTATAATATGGCTTTTTAGTCCTTCCATTAAATTTTTCCCACTTCAGAAACTATGAATTAACTGTGCATTTTATTACAGTTTATAACTTTTTGCTCTAAATTTGAACATTACTGATTTTTAACTTAATATTTTTCTTAATGTTAAGAAATGTGTATGGACTATTTTAAAAATACCATTATCTTCATATGTCAAGCTGAAGTTTGAAATCTTGAGTAAAAAAAAAACTACTCATGCTCATCGTCCAAAATTATATTTATTGTCTCATTATATTTTGGAAAGCTATTCATATTGCTAACATTTGTATAGTAAGTGACCTTAATAATATGTATACATTTTCATGTATTGCATTTTAAATGTGTGTAAAATATTTCATCTTTTCAGAATCTATTGGTGTTTGTATTCCTGTGAAATGTTTATTTTTATATTTACAAGCCCACCGCATTTTAGTTTCTTTGTAGACAGTTTTCTTTTCTTTGGCTAATTCTGTTCTGTTATCTTTGCTGTACGAATCTGAGATACATTTTGTTTAATGTTTTCTATAGGTGAGCATGAAAAAGTTGTTTCTTTTTCTTTTATTTAGATCTAAATAAATCTAGTCACTATTGGTATTAAACAGCAGAATTGCTCATGAATTGCAAGACCTTCAGTATAATAAAAAATAATGTTTTATACAAAAATCATGGATCTAGAGATAATTGCATCTTGTCACAAGATAGCTTTAACTGCTTTCAGTCATAGAAACATGCAGATAATGTAACTACTTAAACAACAAACTATTTTCTGGCTAAATAACCTATAACTCATAATATTATATGATGTTTTAGTCCATTGTTCAAATTTTATTTATTATATATTATCTAGTTTTTCTAAAATAAGATTGAATCTGTCATGTAAAGAAACCAGGTATGCTGTTGATGAGTCTTACATTAGATTTCTTTAAAATAACAAGATTAATTGAATGCAAATGAATTGAAGAAATAAGCAGTTCCTGGCCAAAGCAAGAAATACTTGATGTTGAATCGAATTAAAAATAATGCTGAATGTGGCTTTTATGCTGTTATTTTAGTGGAGAAAATGTAAAAGTTAACTATGTGATAGATTTTCATTCAGTATGTTACTATCTCATAATATACACAAAAAAATTATAATGAAGTAGTATTTTGAAAGATTGGTACCACCCTTCATCGTCCCCCCTCTACATTATTTTTCCTTAAAGTATGAATCTCAGCATGTAGGAGTTATAATAGGAATCCTGAGTTTCAGTTTAAGCTGGTGTCGTCTGCACTTAATAGGAGTTGCTATAATTGAGGAAGCTTTGACATTTTATTGTTGGATGAAATTGACATTCCTGTCATTTGTTATAGCAATAACATACTCGTATTGATAGAGCGTTTGTTGGGACTGAGAAATAAGTCTATTTTATTTCCTGTTAAAAATTTCTATGTCTATTTTTTATTAATTAAATAGAAATAATGTTTATAGAATTTATCTTTGTTATTAATGTTTATGATGTAAATAACAAATAGAGTTTTCTATCTTATTTTGTTCCTTGATTCATCAGAAAGTATTATTATTTTTGTGCATGTCTTTTCATGTTAAAGATGGCAACTTTTTATGTCATATATGAACACATCTGCCTCAAATAGTAACCTGTTTTTAGAAAACTATATGTCATTTTTTTTTAATCTTAATTGCATAGTCTCTGAAGTAGCTCTAGTTCTCATGTAAGAAAACATTATATTATCTGTTTATGAAAAGTAATATTTGTTTTTAAGAACTATTAAGTATCCCAAATGTGAAGTACATAACTGAACGAAGTGCTGTATAGTCTAATCTCTAGTCATGTGAACTATATTCCTAAAAGTGTTTAAAAAATTATGCTGCAAGATTGTTCAATAAAGGCTGTTTTGTGTTTTCATTTGTTTGTTTTTAATTTAAATCAGAAACGATTTTATTTCTTTTTTTGAATTGGAATATGAATTAAAAAAAGGGAAGTTTGATTTTAATTCTGGCAGAATAGGCAATAGGTATCATACCAGTAGAAGAGGCTTTCTAATCAAAACTAACTTGAGATATTTAATGCTGAGATGCAATCAAATCACCTAATACTATGTTAAATATCCTTATTTGCATCTGATTAGTGAAACAAGTACATTTCTTCAATTATTTGTGGGTGGTCTCTTCTTTTATATGTCTGCTTGCATTTCAATTCAGATGGAAACCCCACTTTTCTTTCTTAATAAGAGTTATGTATAATATTTATTTGCATTATAGAATACTTAAGAGTAAACAGCAGATGATTCTTTGATGAATGTTGCCTATAATTCAGAATTACTTCACCTTGCCGAGTAATGTAAGCTTCTGGTAAAGAAAATCCCTCCATTTAAAATTTTTTTAGGATTAAAATTTTGATGATAATAAAAAAAATCAAAACTTAGAAAGCCCTTTGCATTGTTGGCCACTACTCCATAGAATTGAAACTGAATTATTTTTCTTTAATTATGGCAAAGCATGCAAGGGCTATCTACCTAGAGGAGGGATGCCTTTGTGGAAGACTTTGTAAGGCAAACTGCTTTGTATCCATGTTACATGTGGGGGAAAACAATGACAATGTCCATAAATACGGCTGTTTGGCTTGGAATTGGACACAGGTGTTCAATGACTTTACCTCCTGCCCACTGGTAAGGACTGATTGAGGATGGAAGGGGTATAAAGAAGAAATTATTACATTTTAAATACATGTGTACCTACCAGAAAGCTTCCCATCTTGAGTTTCATTAGTGCTTTTAAGAACTAAGATAATTTTTATTCACAGTAAGGTGTTTCCCACAAATTCCTTGGCGACTGATGCTAAAACACCAGCGTGTCAAAATGCAGTAATTTTGCATTTCGTTATAAGCATTAAATATAGATTTAAGGGTTATAACCAGTTAAACAAATCTCTTCTAAATAATAAGTAGTATAAATTGTGATACTACATTCAGTGCTTATGTCGCATTCTGTATTATTGTGTTCGGTCTACCGGAAAGTTCTGTCCGTTTCTATGAGAACAATTTTCGACACGTAAGCACATGTTTATTTGGTGCATGTTCGACTCTCTATTATTGCTTAATGTATACATACTGACGTAACAAATTAACTAAAACACGTTAACTCACGTTAGTCTTGCGTGCGAAGCGGTAGTGTACCCATGGCTACTGATAAAGTTCATTTATGCCCTGTATTTTATAAGAATTTCAACAACGAAGAAATGCTACAGAAGCTTGTAGAAATTTATTGAAAGTGTTTGATGAAGGTACAGTTTCTGATAGGACATGCAGAAGATGGTTCGAAAAAATTGAAACAGGCGATTTCGACCTTTCTGATAAGCCACGTTCTGGGCGACCATCTTTGATCGATGACGATGTTGTTAAGCAACATGTTGGAGCAAGATCCTTTTCTGACATCATCAGAAATCGCAGAGAGGCTTAATTCAGCTCAGCAAACCATATTCGGAAAATAGATTGGTGTGAAAATATTCAAAATGAGTGCCACTCAAATTAAGTCAGAAGAATTTGGATGATTGAGTCATCATATGCACATCTGTGCTTGCTCGGAACAAAATCGAGCCCTTCTTGAACCGGAGGATAACTGGGCATGAAAACTTGATTACCTACGAAAACAGTACCCTCCGACTATCACTTGCTTTTATCCTTGTAAAATTTTTTGAAGGGCAAAAAATTAAAAAATGAAGAAACTAACAAGCAAGCAATGGTTCAGTTTTGCGCATCAAAAGATGCAACATTTTTCAAAAATGGGATATACAAATTGCCCTCAAGCTGGTAAGAAGTCATTAATAATAATGGCAATTGTATTATTTAATAAAGTTTATTGACGGTAAGAAAAATTTGTATTTTGTTTTATTCCAAAAAACGGACAGAATGTTCCAGTAGACCGGATGTGTTGACTGCTCAGCAATGAAATCATCTGTAACTAAAGAATTATACACTGTAGTACTTCCATATAAAAATGTTATTCTTACCCTGATTTTTTGAGCTGCATAAAAATTTGCTTGAAGTATGTTTATGGTACCCAAATTCTTGGGCTAATACCTTGTCGCGGTTGAATATGATAATTTAGATTTATTTGATTGTGAGGTAGAACACTGTGCCTATATGGCTCAGAAGAAGAATGCTTTCATGTAGAACATTTTAAAGGGAAATTGCTCGTATTTACATTACACATCGGGAATTAAGGAAAATAACCATGTAGCCTATTCATTCTCTAGGAGTTGAACCCGGATCAAACTACCAGTATTCAGTGAGATCTCATCCACTTAACTATAGGTGGGCAAGTCATACATTATTTGTTTTATCATTGCAATGTTTAAAAAATATTTTAATAAATTTGACTGAAACAATGCACTTATTACTAAATATTTTTACTTTGCAAAATATTATTTTAGAATCAAATGTACTAACATATTAATTTTTATCTTTATAAGATGGCTTTTTAGTCTTTCTATTAAATTTTTCTCACTTCAGAAACTATGAATTGCTGTGCATTTTATTACAGTTTATAACTTTGTGTTCTAAATTTGAACATTACTGATTTTTAACTTCATATTTTTCTTAATGTTAAGAAATGTGTATGGACTACTTAAAAAGTACATTATCTTCATATGATAAATGCAAGTAGATTTCAATGGAATATAATGAATTCAAAGTCTTATGAATGCGAAGACTTCTTTAACACAAAGGAAAAAAAAGAGAGGGAAGAGTATTATTTACAGTAAAAGGCAAAGCTAGTATGTGCAATGAAACTTGCTGCAGGATACGTAAAAGTACTTTAGAACCCTTTGAAGAATTGTTTCGCATTTCGATCATGATCGTTAAATTTATATTCTACAAATCAACGGAGAGAAGATACAAGCAATTCAGTATCAAGTACCTCGTTAGCTCTTGGTTTTCAATATAAGGTGGGAGCTTCGGCAATTTGACAAAAACGCTTGGTCTGATTTATTTGATCTATACAAAGTAAGTGAGGGCTATTTTTCTGGGCGAAGAGATCTCTTTATGGGAAACTGTTTTGCATCTACATTTTACGTGCGAAAAACGAGGAAATACCCATACAAGCAGCCATTCGTCAGGATCTGAACCTAGGTCGAATTACCAGGGCTTTTAGAGCAGTAGTAATAGTACAGTCGAGAACTTTTTCTGTGCCAAACAGAGCAAATATCACATACAGTTCATATAATTATTATTTATGCGTATGTCTTTTCTGTTCTGTTCAGATCTGAGTGCTCTGTTTCTATAATTTTTGCTGTTTTCGCATCGTGGCATTAATTCTTGGAACTGCCTTACAAATTTCAAGATACGTTGTAATACTTGGCAACGCTGTCTGTTTTTTTTTTTTTTTTTTTTTTTATTGATGTTACGAAGACTGGCCGCTGGCTCACATTCCTTTCTATTGTTGCGAAACATTAGGAGATTTGTCTAAAATTTTGTGACTGCATCTTATTGCAAACAGCTCACACCAGTTCATTGCGCGTATCGTCCCTCAGTTCACAACCAGGCGTATAAGCGTTAACATGTGTTTGGGAGCTTTTGATATTCTGTGAAATAAAAAGATCGTTCGAAAAGAAAAGAAAACAAATTAATATGACAATGGAAATGAAACTAGATGCCTTAAAGAGACTAGACAAAGGGGAAAGTGTAAACAAAATTACCTTGGATTTAGGTGCTGGACGGACTACTTTAATAGGGTGCAAAAAGAAGAGGATCGAAATCGAGTCTTGGTGTATGAAAAGAGCATATACGCATAGTTTAAAGGAAAGAAAAAGTGAGCGAGGCGCTTTATTTGTGGTTCAGGAAGCAAAGGGAACACCCATTTCAGGACCAATTTTACGAGAGAAAGCCCTAAAATTTTATGGGGAATTTCCAGAAAGAGCGCCTGGATTTACCGCTAGTTCTGGCTGCCTCGACAGATGAAAAAAAGCGGTACGGTATCAGACAGTTAAACGTTTGTGGAGAAAAGCTGTATGCTAGCTTAGAAAATGCTGCAATATTCAAGGATAATTTCCACAAACAAATTGAAAAGGAGGTTATATCAGGAGATCAAATTTATAACTGTGATGAGACCGGTCTGAATTTTCGAATGCTACCTTCGAAAACCGGAAAGAAAAATCGGCACCTGGCTAGAAAATAAGCAAAGAGAGAGTCACAATCTTGGCATGCAGCAATGCAACAGGCAGCCTTAAGCTCAATCTAGCTCTTATTGGCAAACTAAAAAATTCCCAACCATTTAAAAACGTTAAAAAGTACATTAATGGGGGACGGAAACCAACTATAATCTTCCTGTTTGGTATCAGAATCAGTCAAATGTATGGATGAATGGAGCAATATTTAATGATTGGTTTCATCAGCAGTTCGTTCCATCGGTGGAAATGTTTTTAAAATCAAAAAATCTACCAAGGAAGACGATTCTCGTTCTAGACAATGCCTCATCCCATCCTGATGTAGAACAGTTACGAGACGAAGATATAAGAGCCATGTTTCCCTTCTAACATAACATCAGTGTGTCAGTTGACGGACCAGAGCGTTTTTGAGGCTTTGAAGACAACATACAGAGATAAACTTCTTTCATCCTTTGTCCTAGCCATGGAGGAGGGGTGTGATATGATCGAGATATTGAAGAAAATATATATGTTGGATGGATAGCTCATTCTTGGAGTGAAATGAGGCAGATAAATTTGTTCCCCCAGAGAGTTGCTGGACCATTCAGGAAACGAATTTCGAGAAAGCAGAGAAGAAACAGAAAATTGTGAAATAGTTGACTTGCTTAAAAGAATTCCAGGCTGCGAAAAAGTTACTGATGGTGATGTTGAAGAATGGATGGGACAAGAAGAAAATTGTGAAATTTTAGGACATGCAGAAATAGTTGCACTGGTGAAAGACAGTGTGGATAAAAATGGAGATGAAATTACACGGAGGAGTAAGGTGCATCTGGTATGTTCATTTTGTTCTACGGGATGAAGTTGCACGACGATGGAATGAGTGTGAGAGACAATCTACCATCACATGATATGTGTCTACCAATAACTAGTAATAATTTTTCTTCATTTTTGTATGTAATGTTTTTACTCAATTATCTTAGAGTATTTGTTCTTTTTATGACTCCTATTGTGCTAGAACTTCACATAAAAAATCATCAATTATTTAATTGTATGCTGTGCTTTTCCGTGTCTAATATTATGCTACAAATGTCTAGAGTAATTTACAGTTAAATATTAAGAATTCTGAGAAACACACCCCTTATTTCGTAAAACTCGACAGTCTCTCAGTCCACATTATGCCGGGTTAGTGGGACTCTGCTGTATTTACAGATTTCCCTTTATATTTTTCGTAGTAAATAAATAGCTACTATTCGTGCTTATTTGGTTCGGGTTAAGAAATGCATGTTGCACGAAAAACTGATATGTCGTCAACATATATTGCAAGCGTGTTCCTCATGAAATATTCGCAAAAGGCTCTCAAGAAGTGGAAATGCTGACTTGAGTTGCACAGTGCGTAGAATCGGTGATGGCTCGGCAAGTGACGATGCTTTCTCTCTAGGTAGCATTGTCGTCTTGATCGTTGCAGTAGTTAGTAATTCTGGCGTACCCATTGGTACCAGCTTCGAATCTTGAAGTAGGCTTGACGGTTGTTAGTATATAGTATGTACGGCATGGGGGCCTTTAAAATACTGACAATTTGAAATTCCTTTTAAGTGGTTTAGTAGTCGGGAAAAGAGACTCTGAGATCCGTCCTCCGAGGTATTTCCTATCAAAATTGGGATAGAACTGTGCAGTAAGTGCGTTGGAACGTTTGGTGAAGTTCTAATATCCCGTGGACTTCTTGTCCTGTCCCGCTAGGTAGAAGTTAATAATCATATGTGTCATGTATTCTGTGAAACTCAGGATTCATATAAATTTGAGTATGACAACATCCAACCACATACAGTTGCAGGTTTTGGTTACACCAAAAAATTAGCTTCAGTAATTCCTCTTTACGAAATTAAAATATTCTTGGAATTATTAGAAAATAAAATGAATAAAAAAACAAAGATTACTCTTATTTTCAACTCCAATTTGAAGAAAAACATTCAGAACTTCATGACAGATTCGATTTCGTTTTAAAAAGTTTATTTTAATTATTTTTAGTACTTTTATTCACAAACATATATTAACAATTTCCAGATTATTAGAAATTACAAAATTGTACATATAACAAGTTGAGAGGAAAGAATTCAACAAGCTGTACATATTCCATTTCACACATACATTGCCTTGAAAGTAAAATAATTTTTAAATGTTTAATAATAATTCGAAGAAAACGTTGGGATTACTCGCGAATAAAAGGAATTAAATAAATAAATAATAACAATAATAAAGAATTATTCCTCCGATTTTCATCCCCAATTTCTAAAAAGAGCATTCAGAGCTTCATAAAAGCTTCGATTTTGCTTAAAACGTTTACTGTTAACAATTTTTATTACTTTTATTCACAAACAATATTAACAAGTTCCAGATTATTAGAAATTACAAAATTGTACACATAACAAGTTGTGAGGAAAGAATTAAACAAGCTGTACAGATTTCATTTAACAGATACATTGACTCGTAACTTAAATAATTTAAAATATAAAACGAACAATAGATTTTACGTGACTCCTGAGTATATATCCTGCTTTCCTGTCCTCATCCGAAGGATTTTTCTTGCTTCGTGCAGAGCACGGTCAATCTCGGACCACTAAGGATGCATTCATCACAAAGTCAGTGAAAGGAAAAATGAGTTTTTACCCTGAGGTTTTGAGTCCGTGATTGTTCCAGAATCAAGCGCAAGCGCATTCCTTGACGATCATCCCTTTCTGACGAGTAACAACCAATTCTGGTGGAGTCTTGTCATTATAATGTAACAAATCAAGAGGTCGTAATTTCCGAGGAGCACAACATGGTCTCGATACTTTGCGTCCTTTATAATTGAGGATGCTCTGCATTAGAGCATGTGTACTTGCAAAGCCATCTGAAACGTCACGACACCGGCCTTTACAGTAGAATGCTTCAAATTCAACCGGTTGTACAATCCAGTCCCATCCGATTTCTTTGAATGATATTTTGAGAGATCGCTTACAACATTCTTTGTTGCATGCCGCTCTTTTTGTTCGTGCCTTTCTAACAAGAAGTTCCAGTCTGGCCTTCCGACACCTCGGTTCACCACAAGCTAGCATTAAAAACTCACTTGAGTCCTCCCTCCATCGCTTAACCGCTGCCGAAACGTCCACCACTGATGAATTTGGAAACCGTAGCCTTGCCCATTGCAAACTGGAAAGGAGCTCCATTTCTGGTTTAAATAAGAGGTAACTGTCCCTTTCATAACCTGCAAAAGAAAAAGTTACTATTAGCATACTTAATCCAATAATTAATGAACATGGGTACTTGATTTTATTTCTTTCACACTTTCTTCACTATAGCTAATTTTGAGATGCGAAAATACTTTAGCACTAAGTGAGCAAATTTACTTAAAAAAGAAACCATCTAATAATTGATAATTACCACCAAGTAATTAATAATGTCTATAGCAATGTGGGGAATAAACACGCGGTTAAATTCCTGATAATTAATTAACAATGTATGTAACAGCTGGACGAGTACACAAGCGGCTAAATTCAGGGTGAAATTTTGTGATAATTTTGTAACAATTGTTAGTAAAGATTAGGTAACTAACAACTCTTTCAAAGCTAAGAATTTAAAGATCATATGAAGTTTATGCAAAATTAATCTCCCCAATGAAAAATCAGTATCGAAAGGATCAGTTATGACAAATAAGATGTATGTAATCATCTTGAAGCAAATAGATCTTATGCATCGAAATGACTCAGATTTATCCGTAAATGTACATTGTTGAACAAAACTAAACTAATATATTATTTTTCGTCGATACTTCCTTTCATGAAATGTTCTGATGAAATTCACATTTTTAATAATATTTCACGTACGTTTTCTCCGCTCCTCCACTGTTCAATCGCAGCAGCATGAAGAAATACCAGTAGAATTTTGAAAAGCACAGGAACGTTGGAAATAAATGAGATATACATTGGGAATGTAAAACATTTTTATTCAGTAAGGACCGCCCTGAATTTACTAGATTAAGACAAAGCTTACTACGGTTATTTGCCTAAAGGGTAATGCCTTTCTATAGGAGAACTAGCTCCTAATCATGTTATACATGAGGAAAACCTCGAATGCACCCAGCCTCTTCAGCGTGATTTGAGCCCGGGACGAACTTCTAGTGTTCAGCGATCTTACATGCTCGGCGTCTTTTGGGCTTTATTCAGTTTAAAGAGAGTGTGCATCACTAGAAGCTTGAAAACATTTATCCTACTATTCATAAAATCAATAAGATGATTAAGTGTCGTTTCCGGTAAACTGCGCCAAGAAGTGTCGGTTTCAGTATTCGATTAGTTCCTGTAGGCAGCTGCCGTACAAAAAAGTCCCATGTAGAACATCATTGGAGACAAGTCTGAAAAGACGATGATATGGCAGTCAACTCAACATGTTGATGCATATTGTATTATACAAGACATACAAATTATTTACACTTTCAAATAATTGCTTTCTTAAAGATCATCCCGTTTTCTTACCATTTGATTACTTAGCGATTATTCATTCTTAAAGTTCATTTTATATACAAGAGAGATTTTTAAAACTAGAAACTGTTACTAATATAGAACTCGTATCTACCATGCGTTTTTTGAGATGCAGATTTTGAAAAGAAAAATGGAATACTACATCTAATTACCAAAGGAAATACAGAAAATTCATTTCGTTTATTTGATTATTACAGTTGCTCCACAGCGATCAAACGAATTAACCATGTAACTCTCATAGTTCTGTGCCGACGTTAATCCTGAAGAAATGAAGAGACTGTACATCTGTTTTCTTCACTATAATGTTCTTATTATGCTTATTCTTATATTCAAGTGTGCACCATCAGAATGATCACAAGCATAATCATGGGTGGGGTGCTTGAAACAGAAATGGTAGCAAAACTACTGTATGCCCACTAGACCCCAGACAACAGTAGCGCTTCGGCATCAGAATGGCACCATGTTCCCCAAAAGGCTTTGGTAATCTGGATAACTAGTGTAAGGGACCTTTTCGCATTTATTCAGGGTAAATAATAGGTGGCTTCTGCACTTATACCTAATCTAATCTAACCAAATTCTGACCAAGAACATCCCGGCGGGTGGGCTCCGAAGGGTCTTGTACCTATCTTTCCCCCAAACCAGTTATTCGAAATAACTTTCAGATCAACAGGTTTTAAAGGTTTCCATGCAGCAAAAGTTACTTACAAATACCAAAATAATCATCAGTGGCCTCAGTTCCAAACACTTAGGATCTTCACTTGCTTTGCTATAGTCTTTGGACTAAAACTTATTATAGTCGCAGCTGATAAGCTGTTGAACAAACTGAAGTCGAATAATAGCAGCGAAAAAACACATTCCTTGCAATCTGCTCATTATATTGAGGAAGAATAAGTCTCAGCATGTTGAGACAAATTTCGGAAGACAGGAGCAATTACGAGAAAAATTGGTCTTGATATTTGGAGATCACATGCTGAATATGTTAAGGCATCGTCAGCTCTCTTGATGCAATTGCTATCTGAAACACTCTTAACAAAAAAAGTGTTATGAAATAACTCAAGAGGTTCTATGTAAACGGAACTAACAATGTTTTCTGCCAAACTAAAAAAAAAAAAAAAAAAAAAAGTCAAGGTCTAACACATTTAAAACTTATGCATGGGGTTTATTTTCATCATAATTAAATCATAAGCATTAAATAAGAAAATGCGATAGCTTTCCTCAGTGTCAAGAAAACTTATACCTATGATGATCAATGATTAATGATCAGTGACCAAGGGCTATTTGTTTATTTATTTTAATTTTCTGAATTGAATATATTCCTTTGTGAACTGAGTTTAAGAACTGATTATGATTTTGGATGCATGCACTCAACTGAAACATGGCTCTGGGATTTCCCTGAGAAAAGTCTTAATTGCAGTTAGAACTCCAAATGGGATGATATTTCTTTTAGCACTTAATAAGGCTATTGCTGTGATGCTATCATATACAGATATAGACCTTGCTTTCACTGGGAAAAGTAAAGGCTCGTTTACAGGTCAAAAGCCTGAGTGTAAAAGTGGCAAGAAGCGAAAGCCGAGAGCTCTTATTTGAAGAGGATTTCAACTAGAGTGATATAAGCCGAAGGGTTTAGTAGTTTGTTTGATTATAAGAAAGCAGGCGAGGGCTATCAGCTTAAAGGAAGGGTTGCCTTCACAGAGAACTTTCCCAGGGATACATAGAGAAGACCGCATAAGACGAAGGGATGAAATATCTAATTTTAAAGTGATGTGCGTGACACTTTAAAATTTATCACATAGTAAAATGTTGATACTAGATTCTAGAAACATGACGGGAGATAACAGTTTCCGATCATAAGTTGTTACAGAATCCAGTTATACAGAAGTTAAAATTTCAGTGACGCGAAGCCTGATATCCTATCAGCACTGAGACATTTATATTTAATAGCTTTTAGGTACGATTTTGATATGTCTGAACTAAAATTTCTCACAATAAATGTTTTTATTTATAAATCTATTGGTCACAAAACATTTGAATCATAATATACTGTATACTCTTAAATAAACTGAAATGGTGTCTTAATTACATGTTCTATATTATCAATAGTTTATACACGTTCCGTTTATTATATTGTTTAATTTAATATTTATAATTTTACTTTAGTTTAATATAGTTTATTATTTACGGATTTATCATTTATTTAATTTAATATTATCTACTAATGTACCGTTTAATATATATATATATTTTTAAATTTTAATCATTTATCAACTATTGTTATTATATTTATTTTTTCTCGATTCCTAACATACTTCCACATAGCTCCGCATTTTTATGATTAAAAAGTAAGCGCTGCTTACATAGTAATGTATATATTTATTTAAAATTATTGATTGATTCATGATCGTTTATTAGCGGTAGACAATAATATGTATTTATCGTTATTTCACTGTTATATATTTTTCTCCTTTCTCCCAAGAAATTAAGGTATGCGGGTGCGAATCACTTATATAACTGGAAAATGATTTTCAGAATTCCATGAAAATCTTTACTCAGACTATAATTCATAACTGTTGCGCTTGATTAGTTGTTAAAAAATAAGCATATCATATCTGTGCTCATAGTGAGCCCATGGTTTAAGCACATTACAGTATATCTATCTATGTACCTATATTTATTGCATTTTTGTATTAGAGTCATTTTTAAATTTAAAGGTGTGTTGAAATGGCTTTTTGTTGAATGCTACCCGTAATTTTACCGCATATAATATTAAAGGACGGGCGAATTAGTTTTCAAGTTTTGATTGTGTAATACAGTGGCTCCATCCAGTGGCTGTCATCGGAACTTTTAGATAAGCACGTTACAATTAGGGAGAGAATAGTCTAAATTCGTAATAGAAAACGAAACTTCAGAATCAACTCCATTGCTCAGTATGAATCTTCATTTTCTTGCGTAGTCCTTATATGATATGTAAAATGAAATACGCTCATAAACGATTTAAAAAGATACTCATTTGAATCTTTTTACAATCTGTGAACTAGCGTCATTGGGAAGTAAATTTACGAAGTTTTATTGTCACTCACGAGATTTTGATTTTATGAATTTGTTTTATAACGGTCCGTACTTGTTCGTAAAATCAGCAATCCGCTGTGTAAAATATAGAATAATAGGACATTTGAATGGAGTGGGGTTTTTTCAAGATACTACTAATAAGCCGTGCTGTTTCTAGTTGGAATTTCCATGGAAATCAAATGTCTGACCTTTGATTTTCTATCAATGATAATGAAGAAATATATTCCTTCTTTTAGAAGCGAGTGCTATAGTAAAAAAAATGCATTACTCATATATGATATTATAGTACTCAATAACAAAATATTTGTTGCAACAATAATTCAGTATCTCCTTAACCGAACAACGAACTGTAGAATTAAATTTAATTTTCAAATCATCTTGATGAAATATTTGAATCAAGTATTTTCATGGAAATTCAGTTATTCATTGATTTCAATTTATGATGGAAAATGCCCTTAAGAATCTAATAAACCAATTAGAGTAGTAATTATGATGAACTCAGTATCATTTTTATTGCGCTGACAGATTTTATAGGGATCATCGCAGAGGTTAATTTCAGGAACTATGTTAATAATGATCTGAAGATACCTGACATTTTCAAAGGATAAGCGTATTATTTTGGGCATTTGAAAGAAAAATGTCCCAAAATTTTAACTGAATTATGAACATATTTGTAGAAAATAATAAAAAAGTGTCATATTTGGCAGCTATAATTTTTTTTTAATGTGTCTTTTAAATACCCAGTTATAGGAATTAAAATACACTGTACATGAATAAGTAACCTAACTAGCAGAGAATAAAGGGATCCCAACAAAATTTTAAAATAACATATATAAGGTCTCATTTTGATTTGTTAACCAGTTATTTTAAGTTACGTTACTTTCCTATCAAGCCTCGTTTCATTTCCCTGTCAGAATATAAAATTCGATATGCAAATTAATTAGAATGAAGGAAATACCTGAAGGAAGGTTTTGCAGGGTGAAATCAGAGCGTGTCCTGCCTGATTGAAGGCCATATTGCTAACTTTGATTCTCTCGATTAGCATTCTGTTGCGTTGAGTTATTCTTACCATTAGGCTTGTTTACTCGTCTACGGCTCAGGCGAAATGCATTTCGCAGCCACTGGGTGTTCGCGGATGACGTAAACCGGGTAGAACATAAACTTAGGCGACTTTCGAATCCGTGAGAGTTTCTAACAAATGTGCGCAAGGAAATGATAAACAATAACATAGGAATAGTCCTTGCCTGAGTATAACACGTCGTGACATATCTAAGTTCATGGAATGCGTCCGAGAGAAACAATAATGCCAAGCCAACTGGCCCAGCCAAAGAAGGTGAGACAAGAAATGCCAGAAATTGCAAAAACTGCCCACAATTAAAATGTCAGTAGTAGCAGTAGGTGTAGGTAAGTGCGAGTGTGGTATGTTAGCATAATACGAAGCAAATAAAAATAAAAATAAATGGCATGTCTAGTAGAGAGCACAAATAGAAGCAAATACATAATACAAAACAATAATATAATGATACCATGATTACACATTAAATACCTAAAAGCGTTTCAGAGTAATAAAGTAGAGGCACTATAAGTGCAATTAGGCACAGAAATTACAGGAACCACCATGAATTAGCCAGCTCGCGCGCTAGTTAAACTATGAAGCTGTTAGGCTAGACTTGACCTTTGATTTAAGACAAGAGTGTTGGCTTCTATAAACAAGAGTTGATATTGTCTGTTACTTTTACTTGGATTAATAAAAGGGTCATTTACACCTTTTCATTGTGTCTGTGGTATTTATAAGGCACAGTGAAAAGCCACTGGCTGTCTTGTAGAGTTCTGGTCTAAATGTATACTTCTTAAGAAGACTAAATCTTACACATAAAACATTACTGAACGTAATAAAATTTATTCTCTGAGAGGAAAGGTAAAGGTGCATATAAATTTCCGGGTCCAAATTAATCTTTTTTACCAGGTCTAATATTCTATAAGTAAAAAAAAAAAGAATTAGAGTCTTTAACCATAAGGGCCGAAAATTTAAGATCTGAAAAATTGGAGTTCAGAAATAGAAATTAAGTTTTTTAAAGAGGAAAGAAATTAGCAACAAAGAATCGAGAAAATTTTGCTTAGTGAATGTAGTCCTGTGAACATAAAAGAAAAATATGTTCCATGCTTTTCCATTGGAATGCTGAGTTTCTCTGGCCTCAAGTAACATAATACTTCAAACTTTGAATCCTTATTTTCATTTAATGTTGTTTTTTGTTCCTTGTGTATCTAACATTTTAGTAACTTTTATACATTTAAACATCGAACTGCATCTAATCTCAATGCCGTTTAATTTTAACGAAGCTTTTCCAGAAGAATTCCTGAATTGTCCAAGGCTCACTTTCTTCAGCTTAAAGAAAAACAAGTTAAGAAAATGTGCAATAATCCTACAGAGCTCTGCTTTGAATTCTGATCTTGCAGGGCAGTTCCTCTAAAAGAAACCGGCCACCAGAGACCCAGAGGTAAAACAGATGAACACTGGTACTTCGACATGGGTTCCAATCTCGGTTAACGGGCTGACTGCATGAGAGATTTTCGGGCTTTCTTCGTGTGTAAGGTGAATGCAAGGCAGTTTTTCTATTAAAGTCCTTTTACGAAGCCAACCCTCCCCTTAGGCTGCTATCACACGGCCGTTTGTTTCGGAAGGACAATTGTTTGGAACAATTTTTCTGCTTTGTCACTTGATATACAACAGCCAATCACCATAGATCACTTACTGGTTCTCTACTACAAACACGAAGGCTACCAAAATTAGCTATTTTTAGCGTGATGAGGGATTCGAAGCTAATAGCTGATTGGTTGAAAACGAACAACCTGCAATTTTTTTCCGAACGGAACGAAAAAATCGAGCGTCTTTCTTTCAATAGTAAACTAGGCAGAAAAGTTGTCCGAAACAGTTGTTCGTGGGAAACAAACGCCGTCTGATATGGGCCTTAGGCAGATAGTCCTCGCCTGCTTTGCCGTAATCTAAATAATCCAACCCAAACCCTTAGAGAAACCTGGATGATGACATTGCCACCAGATAGTTATTTCACATTTAATGATGACAAAGATTTGCCATAATTATGTAAGCGAATTATAGCTTTGTGAAATCCTACTAAATTTATACCAATGATACTTTCTCTCAGGATTAACTTGACGCACACTTATTTTCACATAAAATGTAAAGTAGTAATTCGTAGTTTTAAAACTAAGCTGAACGTTACCGTGAAAACACATTGATCACTTTTTACATGAAAACTTATCTCATTTTGAAGCTTAATACATATTGCATAGATTGGAATTTCCTTTAAAATGAAATTTAAATTTTTAGGATACACGGGATATTTCATTTTTAATTGATTGTAGAAAATTCAAAAATCAAGGCATTAATGTGCAATCCTACGACGAGCAACTGCACGATTCTACATGCGTTCGCAGAGTATCACGTTCATTTTCCTTTAAAAATTCTTCTAGGCTGTCGTCTCTTGTGTACCTATAAACTTTTCTGAATAACTTAACCCTTATCAGAAGGTAAACAGAGTATATGCCTTCGTTTTTAAAAGAAAAATGTTTTTTAAAAAATTATTCAAGTGCTTTTAAAAACTAACACTAGAAAAGCTATAGAAAGGAGGAGCAGCTGTACAGTAGGGGAAATTTTAAAAGACTTCTAACCTGAGTAAGGTTGATTTATGTGATTCCTAGGCTAAATTCGATACTAAGGTAAAAGCTTATAATTTGGTTTCTTGGCTTCGATAGGCCTGAAACTGACCCTGGAACTTAAGTTAAAATGCAAACAGAAATAGAAGAAACTGCTATCTTTAGCAGATATAAAAGCGATCAATAACGACTTTCCTGAGCGACTTCATTAAACTACTAATGATATTTTTAAAGGGAGTTGGTACCTATTGAATGATATTTTTTATTTAAGAATTTTCATCATTTTTTATTAATAATATTAAGTGGTTTTATAAGACAAAATGATTTTAGGCTGAAAAAAATTTTTTTTGCTAGTATTTTTTTTAATTTAAATTTTTTGAGGAAAAATTTAAGAATTAAAAATTTCTTCTTCTCCCACAATTTTGAATGTTTTTGCCTCATACTTTTTTATTGCATATGTTAGAATGTTCTTAATAACTTTAAGGATATATTTTGCGATTAATGGAGTAGTTTGCAAGAAGAAAATAAAAAACTAATTTTTATGTAAAAACGTAAAAAAAAAATGATCTCAATCACATTTTCACTTCCAATAATTTTTCTTTTCACTATTTTGCAAACCCATCCTTGTTTCTATTAAATATATAATTTTATATAAGCAATAAAAGTATTAAATAATTTAGTCCGTATCTATAGAAATTTTAGGTTTCTAAGTAAACGGATATATTGAAAACCGAGAAAACGCAGTTTAAAGAATGTAAACTGTCTAAATTGTCATTAAATCATTTCAAATTTCTTTAAAATTTTATTGCTGAATTTCGTTACATATGTATATAAAATAAAACCTAGTACTGTTCAATTGGCTAATATAAACATAAATTACAAGCTTTTGTTTAAAACCTCATCTGGCTAGAAATATTGCAAAAAAATCGTAAAATGCAAGTAGAATTTTTCTTTACCTGTTTTTGTTCTTTAATACACGTTCAAAACAATTTTAATACATGAATTAATTATAATATATTTTCTGAAACACTTATAATCAATATTAATAATATTAATTTGTCGTTTCATTCTTTTTTTTTTTTCAAAAAGCAGAATTTGAAATTTGAACAAACATAAAACATTGTATTTATTGTGATTTCTCTTCTTTTGTCCATTCGTCTCTCATATAAATTGCATTTTAAAATAATTTAGGTGTATTTTAATTAATTAAAGTGTTTAATGTTTGTTCCAGCACTATTTTAATAATAATACTACAGTCAGGAACCTGATCAGTTTCATTACACCACCTCCTTCTTCTCGAGCCTTACCACAAATAATTTCAATTTTTGAAGAAGCATAGCAACGTTGATTGATAATACGCATAGAAATATTTGCTGAGCTTAATATATATATATATAAACTTGCCAGTTTAAAGGTGAAGAAAACCTTTTTTCGAACTTCCGGTTGTATTTAAATAAATCAGTTTGTAAACATAAACAGAGTTTTCTGATACTTGCAGTCATATTTAATTACACTCCTTTTCATTTACACTGGCTTTTAATAAGTTACTGAAAAAAATAAGAAGTAAAAAAGAAATGAAAACTGAGGGAATGTGGCACTTAAAGGGGTAACAAAATTTTTTAAAGCATTTTATACCATTTATTACAGTCAGATCATTTCCAAATTTCTCTTCAGTGTAGTAAGGGTATTAAGGTATTTTTCTAACAAAAAATTGAAAAACTGGTAATTTCATCGATTCTGGGGTACCGAGTTCCCTGAAAACAGATAACAAGAAGACAGACCGATACCATTTTTAAAATGTAAGAACGGCATTTATTTGTCAAATAACTATAACTGCTATTATGTAATGAGATTAAGGAAAAAAATTCAAGAAAGCTTCATCGTAAACGAAATAACAAGTAGAGCCTCTTAACGCGACAAGATACTCTAAAATAGTATATAGTAGAGAAACCCTAAAATACGAAATGCTATTTTGAGTCTTGGGAAATTCATTTCTAAACAATGAAGATCTTCCCTAATTCCGTGTACGATATTTCCAGGAAAACACGAGTTCTTCCTTCTCTAGAGTTTATATTGTTGTGGATATAACCGCGCATTCAGTATTTCTATATTAATAGTATGATTTAATGTTTAAATTTATATGTAAAGCATGTATAGTTCACCTCCAGGTCTGTGATGTTAACTCATACTGACTGGTGGATTGAGCTACGGATGCATAAATTAAGATGCATTTATTCTTTGTAGCATAGCTTTTATACAATATCTAATTCGAGTATCTACTATGTTACACTGCTTAGTATGTTGCAAATAAGCTCAGTAGCTATAATTGCTCTCAACAGTTTTGTTGCTCTAAATCTTTTGTATTGAATTATATCTTTTCCTATGATATCTAAGTAAACCTTTTGTATTGAACTATATCTTTTCCTATGATACCTTTATTTTCGGTCCAACGGAACTTCAGAAATTATTTATTTCATAACATGCATAAAGGAGACACATACCAACCTGCCAACTTCTTGTTCCAAAGCATGTTTCATTAAGTTATCCACTGTTAAGTATTCCTTTAATGTTACCGAATATTGTTGAAATTCATGTCAGATATTCATGTCAGATATTCATTTACCATACTGCTCAGTTGCAACAGAAAAAAATGCCCTGAGCTCAAATATTATGCTGTGTCAATAGTTACGTTACAGGCTTTATGAATATGTACTATATCGCATTTACAAAGCAGTTTGCCCAGAAGCGACCGAGTAGTGAATCTCGTGTCGAACCTACACCCGATTCAGTGCTTCAGGTTCAGGTTCAGCCTAAAGCTTCTGAAAACTGGTAGTTCTACTTGGGATCAAATGTTGGCGAACGAATTGGCTGTATGGAAGGTTTCGTGGTTTTGTAACTTGAATATGAGGCAGTTTCTTTTAAAAGGCCCTCCAGAAAGGCATCTTTTTCCTTAGGTAGATAACCCTCGAGTGCTTTGACATAATCTAAACGATCAATGAAAGAAGTTTTTATACAAGATTCTTCCTCTTTTCTGTCAGGTTTTCGTTTTTTTAATATTAGCTGTTTGCCTCGAATCAGCTACTTATACTTAAGTGCGTGTTATTATGCCATTTTTTTCAAATTTACTTTAAATATTTTTTATTGTTTTGTTCGTCTTCAAATGAGAAGGAATTCTGTCCTGGAATTTTACTGCTCCCGTGTGCGTAATGGCAGACCGCTCATTAAGTTGAACAATGTTAAACGAATTACGCGCACTGCGCATACCCAGAAGAGAATTTGGCGCAATTACGACTTTGGCGTAATTTTAAAAGAAGGTAAATATGGTATATGGTTGATGTTCTGTTATCTTTACGCAAATAGTTCAAGGTTTTAAAACTTGTTTAGTTGTACATTGCTTCATTACTTAGGTGTAAATATCAATTGCGAACTCCCCAAATTTTCGTTTAAGAAGGATTACAAAACAGGAAACATTACATGATGTTGATTATTGATTGTACTTCCGAGGAATATAAGCAATCGATTATTTATCATGCGTTCCATTCATAAATACTTTAACAACTTAAGGAATATATCTAGTTTAAATTACTGAATTAAAGCCAAAGAAATTATTACAAATAACTGATATTAAATGTAATGTTTATGAACAAAATAAACCAAAATGAAATGAAGCAGAAGCAAGTGCAATAAGTACAAAAAAGTGTCCATAGTATTGAAATCGTGAAGAGTCGCTAAGGGGCATACATGACGAACAGGCGTGTGCAGGGTTGTTTGTTTTTATTCGCCAGTATTTTCTCCCACGCCAACGGTACACTATTGAGCACGCGCAGTAAACGAAATTCGTTAACATTGATCAGCTAGCTCAATGTGCGGTTTGCCATTATGCTTCCCGTGTCACTAATTAGGTTACGTGCTTTATTAATCTGTATATCACATTTCTAGAGTCAAAACTATTCTCTACTGAAGATTTTTTCTCTTCCATTTCAGTTTCTTTTACATATTCAAAGAATTTCAGTCTGACGCTTGAAGTTCATCGTAAAATTAAACTCAGACTTTACTGCAAAATAACTGCCTTTATTAAGAAACTGATAAGCAGGAGAAACAAGGAGAATATTTTAGCAGCTAATTTCTACGACTGTGCACTCATGAGAACTGATTTAAACGCTAATTTTTTTAAAACTGTAGTCTATAAAAGATACGGAAGTCAACACATCTCTTGAATGTTTCGTCTTCATCACTCATTAAATAAATATTAAAAATTAAATTCTCAGCAACAACATAAAAAAAAATTACCATATAACCATTAAAGACGGTGGTGAAATCCGTCGTATGTTTTATACCCACGCATAATTTATCCACACAGATGTGTCTCTGAAGCAACTTTTTAGATAAATTCGCATGTGCATTTTTCAGGTAAATTTTCACGTGCATTTCCTCCAGTATCGATTCAAATTCGTGTTTAATGTCACATAATTTAAAGTTTAGTTAGGTCTCTAACTGAAATTGCCTGCATTAAGACAGCGAAATAATGTATACATAACAGCAGTTGTGTAAGCTACGTTAGTCGTAGAAGAATCAGTTGTTTGTGAGTTGAGGTTAAAGTATTTAGGAGAGATGTTGATAACAGTTTAGATCAGATCTCGCATACGCACTCAGACAGATTAGCTGTTTAAATATTCGGGTTTTCTTGTTCATCAGTTGTTTTACTTACTATTCAGACTTTTTCTTTTGGGTTTACCCTTACCTCTGCTCATAAATTTAAGCTTGCTGGTATAATCATTTATCACATTTACCCACTATAAATAATTATTAGATACTTTAAATGTATAAAGAGTTAAAAGATGAATAAAAATAATGATATAAGACATACAGAAATGCATCAGTATTAAACAGCTATTTCGGAATCTCAAACAGACTCCTTCTTTTTAGTAAGTGCATTGGTACTGGCACAAGTGGGAAGGACACCAGAAATTCACCATTGGTCGTACAGATATTCCCTTCACACTACGTGCTCAGTTCCTCCCCATTTTTGAGGACAACATCTTGGTGGACAGTCAGCGGGTCTTCCATC
>KK116365.1:103172-281887 GCA_000611955.2 Stegodyphus mimosarum
ACCTTAGGTACAGATTTCGTATTTAGATTTATTGCAATGATAAAACTGTCTTAGTGTTTACAACGAGTTTCTGGATGACGCGTCTTTATCATTTTGACATATTCATTTCGTCTTATATCAAGTGAATTATAGCTTACATTTTTTTAATAAGTCTATTCCACTTTATACAAGCTGCATCAATTATAACGGATTGTTTTAGATACGACGGAGAGAGGGGAAGTTAAAAATAGTTACTGCATTAAAAGATGTTTCATAAATTTTGCACTTGAGGTAACCGAAACATATAGATGCTTACACTAAGTGTTTTGACCAGGAGGATATCGTTTTCTATCAAATCATCCGTAATTTGTTCAAACAAAGCTTTAATTCATAAAACTGTAACAAAAAATTCGACACTTGGCCTGAATAGCCGAAATAAATGGATAATGAAGCATTGCAACAGCTGTTAGAGTTAAATCCGCGCCTAATAACTTATGAAATGGATAAAACGTGGATACCGCCGTAGAGCTATAGTTCCTTATCTGTACGACAACGATAACGGGAAAATTCTAATTCTGAAATTCTTAATGAGCTGTCGCTGAATAATTATGATCACTTAGTGAATATCTGCTCATGTCTGATACTTTACTGAAACACTATAGCTCAACTAATCACTAGAGCTGAAACTGGATGTCCATTGTGAGTAAAGCACATATTTGTCAATAGTTAGAAAGAAGTGTTATTCCAGAACCAGGCTTAAGACCTGGAATCTTTTCCTGAGAACTGGGACAGATATGACCTATGCGATCACTGCATTAAATAAGACTCAAAAAATTTTAATTCACTATGGAGATTTAAAATTTATTATATAATGTAAAGTAGGAAGAATTAGACTTTGTCGAATTGTTTTTCGTTTTCTTCCTGCCTGAATGTTTGACTATATAAATTAAATATTAACCTCTATAGTCCTTGATAAAAGATTAAACTAGCCAACAAACAATGGCGCTGGGTGTTGTTGTAATGATGGAATTACTTTTATCACTACGATTCCCTGCCTATTGCTTCGAAGGTCTTCAACACCTCAGCCCGAACTTAAATGTCCTCAATAATGTAATATTCATCTATTTCTTCAGCAACGCTCATCCACATATGGCAAAAGTGACCCCCTGAAATTGCTTGATCTCGAACTGGAAGTTTTATGCACGTGGTGTATTTACAAACTTGGCGCCTATGGACTAATATTTATTACGGACGCTTTATAAGATATATTGCCAAAAAAAATAAAAATAGATGGAACAAACGTATTCACATACAAAACTGAGGTCTGAACATTTATTTGAATATTCGCAGCAAGGTCATTAAGAGTCGAGATCAATATGCTGTAGAATAGAGCTGAAGCGAATATCAAATTAAATCTCTCTCCAGTGCATACTTCTTTTTGCTGATTGAAACAGAATTTTGCTGCACTTATATAAATTTAGTTCATGTGATTTAAAGTAAGTAGAAGTACATAATAATGACATGATTTCGCAGTTTTTTTTAATCGTTCTCGTTACGGATGCACAAATGTTAGTTTAAAATATTCAGTTGTACTTCAAGGATAGAAAACTATGTATTTTCTTTTACGCTCTTTACTAAGTTTCAGAGTAAGCAGTCTTTCTTCGTTTGCGAAAACAGAAAAAAACAGTAAGCGTTGAAACGCTGAACAAATATTGGAGGTTCTAAGTCAACAAGAATCAGCGCAATATTCACAAATCTGCAGGACTAGTTTCCAGGATTTAAATACAGAACCTACTTCTTCAGCCGCAGATGTGCAAGAAGCTTGTGCATCTCCAATAATCTTTATTCGGATTTTATCTTAACTTTTGGCACTTCCAATAATCGTTATTCGGCGCATTAATTTAAGTCAGCTTAGTAAACATGTTCAGTATTTATCATAAGTCATCTGCTTAGTATTTCTGTTGATACTTTTTTATGTAGGATTACTTTATGCAGGACGATCGGAAAGTCGGTAACGATTTTAAGAAATTATAAAAATTATATGTGTTCAACGGAATGCGGTTTATTCCAAAATGGATGGCAAAAAGGAAAGCATATCTGGCTAGGATTTAACGTTTGACTGACAGAGGGCGGCATAGCATATCGAGAGTAAGGATCCAAACAGGAAATCATTGAAAACAACATTGAAAAAAATCTCGAAGTTCTGGTGGTGGATATGCTTTGTGATACGTAGCGGGATTTCTTTCATCTGTATGAACGGTCTTCAGTTCTCATATGGCAGCTATAGTTACCATCAGTTTGGTAAAGCGCCTTTTACTTGTGAAACGTCGAGCTTAATACTTAACCTCCCCTTCAAAATGTGTCTTCTTTAGGACTCACTTTCGTGCAAATTGTACTCCTTCGAATCCATTTATTCGATTTTCACCAGTTTTTGAAATTAATGGAATAATAATAATTTGAATAATATGGACTTTTGAGCCAACTTCTATACATTGATGAACAGCAATAAATTGTGAAGAAAGAAGAAAAAAGAGAAGAATGGTAATGCTAAGAATGTGAAGGGAATTTAAATAACTTAGTTTTAACTATATTAACTCAAGTACACTACTTTTGTGTATTTCTAAATAGTTACTTGGTGCTAGTAAATTAGGTGGGAGATGATATTTCATTAGCTCCTGGTTAGGTTATTTGAATACGAAAAAATATTCTCTGCCTAAGGGGAGGGACTCCTTTTTGTGGGCTTTTTAAGGGAAAGTGTCTTGTATTCATTAGTCACGTTACACATGGAGAAAACCACGAAAGCGGTAGAGGCATAAGCTAAAATTCACAGAAATTAGCCAGGGAATTTGTTACAGTAACGGAGTGGATATCCGATACGCTGCATTCTTATTACTTTAGATCTTGCCGCTCTGTTTCAAACAATTCATTTAATTAGTAAATATAAAATTGCATATTCAAGAAAAAAAATCTGCCCAACGATAGCAGAGTGGATAAAACCGCAAAACTTTGAAATTCGATCAGGTTCGATTCTAGGCTAAAGTACAGTCTGCATGTGGGATTTCGAATTTTTTATCTGTATAATGTAAATAAGAATCAGTTTTCCTTAAAATGACTTTCATGAAGGAATCTCTATGATTTCGGTTTTTTTATTTATTTATTTTTTTTTGTCTTGTAAATTTGGTCATTTATTTGTACCACTATCAGTAATATGTTCAACAAATTTCATTCATTTCCGACAATTTCCGCGCCCACCAGCGGCCGAGCGGTAAAGACGCTGAACACTGGTAGTTCGGTCCGAGGTTCGAATCCCGCGAACGGGCTGGCTGCATGGGCATTTTCGTGGTTTTCCCCATGTGTAACGTGTATACGAGCCAGTTTCCCTTAGAAAGACCTCCCCGAAGGCATCCCTCCCTTTAGGCAGATAGCCCTCGTGTGCTTTGCCATAATTGAATAACCTAACCTAACCGACAATTTCCGCATGGTGCTGCATTTTTCACAAATGTTAGTGTATAAACTTTCTTGGTTATGAAAACGTATAGCTGAATTTTAACGTTTCATTGTTCTCTTCTTTTAACATTTCTTCATTTTTATTAATATCTTAGCTTTTCATTTTTACCAAATTTTCAAGTAAATTTGGATTTTTATCATTCCTATTTCAAATTTGAAATAATGTTTTTTCGTTTCATGGTTTCCTTTATTCTGAATATGCACAAATATTTGTTCAAAATTCTTCATATTCTTCATAAAGAGTGCGAATAACTTGGAACGAGTATTCTAGATGCACTACTATTATTATTGTACATGCATACATGTACGATACTATTCTATGTTTTAGTAACAAACTTTTATTGTCGCTGCTATGTTATTCAAATTTGATATTTATGACTGCGGTGCGAAACTGGCATTAGCAGTTCTAATAATTATTAATTAAAAGAAACTACTTGCTTCAGTAGCTCTACGCTCAGGATGCTTCTCAGTATTTATATCATTCTAGTTTATTCAAGAAAACAAATTAGTTATCATTTTGGATATAAATGCTTCAAATAATATTCAGTATGTTACATCGAACGTACAAACAGAAAGAAATGAGCAGGCTTTTCAAGACTTCTTATATACTTCTTGGGAAACTATTTTAGATATTTTTATGATTATATTCTAACGCAGTATGTTTCCAAAACATATAAATTCCCCGTTGCATAGGTAGCATCAGATTTGAAAATTTAATGAAATGTCAACGAGGTTAAGGTAATCCGTCACCTTCATTTATTCAAGTAATATATACAATTTTCATCTATTGATCTTTTCACAAATTTTCTTTCAAGGAATTAATTTTGCATCTTTCTCATTAGATTTTCTAAACGTCAGTGGAGGGAATTATACTCTTAAGAATTTAGGAAACCTGATGATTAGGTTAAGTATAAATGATAAGTATAAATGTTAAATATAAATGATAAATTCTCTCAGGTCTGTTTTAAATATTAGGGATAAGCATATAAGATAGCTACGGATTTCTGAACGGTACTTTCAGAAGGACTTCACAATTTCACACTTCACACTTTTTTCGGACTATCACAATCAGTTAGGAAATTCAGAATACATAGAGTTATTTTTTACTGATTTCTGCGATTGTTTTAATTATTTTGTTTCCGTTACTTAGTATGTTCTACTCAGCTTATCTTTGTGCTCTTCATATCTGCCATGTTTTTATACAGACAACTCAAACTCTCTTATTTTAAAACTCTTATAAATCTAAAATTAAACATTTGAATCTGATTATATTGTTGGTAAAATATTTTCGCCTGCAGTAACGCATGAATTTCATGCACGTCATTCTAAGGAGACCTGAACCACGAAATAATCACATATCCGAAAAGTTAATCTATGTAAATAAAAGACTAAACAAACAATTTCTGTGGTATTTATACATCGTAAGGAAATTGATCTGCTAAAATAATAGATTCAGTAATTAGTTTCTAATTACGCAGATGGTTTCCCTTAGAATAATAAATTATAATTTATACTTTCCGAATTTTCATTTTTTGACGGCGATTTTTATTGCTAACTTGAGCCCTTCTTTGAAAATTTCAGTTAGTCACAATGAAAAGAACTTTATTTTAAAAAGCCGATTTTATTATTGACTCATCACTGTCTAAATATGATAATAAAATAACAGCGATAAATAAAAGCAAAACCATATGTAATATTCTGACAATAATATAAATAGTAAAATTCTGTGTAGAATAGTGAAATATATGAAACAGTTTAATATAGTGTAATCCTTTGTGCTATACTACATTTTATAAAAATTAGTCGGATGGATAAAGAGCAAAATGCAACGGTATTAAAATATTATAACTTAAAATTAACCTCAAAAAGTAACTCGTCACCCTTATAAATAATTATTTTAAAATTATATTTTTACCTAAAAAAATGCGGGAGGATGGGAAAAATAATGTATCAAGTAACAGACTGACCCGAAAAAGAAGTAGCAATATATCGTGCAATTATGAAGATACTATAATTAGGAAGATCATGAAAAATTTACTTTAATTTAATTTTCATTATTGCACAAAACATTTGCTTCATTTCCTTATTAAAGAAAAATGTAACATATACTTTTGAAATTTTAGAATACTTTTCTATGAAATTTTTAGATCAAGATTTTTTTCAATGTCTTGCTCGCTAATAATCTGAGACTGAAAGTAAGAATTTGCTTTTCTGTTTTTTCTAACATTAATTATTTTATCGAATTAGATTAATTTTTTCCAGTTCGTGTTCATTATTTATTTCATTACATAATACTATTCGCTATCATAATTTTAATGAAAGGGAACAAAATAATCTGTCTTTCATTTACTTGAAAATAATCTGCATATGCCCAGTGTGTTGGAGAGAAAATATTAAAATACAATCAACATTCCATCTAATTTCTGTACATAGATAGCACCACTGAACTCACATAATTTTATCCCAGTTTTTTTTTTTTTTTTTGTGTGTGATTTTTTTTTTTTTTTTTTTTGTGAGCGGGGAATAGATTGGCTGCATGGACAATTCCCCATTTTTCTCATGGGCAACTATCAACTAGTTTCATTTAATTGGACTGGATTTCAATTAGAAAAGATAACTTCGTGGAGGACTTTCTAATAGAAGCAGGCTCATATTCATGCTGTAATAGAGAAAATCTCAGAAACGCCCACGCAGCCAGCCCATTCACCGGGAGTTGTACCCGGGTCGAACTATCAGTGTTCAGAGGAATTATTCCCTCAGCCACTTGTGGACCTTTACTTAAAAGATAAATCTAACATAATAAACAACCTTCGAGTGCCTTGCAGCAATATATTACTTATCTAGCTATCACATTTACATCTGCACACATATACGTACAGATACATTTACCATATATGTATATACGCATGTTCATATACTATTTATACAGCATGTGCATGCAAATATAGGCATACACAGCTTATGCCAACCACATTTTGTTTCGACTTCGTGAATTATTAGACTGCAGTTATTTTTCCTAATTTTCATCTATGTGATTGTCATGGAACAACCGATTGTTCCCTACTATTTAAGAGAAAAAAAATATTAACATAAAATCACAGTTTATAGAACTTTTCCAGATGTAAGGGGTACTTAATTTAAAAACAATTAGAAATCTAAAAAGCAAGTAGATGCTATTAACATAGCAAATATCCAATTTTTGCACTAATTGCAAATTTAGTGTAAAGCAGCCGGCAGGAAATTTGGTTTACTCCGCAGTCATCAAAGGTACTCAGATTTTTCCTAGAAGCAGCAAACAATTTGTTAAGGATTTCAGTAAATTTTTACGATTTGCTGTATAGTTTCAACTCTGTAATAGACCCGGAATGCGTTAAGGTATACCCGAAATAGCATCTGCATTCACTAGATGGCAGCACCAAAATAATGGAGAGGAGTTTAATGAAACGGAAACGAATTACAGTTTTAGACCTTTTAAAATTAAACTGTAAATTTTAAGAGCAAATATTTGCTGTTATCATTTCTCAAACTTATCATGTCTGATACTTAACCATATGAGCAAAAGGAGAAAACTATTTCTGACCTTTATGACTGTATGTTAGAAGTTCTCGTTCACTTCTCCGCACGTTGTTGAAATACCTTCGCGTCATGCGCTGGACTTGGGCAGAGGAAATATTCACAGCCCGAATGTCCGGTAGTCTCTTCATTCCCAAATCTGAAAGAATCCTCTGTTTCAGGATATGTAAGGCCTCCTGCGCCTCCGGTTCCAGATGCGCTGCGGCCGTCGTCGCAAGGAACGTCAGCAGAGCCGACCAGGCCCCACGCATGGCCTTAACGCCACTGCATGCACGCGGACTTCTCACGTCGTCGAAACTTCTCACTCTGGCGATACCTTTGGCGAAACTTGGCGACCAAATCGATACCAAGGCGGAGTTTTCGGGGAAGGGCCTCGATCGATGGTTCGCAAGAAGCACAGGTGGAATCCTCCTCTCTAGTGACTCACAGTGGGACTCACACGGCAGGCATTCGCGAAAGTCCTTCCAGAATTTATTCTTGAATTCCAGGCGCGTATAGGGACTCTGCCAAATCCGGAAGCTCCATTATATATCTCGGAATTGGCGATTGCACTCGTTAGTGAATCATTTCGTGCGAAGGCGTGGGTGACAATGTTTCAGATGCAGTAACCCACCATTCGATGTTCGGACAATGCTCTCTCGATATTACTTTGTCCGAGTTTCTTTTACAACTTTTCGCCGTTGACATTTCTCTGAGTGGGGTGTCTATTTATCTTAAAACTTGGTAGCTGGGAGGCGATGTTAAGCTAACTGCTGTTAAGCCACTACTCCTAACATCAACGTTATCGTGGAATGATAGAAGAATCATTCTAAATTTCGGATTTCGATCGAGAGCATTTGAACGAAGGACTGGATTTTCCTCTTTCTTTGTTTATTTGTTTGCGGTTTCATTTGTCGTTCCACAAGAGAGATTCTGGGAACGGTGCGGCCTAATAATTGTCATACGGAATTCCCCACCTGCACGGCCAGGTAGATAAGGGGTTATCCTATCAGTTAATTCGGAATTCAGGCTCCAAACTTGCTTTCGTAACAGATTTTCCCGAACGTTGAGCTTTTCCCTTTAGCTCCCATCAAGGCCGTGGTGCGGTAAACGAAAGAATAACAAACACTCTGTTGGATGGCTTAGCAATTTTGAAGGAGGGAATAACCCATATGACGTCGCTGGTTCCGTGCTTTAGCCCATTTCACTGCGTTTTTTTTACCATTGTTTTTTATTTTGTTTCTTTTTTCGAATCTCAAACTAAAGTCTAGGCTGCCTTTAGCAATGCACATTCAGCCTGGAAACGCAAGATTAAAAATCCTTTCGTAACAAGCCCTACGGTTTTTCTAATTAGAGACTCAGGTTTGTGCTCACTTTTTAGTTCTTCTTCAAAGAATGAATACGTTTAACAAAATTAATCAAACCGGTGGATAACGTATTATCCGTTTTCTTCTTTGATCTTCTTTCCTATTAAGCGTTTATTCACCTTGTTCTGTATTTGTTTGTGAGTATACATTGCAACTTGAATTAATCTTCGGTATATTTTAAAGAGAACAGCTCTTAACATTTGCTGTCAAGCAATGAATCACATTCTTTTTTTTTTTTTTGAATTAATGTCTACTGTATACTTAGGTTCAGCATACAGTAATAATTAATTCCAAAAAAATCTTATATAAAGGTATGGCTGCATATAAAGCAAAATCGCTTTGGCTTTTCATTTTGTTACTTAATTTTTGATAAAAAGCAAATATAATCTTTGCATGGAAAGGTTTGAATTTTAGTGTTATCAAGCGTGCTTGCCCTGTAATTTTCTAAATTCTGCTTATAATCATATTTGTGGTCGTTTGAATTGTAGGATTTGTTTAATACATTAATGGTAAATGTTTAAACTTCTGAACTGGTAAATGTAAATAATATGTTTTATAAAAGATTTTTTTTTTGCCTCACAGCAAATTTCTCAACAAATGCCATAAGAAGATGAACGGATTTTTCCTTTTTTATTTTAATTTTTGAGCTGTTTTAATTCCGCCGTTTTCATGTTGAGAAGTATTTTTAAAAAGTCATATTTTAAAACAATTTTCGTAAAGAATTATATCATTTCTTCTGAATATAAAACTAGAGCACAAAATAACATACGAAAATAAATAAAACCATTTGATATTGTGAAATTTAGAATAAAATTTGAAAAAAAAAATATACAAGAAGAGTTCTTTTTGGTGAATTTAAAAATATTTTTGGAGTCTAAAACGCGTATTCGCACGTATTTAAATTACCAAAATTAGTTTACGCATTTAAATTACCAAAGTGATAAAATGTTTATCTTTACTAATTCCGTTATTTTAAATGCCTTTGGAAACAAAAAAAGTATTGCTTCTTAGAGAAGCATTTTTAGATTTAGGCTTTTAGTTAATAACAACTGTTGCTTGATAGGCTGCCTAAATATGTTGTTTTTTATTATCATCAACGGCATACTTAGTTTCCTACCATTTTTCATATAATGAAGCACTGGTTTAGCCTATTGTACAAAACTGCATTTGCATCAGTGGCAACTATACGGAGGTTGTAGTTTAATACAAAATGTATTTCATTTCGTAATATAGGTAACGTGAATTAAATAGAACCATATTAGCAGAGGAATAAAAATGTAATTATATTTTACTGAGAATAATATTTAAACTCTATTTTGAGTGCAATGTACATTCATTTTGCCGAGACTCAAAAAATGATAATTCTGCGATTTTAAATCCTTTTCTTATGATAAATGGAGAATATTATGACTGACTACGCGTTTTAAGGTAACCAATCCATGTTCGAATCCTTTGTAAAATATCAGCAACTAAATTGCTCATAATGGTTCATATGTTCTTCTTTCTTTTCATCTTAGTTTTTGTGGTTTTTTTTATTTAAATTAATAACTTAAGCTATTTCTCTCGCTTTTAAACATAATGTATCGATTTGGTTGTATTTACATGGGCTATTTCACAATTATTAATGTCAGGACCGGCTTTCCCTGATACTATCAAATAATTACTTGCAATCAAAAACCGGGCCGTAGAGATGATAGTATCCCAAAACAACTGCATATCACAAAGTCGTTAATTTTCTCATATAGATTTATGGGCAATTTAAAAATGATACTGATCACTTGTAAAGGTATTTTTCCATTAGTTATTTTGGTGTCTCACCTCTCGAAATTTTAAGGATGCCTTTTAGCGAGTTATTATTCCAGACAAGATTAAACAATAACGCAAATTTATAGATTTATACAGCGATATTATAAAATAAATTATATCTTATTCACTTCGCGTCAAAACGTCGTAAAAATATATATGAAACACGCAGATTATAACGTTTAAATGCTTTTTTATATATGGAAATTTCTTTGAGTCTTGTTTTGCATATATATATATCTATATGTATACATGATATGAAGGCCGCATCGTGAAAATAAATAAGTAAATTATTCCAAAGTTCCTTTTGCTATAAGTAGATTGTTATATGATGGTGTGATACTACAGGTATTTTATGTAAAGTTTATGTAAAGTATAGGGCTGTAATACATATTTATATTTAATGTTTCTTTAACGGAAATGAGTAAGTCTGTCTTAAATTTTCATGTAAATTCTCGAGTACATAACAAGTTTGATTTCATGGGACCTGAATAAATTATTGTATTATCGCAGTACTGTGATAAAAAATTTTATTTCAAATAAAGTTAAGTAAGGAAAAATATCAGTCATTATAAAATATCAGTATATTCGTTGTCAAAGGATTCACCCGATCTTAATTCTTTAAAATAGTTAATGAGCTATTTAATAAATCAACGACTTGGGGTAAATTAAAATCTTTTGATTGAGGTAACGTACTTATCGGATTAATATGACACAAAGTATACCAAATGACGACTGAACAAAAAAACTTAAATTGTTTTATTGTGTCAATGAACCGCTGACCTCACCTCGAATCATATCACCTACTTCTACATTTTCATAAACATTTAATTAAACATCGTGAATATTTTCTATTTGAAAACGTAAAGTTTTTAGGGAATATATACGACCCTCTCAACGAGAGTCGCTCAGTGGTTTCAATGTAAGAGTTTTAAGGTGTTTTCTTAGTATGGCCCACCCAAAAGTCGACGATGGAAAAAATATATATAGCTTTTGAATTATATTAAAATAATTCGCTGCCTCCGAGGAAGATTTTGCCATATCATTAACTTCTAAGTTTAATGAATGGCTCCTGAAAGGTATGTAAATGCTGTGGGATTTAAAGTTTTAATTCTTCATTTTACTTCCAATTTTTCTCCTCTCATATCTGAACCATTGCCGCAACCTTCACCTCTCATATTTTCTAATTTTAATCCATTTTTCCCCAACTCTTCTAATAAAACTTAATATAATTCCTTCAGAAGATATTTCAATAGGAAGAAAATGTTTATTAAAGTTGCGTTCAAATCCCGTTCTTGATTGATCAATGGAAATGTAGTATATTACTACAAATATCATTTGTTTCAAACTTAGATGCATCAGAAGTACAATCAAGAATAATCGAATAATAATTTCGCTTTCTGAACTTGTTTTACAGTATAAGACTTTATGTTATGCAACAGTCCAATCATTTCGTTCTGAATGTTTTTTCCTAAATATTTTGCTGTCTTTTCTTCATTACTGAGGATTCTACAACGTGTTCCACCATTATTAGATCAAATTAAGCTAGCAGTTGAATTAACTTCAGAAAACTGCTATTATTAGGTCATAAAGTTTTCCGTTTGTACCCCCGAAAGGTTAGAGAACTATCACACGCAATTTAATAACTGACATTATGCGTAAAATTACTTTATTCCAATATATAATTTCAGAATAATTAATTTTTGTGCAGCTGAATGTACTGTCCAATAAGTTTTCAATCTTCATTTCAGCTCTCTCCATGATTTCAAATTATTTATATGAGTTTTCGAGGCTTCAAGCTTTCTCAATATGTCACCAATATTTTTCCAGTTTCTTTAACCCTCATTTAAAAACGAATTCAGTTTTGAATTACAAAAGCGTCTGCAACAAACACAGAATACAGAATCTTTTGACGCTGAATATACCAACCAATTTCTTGATACGTATTCTCCATTTTTTAAATTCTATGATTCTGCGCTTAAAATTGCTGAGGGAACTTAAAATATTAAAGGCTCAAGAGGCACAAACAATATTAACGTACCTCAAAAAAGCCCTTTTCACATCCACTACATCGTAAACATTATATAAACTGCATCACTACTACCACAATCCAAATGGACCCCGCCGACGTCATTGCATAAATAAAATTTGTTTTAAATCTTACTCTCTTTTATTAGATGGTAAAAAATGCTTGTTAAATCCTGTCATCCGTGGGAGAGAATTTTTCACTTCGTATCGCGCGGTCGCGTATACATATACTTACCACTAAGAACTTAGAATCTTGTCTCTTCTTGTCTGCTGTGCATCTCAAAATATAGGAATGGCCAGAAGCTTGTCAGTTCCTGTTTTATTTAATTTTATTTTACTATTCCTTCTGATTGCCTGAAATATATATATGTTAATAGTTCAGTTCGTTTACCTCCCTAAATTTTGCCTCCGTAGGCAGCTGCCTACCTTGCGTACCGCCTAGGGCTGGCCCTGCTGGTAGTTCGACTGCCAGTAGTGCTTTTACCTATACAAACGGGGACTGGCTGCATGGTTGGTCTCCGTGATTTTTCCCATGTGTAATATGAATACTAGCTAGTTTACCTGAGAAAATCTTTCTCGATAGCATAGCATTCCTCTATTTAGGCAGATAGCCTTCTTGTGCTTTAACGTATTCTAATAACTTAAACCTTAATCTGAAATATCTTTAAGCTCACCAGTGGCAGATCAGTAGAAGAGCCGAAAGCTGGTAATTCAATCCTCGTTAAAGGCTCGAAGAACAAGCTGGCTATATGGTATTTTTTGTACTTTTCCCCACATGTAATGTAAAAATGAGAAGAGTTCGATTCGATGAAAACAGGCTGGTTGGGTGGCTTGTTTTCGTGATTTTCGGCATGTATAACGCGAATACGAGCCAAAAGAGACTCCTTATACGAGGGTTGGAACTTTAATAGTGGCAACTATTTATTTACAAGGAATACAAAAGTGATTCATGTCACCATGTTTTACAGTCCTTCAATATAGTCGCCAGCATTGTATACAACCCGTTTTCAACGATGTGGAAGTCGCAGAATATCTGTAGCAGCGCCTGATTTGTTGATAGTTTGCATGGACCGGTCTACTGCCGCAAGAATCTTAGGAACAGTTTGGAAGCGAGTGCCACAAAGTGGTTCCTTCATCTTAGGAATTAAGTCATAGTCACAAGGGCTTAGATTTGGGGAGTATGGTGGATGGTAAAGCACTTCCCAGCCCCATCGCTTGAACAAATCAGTCACAGCTTGCGCTGCGTGCGGCCGAGCATTGTCATGCAAAATGAGAGGGGCGTTTTGCAGAAAGTGTGGCCGGCAACAGCTTGCAGGTCTGACACTCGGACGACCTGGCCGCAGCATGTCTGCCACGTTTTGGCGTCCTTCATTGAATGCTTTCACCCATCTTGCTACGGTTCTGTAAAGCAATGCAGATTTCCCGCAAGCTTCTTGAAGCCCTTGATGACACTGTCGTGTTGTACGACCTCTGGCACATTCAATTTTTATCCAACATCGTTGTTCTTGTTTTGAAAACATCCTGACAACACTTACTTTAGACCGCGAGCTAATACAAGGATCCGTTCTTCGCGTCACTCCGCATGCGCATGACGTAGGCAGGACGAGTCTTTTTGCGGAGATGTAAAGTAGGTATCTAGTTCACGTGTGGTATACGCGATATTCTTTGGTTTTGTTGCGTAGCGTGTTTTCAGCTGTGTTGCCACTATTAAAGTTCCAACCCTCGTAAATTCTCCCACGAAGGCATCTCTCCCCATACGTAGATAGCCCTCGTAAGCTTTGTCATAGCCCAATAATCTAATCTGAAACCTATTTGGTATTTATTGAGTTACTTTCCCGGCTGGGTGATTTTTTTTCCATGTGTAACTTAAATAGCAGGCGATTTCCTTGTTCAGTCGAGCTAGTTCCTGTCCTGTAATAATAAGTCCTTTTAATAATCTATAATTTTCATACGCTTGGTCATAATCCAATCTGTAGTTAAGAGTTTTGCATACATTTTCATCCTTTTTTCAACTGTATCTTCTTGTTTGAGGTACTGAATTTCACGAATTTAAGAGCTGAGTATTTGGCTTTCAAACAGAATACTTTTCAGTAAGAACTGAGTTTTGCCATATGTAATGAGAATAACCGTCATCTATGGTCGAAATACTCTTAGTAAAAAAGACTGGCTTTTGTTTTCTTTGATTGTATTTTTTTCTTTATTATTGTTTAAAATCGGTTTCATTCCAGGGTAGAATTTTAAGCGGAAGAAGTGTAGAACTTTTTTTCAACTGTTTCCCATAAAATTAAATAGTGTTTTTCAACTGAGTTTTACATGAAGCGTAGCAATTATTTAATATCTAAACATAAAAAAAAAATTAAAGCCAAATACAAATCGTATAAACTATGAAAAGTAACATAAAATAAATAAACTGCACAAAAGAGACTCGACTCACATATTAACATTAAAATTAAATTCTGAAAACAAAATACATTTACGTTTTCCTTCACGTAGACTTTTTATAAAGTGTTTATTCATTATTATACTGTTTAAGCTTTAATTTCTGGTTACTTAACTTTAAGTATTAAAACCGCTTCTTATAAGTAAATTTAAATTTGCGAAGGAAAACGTTTATTCTAGCTAGGCACGGGTTGTTTTCTTAGACTAACTGACATTTAAGGTTTCATAAACAAGCAGAATTTTTAAATTGAAAATATATGTATATTTTTCTGCTATAAAAGATGAGATTTCTTTAACTGTTTAATAATTCTGCTATATGATTATATGTTTAATAAATTTGCTATATAATCACCGAGATTAAAATTTCATAAATGATCTAGAATTAACTTCTAACCAAAAATACTGACAGAAAAAGAGCATTGTGTGATCATCCCGTAATTCAAATAATCTAAGAATTATTTTGCATCTCCAAAGCCAGCAATTAGTGTTGATTTAGGTTATCTGGATATAACATGCATTCCTAAAGGACTTTCTTAAGAGAAATGTTCCGTTACTCATACAAAAACTAATACGAAAACCACCATCCATGCAGCCAGCCCATTTGCCTGGGTTCGACTCCTGTTGAGCTAATAATTATTCAGTGACTTTGACCTCTAGGTTTTCTTGGTGGATCGAAACGTTGGTTTATCTTTGTTGGTATTATTAGTTATCTTATGAGTTATTTAATGTTCCTTTTGTTTCAATCAAAGTCATCAGTTAGGATAAAAAGGTCGTAATGACTATTTAGAAAAACTGAAATATGCAAATTAGATTAAATAAATAGGCTAAGTAGCGGAAGAAATTCATACTAAACTACCTGAATAGTAAGATATTATAATCTCCGTTGCCTTATGTTATGTGGTAAGAGTATACCTTATCTGAAGGTTCCTACTTGTGGCCAAGTAAACAAAATCGATGGACCCTGGTTATTTGATTCAAATTCAAATCTCGAGATTAGACTAGATGCACCGAGTGTTCGTGGTTTTTCCGATGTGTAAGTTGGAAATATGAGTCAGCTTTCCTTAAAATGTCTTCACAAAAACTTTCCTCTCATTAGAGATAATTATCGCGGGCCTTGCCATGATCAATAAATTGACCATTTTTATGCTGAGCAATTCTTAAACTACATGTGGGAGGCTCTTATGAATTGAATATCTAATTATACCGGAAACTATTGGAATTAAACAGGGTATTTGAGTGTATTTTTTGTTAGAATTTTGTATTAGTATAATTTGCTGTTTTACGTTCGGTCATTTTATTTCAACCCTACGAGCTTTAAGTTAGAAATCTTTAATGAAAGCTTTTTAGCTGAAGTTTTAATGTTTTAAAATTTCTTTCTTTTAAAAAAAAATTACTTGAATTTCTTATTTTGTCTTGTTTTTGTTTGTTGTTTAAGACCTCTTAAAATCTTACATAAAATAGTTTTCGAGAGAATTTTGAATATATATATATATAATTAGATCTTTACTGTGCTGCCAGTCAGCTTCCGAGCAGTAAAGTCGCTGTTTAGACGAACGGACTGGCTGCATGGAAGTTTTCATGATTTTTCACATGTGCGATGTAGACAGGAGCCAGTTTCCCTTAAAAAGTCCTCCAGGAAGGCATTTCTTCCTATAAGCAGATAGGCCTCGATTTACTCTGCTTTAATTAATTAACCTAACCTTTACAATACCAGAAAGAAAATAGTTGAAAGTCTCCTGTTGGATGACTGTCACTATTTTGTTTTAAATTTTGATATTTAGAAATATGAATTGTTTATTATTTCTGTTCCTCGCCATTTCATGAGGCATAAGACCTTGCACTCTGTTGCTATTTCATGAGGCAATATGCCCCATCCTCTGTGGCCATGCATAGTTTCCGTTCTACTGCCATTCCATGAGGCATAAGACCTTTCGGCTTAATTGTCGAAATGTTGACAATTGAATCTATGTAAGATTTTTATCTTTCAATTTAAAACAATGCACACTTATTTCTTCATAATAAGCATACCTGTTTCATTTCTTAATAATATCTCTAATGGATATAATTTATAATATATGAAATTTATGTAATTTATAATACACCTAACTTGTAAGTTTTATAACCATTTGCCGTATTATTGCAATTTAAAAACGAGGATTTTAGTAAATATTTCATACATCGGTACAGAATAAATCATCTGACATATGTCATCTGACAAATATGTCATCTGACAACTAACTGGTGTTGAACTTTAAAATAAAGAATTGAAATTCGGATGACTGTCTTCTTTCATTAGCGAAACAATCATTGTTGTATATTTTTTCGAAGTAAGAACTTGTCTTTTTGTGATGTTCGAGAGTTTATTTAATTGATATTTTCAGTACTTCACTTGATTGACCAAACAATTAGCCTTAACTACGCATAATGCATGACTGTGAAATGTATGCCTTTAAAAAAATTGTTTTAAATTAAAAGTAAAATAATGAGTTTCTGTTGATTTTAGTCGCGCTTATGCAGATGTTTTCCGCGAAATCTTAAATCAAAATTTCGTGAATATCAAGGACCCTGCACAGCACTTTTTAGAAAACGTTGAGTTACAGACAATATTATAGTGAATATAAGGCAGTGTAGTCTTAACAAAAGCGATTCGAATAAATCAGAGGGAAAATATTGGCAGAATGTACACAGTCGTATTAATACGTACAACAAGAGTCGTAATTTTTCTGACCACAATGTTTATTTACTTGAATAAACTAGAAAAATGAAAAATAATCTAAACAAGTCATGATTTTATATAAAAGATTTCTTATTTAATTGTTTGCTTAATTTAATATAATTTTTAATTAAAAATTCTTCGTAATCTAAAGTATGGTGATTATTTACATTCACCTATCCGTAAATTATTCTCGGGAAAATGATTATTCAAAAGTTTGCTTTATTTATTGAAGAAACACTTGGGTTATTTAAAAATAACAAAGCACAAAAGGGCTTCACAACGGGGTTGTAGGAAAAATAAGGAACGGAAAGATAGGCACCGGAAAATTAGGAAACGGAAAATTCACCATTCTTTTGCAATGGGAAAAATAAGGGATGTTTAGAAATATCGCCAAGATGGGGGATAAAAGTTTTATCATAACAGCCATACTTGTGGAATAGGGAAATCTTCTGACGATGATTGAAAGAAGATAAGCGAGCTGCTGGCCTGTTCGATGGTAAAAATAGAGGGTTGACCAGCGGGTCATGGTCATTAGTGATTGTTCCCATCGTACCCCATGTAGTTATAGCCTTAAGCTGTGATTCAGGGGTGAAACATTGTCGCATAACTGGGCGTTAAAAGCAGTATTATAACAAACCGTTGTAGATGAAATTTAGTCACAGTTTGCGATAAGAATATTAAATATATACTATCGAAATGACCTTGCTGGGCTGCAGCTAGCTCAACGTCTTATCCTTAAAGCCTCCCTCAAAAGAGCCCGCTATAATCCTGCCGGTTAAATTAGAATTTGCCAGGTTTCTCCAACTCCGATTGGTGACATTATTTGGCGAGACTTTAGAGTTCCTTTTTTTCCGTTCCTTATTTTCCGAGTGACATTTTTCCCTTCCTTATTTTCCGGAGGCTTTCTTTCCGTTTCCCTTTTTTCCGAGTGACATTTTTTCCGCACACCACATAACGGAGGGATGCCTTCGTAGAGCACTTTTTAAAGGAAACTGGTTCATATTCAAGATAAACATGAAGAAAGCCACGAAAAACACTAATGCAGCGAGCCTTTCCGCCTGGGTTCAAACTATCAGTATTCGGCGATCTTAACTACTCGACCAATTCTGGGGTCAGTAACCTTTTTCTTTTATTGTGGTATTGTTAAATAATAAAATGATGACTACACATCTGAAATGAAACTGTATATAAATATATGTATGATTAATTCTTCCCCTCCCCTTTTCGTGTCCGTATGTGTAAGTACTCTACAAAAACATGTTCAAAAAAGCTTCTCCCGGGCATAAAACAATGATATTTTATAATAATTGCTTTAAAAATCGTGTGTTAAGGTTTAACTAACCAAGTATTTTAAGGAAAATTCTTGTACAGAGTTGCTAAAAATAGAACATACTTATATATACTACAAACCATTTAGTTTTCAGATTATTTTCTTCGTCTTGCTCATGAAGAATTCTTATATTCAGAGAAAACTTATTTAAGCTGAAAATAAAATTATTCAATCTAATTTTATTCCTTTTTCAATTAATAGTCGTGAATGCTATGTATCTTAGAAAACGTAATTCTGGAAAATGGATTTTCAAAGCGAACATATCAAGACAAGTTATCGCTTTTAATTTCTTTGGCCCCTTTATTACGTAAACTATTTTAAGAACTCTCTTTGTCATGTTGAAATTATGATTAAAGTTTACATGCAGGATTGCTAACACTTCGAGAAAACCCATTTTCAGAGATAAGCGTTAAAATATATACTTTCAAAGATATAATAAATTTAAGGTGGAAATCCTTTCTGTTGGAATGCTAAACATGATAGGAACTGGTTTAATTATGTATGCCAAGCATGTGCTCAAATACACTGTCATCTGAATGAGACTGAAAAGGTTTTACAAACTTAATCTCCATTAATTTTTCGTCACTTCTTTACCAATGAAATTTATAAAAGTAGAGATAAAAAACAACAATTATTCGAATAATTTCTTCGGAGGATTTTATGCTTTTATTTTTTAATAATTTCTCATTTTAAAGCATTCGTGACACGAGTATATTACACTTCGACTGTAATAAGGCCATAAATCTAAAACTCTTGTGTTTTAGTACGTGTCGAAACTGAACAAAATCTTTAAGAAAACATCCTATTGATTTTTGCGGAAGACTGCGCATGGTAAGAAGGTACTATCTTTGTACTTCAGAATGATGTGAAAAAGATTCGGATTTCACGTTTCTTATCTAGAGAACTTTTAGTGGCAAAAATAAAAAAAACAAAAACAAAAAAATCACTTTGAATTGTGTCTGTCTTTAAAAGAAAGACTTTTTTTCTTTATGAAACCTGTCTCTGTCTAAAATATAATGCAGTTTTAAACAGTGACTTTTTAATATGATTTGTGTTTCTAATCCTGACTTACTCTTCAGCAGTTGATTTAGGTTAGGTTACCTGAAGACTGCAAAGCCTACCGGGGGCTATCTGCCTAAAGGGAGGAATGCGTCCGTGAAGGATTTCTAACGGAAATTCGCTTATATTCATGCTGCAAATGCTTAAAGCCACAAAATCCAACCATGCAGTCAGCCTCTTCGCCTGGGTTTGTAACCGAGTCTAATTAAAAGCATTCAGTGGTGTTAACTACCCGGCAACAGGTGGAAAACTGTCGAGACCTGGTACGCTGCTTAAATGAATAGTGACTTAATAAAATGGTAAGAATAGATAACTCAACAAAGCACGTTTAATTAGAGCTACTTAACTACTAATATTTCTTTAAATATAATAACGACATAAATACATTTTATCCACATAAATCTAAAAAGTGATGCTGTTCATGATGATTTAAAGTTGGCCCATTTTACCAAGGACACATCTAATTACTGGCAACAGTTTTTGGAAGAGTAGATTTTGCGCAGTTAAAGAATCAGACATCACTAATCCTAATGTGGTAGGAATTCAAAAACCGTTATTTTGACTTGGTCGAAGCAAAGGAAGTAACCACGAAACCACGAAAAATTTCGGGTTTTCAAAAGAAATATCCATTGTGGTAGTTCGCAAACCCATTGGTATGTTGCGTGACGTCTTTATGTACGGATAGGATAAAGGTGGGATAGAGGGAGGGATGATTAGCCACAGAACGTTAAAATTTTGCTATAACATCTAGTTGTGCACCTATTTTGAATGAAGAAATTTTATAATATTGTTAATATGAGCAGTTTGTGTGTGTAATAATGCCAAATTAAAAAAAAATATTTTTTACAAATAACAAAATCATACTCTGAAAGCGGTCTTCCGATTCCTACGCGTGTATTTGGGAACGTTTTATACTTGTTACGAAAAACTAAAATTATAAGATATTAGACTACAGGTTATGGTTAGGTTATTCAATTATGGCAAAGCACACGAGGGCTATCTGCCTAAAGGGAGGGATGCCTTCGTGGAGGACTTTCTAGGGGAAACTGGCTCGTATACACGTTACACATGGGGAAAACCACGAAAACGCCCACTATATATATTTGACTACAGTACGACAAAAATTAACCGGGGTATTTTAATTCCAAAATTTGCAATTTTTTATATCATTTTCAACTTGCCTTGAGGGATCGGTTAATTAAGTTAGAAGCTTAAATGAAGAGTTGCAGAAAATGTGTATAATTAAAAATTCCGTGCAATGAAATCGTGTGAATTTTTTTTAACGATGAAATTATTGAAGCTGTCCCTTTAGCCGCATTACAGTTCCTTTAGTCTTTCTCAGTTTTATTTCGGTATTTGTTTTCGTGAATGTATTACAAACGTATGTCCTTTATCACAAAATGTGTTCCTTTGTCTAATTTACTGGTATGAACTAAATAAAAATTTTTGTTCTTGAAGAGAATCATTTCGCAATAATACTGAATGTTGTTAAAATGTGCAGTTCACAGTTTAATTCAGCTATTTACAGATTTAATTTAGATATGCAACTAATGAAGGACTTTAAAAGAAGAAACCAAACCAAACTAAAAACTGATTTCAGTTTTCCAGATGAAGTTTTTCTGGTTTGATATAATTTGAGAGAAAAGATTTAGATAATTATGAAGCATGCAGAATTACTACCTTTTGAAACGTTTGGTAGGTATAAAGTGTGAAAAGAAAATTGTAAATATAGCTATGTTTACTGGTGTATTGAAATAATTCTAATTACATTATCATTAAGCAAAATCTTGCAAGTGTTAATGCGTCATTAAGCAAATATTGCAAGCGTTATAATCTCACTGGTATTTGTAAAGCTTGAAGCGTTTGAAAAATGCTAATTATCTAATTTTTCTCTGTTTATGTATGGCACATCAACTGTCTTTAGGGAGGAAAATTAAAATTCTAATAATTTGCCATAATATTTACCATATATTTAATGATATCTTGTCTATGTACGATAATTATTAATGTAGCTCCTATTATCTTACTGTATTTATTTTAATTTATTTACTTATTTAATGCGAGGGATATTTCCTAGGAGAAGGATGACGTCATCTAGTACTTTCTAGGAGAACCTAACTAGCCATCACGTTAAAGACGGGAAAAAACATGAAAAGCCGTATGTCTTCAGCCTGTTCAACGGTATTCAGACACGAGTCGAACTATAAATATTTACCGGTCTTAACCTATTCGGTCCTAGGTGGGAGTATTTAAAAAAGATTTTTGGAGTGAAATAATCAACAAATATGCTATTAGATGCAGAATGGCAACCCATTTGTTATTATAAGAAAACGTTCTTCAGGTCTAAAAATCTGCTAGATCGATAACACAACGTTATTTAATTTTTTTAACTTTGTGAAGTTTTCTTTAAGTCTTTTTGAAGAAATTTAAGTTCAGAAAGGATGCATCATTTATAACAGACCGATCATGATCAGTGAACTACAATATTTCAACTTTTGGTTAAGTGAACGGACAACACAGTAGAACATAAATTATTTTTAGATCTGATTAAGAATATAAAAATGATTTAGCGAATCAAAAGAGATTTCACGGCTTTAATTAAAGTTGAAAATATAAAATGCGCTATCATTTGCCTCAGCACAGTGAAACTGCACATAAAGCAAATGATATAACACTTGTCTCCTTTATAGCGATTCAATTAAAATTGCTTTACTTTATGTCTACGATGCGGAAGCTGAGATTTGTTTTCCGTAAACGCTGGAAATAAAATGTTATTAAGAGTGACTTGACTTCCCATTTGAATTTTACTTGCGAGACCGTCAACTTTTCATTCTGCTTGGAAAAAACTGCAATTATTTTACTGAGAGTTGTGCCGTTTCGTTAAGGAATCCCATGATTCAGAGAAAAAGATTATTGACTTCTTTCCAAACATCAGATCGTAAATTTTCGAGAGCCTCATTGACTTAATAGAAATTTCGTTGTCAACGAACATTGCACTAAATGCAAAGGGTGATGCATATGAGAAAAGCATCTATCATGCGAAAAAAAAAAGAGGATATTCTTAAATATTTCTGTATATATACAAAACAAATGCGTTATTTTAATTTATATTTAATAAATAGTTCAACAGACGAAAGGAATCGGATTAGAAACTAAATATAGCGCCGATCTTTTGAAATGACGGTTATTTTTATATATTTCGGCAAAACATAATTACTACTATTATTTTATCAGTATTTATAAACTACCATTTATTTTTCGATAAATGCTTAGAAGTTACAAAGATTAAAAATTCATACGTAAATATAATAAAGATTAAAGTACAAAATACACTTACTGCACAAGCTATTGCATAAAACAAAACGAGATATAAAAATCTTAAAATCTACAACGTACGTTTTTAACATTCTTTAAGAAGAACTCATTACACAGGTTAACGTCAAACTGAAATTCAGGGAGAGTTCGCTTGAGTCCGAAGACCCACTAGTGACTCACTGAATAAGGCCGTTGAACACTGGCAGCTAATTCAGTCAGATCCAGCGAGTGGGTTGCCTACTTGGAATTTTCGAAGATTTTCCCAAATATAAAATATATACGAGCCAGTTTCTCTTAGAAAGTCCTTCACGAAGACACTGTTTTCTTTCCCCTCTTGGAAATCCATAGATGACCGAAGGTCTGAGCCATGGAATACTGACAGCTCGTTACGGTTTCGACACCTGAACATGCTGTTTGAAAACAGCTTTTATAGATTCTTCTCCAAAAGGTACAAAGTACAAATTAATTTCTCTTACAGAATTGTTTAGGAAGTCATTCCTTATTTCAAGTGGGTAACCACTCGCATGTTTTGTCAAAATCATTTAACTTGTTTTGCTTCAGATCTTATTTCGTTATACTGATTAGTTAAGATGTGTTATGTAACACGTGCATGTACGTGTTATTAGGCAAAATATTTTTTGCTTTTCCGTTATACCACAGTACGGGCCAAACAATTTTCTATAAAAGCACATTTGCGCCAGCTTGATACTTAGAGCAAGAAAACGTACTTTCTTCATCAGCTAATTTCGATTCTGGTAAAAATTTCCTTGAACATAAGAAATATATCTTTTAGGTAAGTTATTTCAATAAATAACTCATCTGAAAGAACGGAATACTATAACATACTTCAAAAATATTTGACCAAAAAATACTTTGAAAACAAGAACAGTGTCATATTACCTAAGAACAATGTCATGTAATTTAATCTTGGCCAATAGAAAACGTTACATCTTTCCACAGAAAACTGTTTGCCATATATTGCCTCATAACATATCTTATTCTCTTTTAGTCACGCATTGTTTTATTTTTTGTTCTACTTATGTTTTTTTTCTTCCTTTCTTTTTCCCGCAAAAGCAGACAGGAAGAAAAAAATCAAATATAAGATTAACTGATCTAAATTAACTTAGCGATACTGTGATACTGAAATGTTATTCTGGGGCTTTGCTGCCTAAGCAGTACTTCCCACAACAATTACAGAGTTCCTTACGGACCCTTAGAATGAATGGTACATGAAATATGTCCCTTAAGAAAGTCTTGGCTGGAATAGTACGGCCTTAGATTGACGTAAATTTAAAATGAAACTGTATCGATTTTGAGCGTGACTGATATAGGTCGTGCTCTAAATCGAGAGTTGCATAATGATTTCTTCTTTAGGAAGACTATCCATCAGCGTCTGAGCGGTATAACTGCAGGCTGCTGGTAATTCGTAAATCCCAGCGAATGGGCTGAGGTTCCATGGTTTTTCCCAAGTGTTCCAAGTCATATTCTTTTCAAAAGTCCTCCTCAAAAGCAACCTTACCTTTAGGAAAATAGTCGTCGCTTGCTTTGCTATAGTCGAAGTAATACAATCCCATCTTCAGGAATTAAAAAAAATCATAAATCCCTGTTAGTTGCAGTGAAAGTTGATAATGCTTTATTATAAACTATATGCATTCAGCAGTTATTCATCCATCTTTGATTGGCTTAGATTGATATAAATTCTGCTCTGGTCGGTTTTTGTCTAATTTAGTATTTTACACTGTTATGTTTCTCTTCACTATAGGGCAATTTTCAAGTATACCTGTCATGTGCATTGGATTATCGCAGTTGTTCACATGATTCAGTTCTCGCACTTAAAAATTTAACGCTATTTTTTCGACTGTGTGCTAGTAGTCTTCATATCAAGATTTCTTTCTTCAAGAGTTTTAAATTTTCGAATTTTTCAACATAAGACACGAAAGAGAATTGTATTTCTTTTCTTTGGTTCCTGCACACTTTTTTCCGACGTTAATAAGTTTTTATGAATAGTAAAATGCCGAGAACGAAAGGAATGTGAGAAAACTTCCTGAAGCAAGCATCGGCCTTAAACGACATAGTTTTATTTTTATTACCTTTGGGGAGTTTCCATTTGCGTTTTTACTCACTCCGTTACTCTTTCACGGGACATTCTTACGTCTTTCCCTGTAACCAACGGAATAAATATTACGGAGTTTGATTTTTGTTGCATGTTAAGCACGGTAAATGACTTTTTTGTTTTGTTTTAAGAAACAATAAAAAAATTTATTCTCATATTCTCGAAAAAAGGAAAACAATGAGATAATTGGGGAAATTTTTCTGCTGTGTCTATGACGAATTTTTCAATCTGTTCATGCCGCCGCGAATTTTAAATTCCAAACTATACAGATCGTTTGAATACTTGTAAAACTACTTTTATTGATGGCGATAAAATCAGGCAGTTAGCAAGGTATACGTCTTATTTTTGATTCAAAATGGAAGAGCTTTAGTAGAAGACACATCAGATATTACTTTATCTATTCCTATACATTCACTAAACTTTTATAGGAGTTTTATATTATTTTTTATGCCTTGGTCGGCGGAATCATTAGCGATGCTGGCTCTGAGTGATACTGGCTCTTGTGTTCCTATTCAGAAAACCTGTACATATCTAAGATTTTTGTGGCATGGGGTTATTTAAAATATTAGCGAACCGAAAGTCCTCTAGAGATGTTTGGTGATAAAATAAGAGAGAGAGGCTCTTAGGTTCTTTGTCAGTGGTGTTCTTCTCAAAAAATGAGATGGATATTTCCCGTTCACATGGATATAATTCAGTCGTCCCTATGCTTCACTTTGGGCAACGTTTCCGTCTATGAGAATGCTAAATGACCAATGGGTATTCCCCATTGCCAACGAATGTATTAAATTGTAAGTCTCCAGTCATTTTGAGCAGCTTATTACTTTTATAGAGATTTTGTTTCGTAGGAATCTGAAAACTGTAATATTTAACAGTTTTGGGAAAATGGGAATGACCACTTTAGGCGCTAAAATATTTGCAGCTGTAAAAGAAGTAAAATAGATGAGATTTAAAAAAGAACTGTTTAATCAATTAAAAGGCAAGAATAAGACACGTAAAACGCATGGGTGTACCTACCTGAAATAGTCCGATATTTAAATCATATTTATTCATTTTCGGAATAGCGAATCATGCATAGTGTAAGGTTATAATTATAAGACACGTAAGAAAGTTGCGAAATTTGCTACCCTAATTAAATTACATTTCTAGGCACCCATTAAACCTCATGCCTTTCCAAGCAAAAACAGAACATTTTTCATTGTTTTCCTCTAATTATCTAGACAACAGTATATATCTTGGATACTTACTTATTAATGGAATCACTTTACTAGACGTCGCCAAATTTTCCCAATAGGCGAAATTCTGGCGATCATGAGCATAAACATTTTGGCAACCATGGCTCATAACAATTCTCAGTTAAGCTAACCCGCCATTTTCTGATGATTTTTATCCCATTGTATTCCAAATTCCAGCGGTTTTTATAAATAAATCGTGATATTTTTTGCCTTAAACTTAGTTTTAGAATATCAACTTGTGGAATGTGCTAGCAATGGGAGAAACTATGGTGAAATTTCTGTAGGAATACAGAATTTTGCTGAGTATTTTCTAAAGGAATCAACGAGGAAATGAGTTTCCTATACAGCCGACGTTGCCAAGGTTTGCACGAAGCCGACTCTCCTCTATTCCCTGATATTTTTTTTAAGCGGAAGTAGCTCGCTATGTACTTCAAGAGTACTTAAAAAATTACAGAAGAATTTGAATAACAATGTTAAGTGTTTTATTTTTTAATGTATCACGTAAACCTTATTTAATAATTAAAATTTGTATTTAAAATTTTTAAAATATGTTTTCTTTTCATATGTTGATAATGTTTATCGACTTACTATAAATACGATGCTTTGGGAATCTTTCTAACAGAGGTGCGAAAGCCACCAACTTGCACCCGATAAATAACTTCTACCTTTTTATTTGTAAAAAATCGCCATATTGCGCCAACGTGGTAGCATTAATACGTTATTACCAGGTTTTGTTTGTTTACGGGAAAGCACGAGAGGGCTATCTGTCTAAAGGAAGGATGCCTTCGTAGAGAACTTCCTAAGCGAAACTGGCTTGTATGCATGCTACATATAGAGAAGATACGAAAACACCCATACAGCCAGTTCGGTCGCCTGCAGTGGAACCCAGGGCAAACTACCAGCGTTCTCTGACTCTACTGCTCGGCCACTGGAGGGCCTCAAGCAAAAGAATGAAATTATGAAATATGGCATAAATAAATTTTTGCAATTTTGTCCACCAGAAAGTGTTCTAACTTGAAATTCTGAATGCACGACATTGCTTTAGAAGTGCCACTGCCAGAGATCATCACTTTGCTGGCCTGTTAAAAAGCAAAAACTATTTTTATTCTAGCATGCTTCTGATATTTTTAACAATCATCTTGAATGGAGCATCACTATAATTACTTTTTACCACTTCTGACAAAAATGTAGTAATAAGCCAACATTTTCAGGTGAATAATAGTCATCTAGAATTCTAAGATATTTTATAGAGTTATCGAAGTTCATTATTACACGGAGATCGTATATTCTCATAGTTAATGAGAAAAATGCTATGCATTAGCAAGTACCAATTAATTCCTGCAGAAATGCTCTTCTACTGTTCATGCTTTTTCTTCTGGCTTTCTTTTGCCGGAAAGAACTGAATAATTATATTTTCAACAGTCACCTTTTATTATGAGGTATTTTTTTTATTATATATGATATTTTGTCTGGCGATTAAAAAAAGTCTGCTCAAAAATTCCTTAAGGAAATATGCCCCAGTTTTGATCTATCCCTTTGCTGATTGCATTGCTGTTCAACAAATATCTCACTGAAATAAAATATTTTCAAAAGCATCAGACTGCATGCATGTACAAATATATAATGAAGAAGTTTTATGATATTGTCAAGTGAATATGAGCAATTTTTCTTGCAAGGATCTTAAACGAGAGCATTCCTCTGCTTAGCAGCCCTCGCGCGCTTTGCCATATCCAAATAATCAAACTTATAATCTTTTCGGAAGAGACAGAATTTATAAGGCAAAATAAAATGTTGAAAATAATGTTTACACTTATGCCCATAAAAAGGCGTTATAACATAAAATCTTGAAAATATGGCTTTGTTTTCGAATTGTGACTTATTTCGAGTTTTGCTTTCTAACTAAAATTGACGTTTTTTAGTTTTTAACTTTGAAGTATTAAGCTCTGGTTGTTCTAAAAAGATTACAAAAATTTCTTTATTTTATTTGTATTATTACTATTTAAATCTACTTCAGCTTATATTAGCTCCTCATTTAGTTCTAGATTTGGTTTGACGTTATTTGATTTCATTAATTTTTAAGCATTTTATATATATATATGTAAGATATAACAAAATACGATGACTGCTTTAAGAAATGATTGGCGACTTCAAAATTAACTATTTTAAATCTAGTGTTATCCCCATTAAGTTCATCTGTTTTCCCAAATTCGAGATCTTTCCACATTGAATAGCAACCTAAAAATTAACCAAAAGCAGTTTAGCTGTATTTGTGCACTTACTTAATATAAATACTGCTCTCAAGTAACTATATCAATCCTTTTCCTAACTTTTGCCAAGCAAACATTCTTATGCTGCTGTGCCCTCCTTTGCTCTTCATCTAAGATGACATAACGTGTATATAAAAATTGTCGTAATTGCTTATAATCAAAACGTTTATTGTGTATAAAAAAATGATTTTTTGTGCCTAAAAATAAAGAAGGTGTTTCGTCGAAATTAGTTTTGTCAACGTCTTCATGTTGCCTTTTTCACTCAGCCATCAAGGCTACGCATTAAAATATAACACACACACAGATATATATATGTGACTACTAATACTAAGATATAACAAATTATAGCTGCTTTAAAAAAAAGTTTGGCGACCTCAAAATTAACATTCTAAATTTGGTGCTTTTCCCCTAAATTCCTCTATTTTCCAAAATTCGAGATCTTTCTATCGTTATGTAAAGCTACTTGAAAAGGGCAACTAAACCTAAAGTTAAACAATCATAGATTAGCTGTACTAGTACATCAAACTTGTTATAAATACCGCTGACGATTAATTATGCCATTCTTCTGATGCATTCCTTCCCTAGCTTCCGCCTTGCCGACATCTCTATTTTGCTACGCTCCCTTTTGTTCCTATTCTAAGATGATATAACGTGCATATAAGAAATTATCGTAATTGTTATGATTAAAGAATATATGGGATACAAGGAATTATTCTAGGGTGCCTGTAAATTTGCAGATAAAGATGATAATGTGCTAATTCTAGTTTGATATTAACTTCTTCCTCTCGCCGTACCACTCAGTTATCGCGACTGTGCCTCGAAATTATTACAAACATATATATATATATATTTGATTGACATCAGATTATTTGACATCAGATTGATATATATATATATATATATAATAATGTCAAATAAAAAATGTAATAATGTCAAATATAATAATAAACGATTTTTAACAAGTAATGAAATCATACTTTGAAAGCGGTCTCCCGATTCCTATACTTATAATTTGTTAAAGTTTTATACTCGTTACTAAAAAAATAAAGTTATAAAATGTTTGACTACGGGACGACAAAAATTGATCGGGGTACTTGATTCTAAAATTTGCAATTTTTGATGTCATTTCCAACTTGCTTTGGGGGATCGATTAATTAATTTAAAATAATTCATTCGAGGAAATAAGTTTAAAATAAGTGCAGCAGAAAATGTGTATAATTTAATAGGCCGTACAAAGAAGTCATGTGGTGTCCCATCAGATTTTTTACTTAATCATATAAATACAAGCACATAAAGAAAACTTCTCATTTAAGCATTATGTATGTTAAAGTATTCTAAGCTGCTATTTTCTCTGTGAAATTAATGCTAGTTTAAGCTTCAGAATCAAACTTATTTAAAAATTTTCAAAGAGCCAATCTAAAAATGCATCTTAAAGTGAACAATTTGTTACGAGGGAATAGTGTAAGTATATTAAAGTAATAATTTTTAAGATGGAAATTCCTTAAGATATTGCCCGAATAAGTAAATTAAAATATCGTCATTAGGTTATTTCGGAACAGGAGTGGTGAAAAATTAGCAACACCTTCGCCGGGAATCGAACCACTGACCTCTCGGTTACGCGTCGAGCGTGCTGACCACTACAGCACGAAGGCATGCGAAGAAATACCTTATAAGGTAGAAAATAAAAGAGAGGGAAACAATCAAGTTAGAAATGAACAGAATGCAACACCATAATTGAAGAATTTGTTTTAAATTTATCAAGAGGAATTTAAAACAAGTGTTTATACTATTATTAAGTACCTTTAATAAAAAAAAACGAAATTTTACTGCATTACTAAGCTAAAGAGTTTATTTATTTTCTTCAAATTGAACTGCAACGTTCTCTTTAGGTGAGATTTACTGAGTCGAGTATTATACGCAATTTGGGTCTTAATCTCGTGATTAACAACCTACTGTCCTATGCTTTTGCTTAAAATTAATTGTATTTCACTACTCCTAAAGATCACGTAAAATTAAATTTTGACTATTCGGGCAATGATAAATGATCAGATTGATTAGAAATTGAGCTCCGAGAAGTTAACATTAAAATTTTATATAGTTAAAGTTATAGTTAAAATGTTGCTATAATAATATAAAGAGATCATTGTCATTTGAACTTCGATCTTGTAATGGCATCGGAAAGAAGAATAAAAAGCACTTTTATTATCTGCCTCCCTTAAAAAATTACTATTACTATTATAAACATCACATATGTCACTCCCTAGTTTCGTTTCTCTTGCAACAGACACGCCCAGTCACCTTGTCACGCTCTCCGGCGCCAGAGTTTTATGATCTTGTCGCTGTTTGCTGATAGCAATGCTTAGTGTTTGATTTCAAGTTTTCAGTCGACGTAAAATTTCCCTTGTGTTTACAGATAATAAGTTTTAATACCATTTGTAAAAAATGGGAAATCATTATTTCTATAACTTTACCATGAAATCGCTTTTCTTGAAATACTTACGAATTCCGGTATAACAAGCACTATTCGGTTCTAATTTGATTATTAAGGGCGTTACCAAATATTACGGGTATTCTGATTGGTATTACACGAAAAACCTATGCGGAGTGTGCTCTTGAATTCGCAGTTTACTCCCGTTTATATTCAACTCGCAACAATTAAAATCAGTATCAGTTCGTCGAAAGAAGCAAGCTCATCGAAATTCTTTGTTCCTGTTATATTCAGGTCCACAGAATATTTTGCTGTTGTTACTAATCTAACTTGTTCTGTGTAATCAGCTCAAGCTCATAAATCATTATCGTAGCAAGGAGTACAAGATTGCGTCTGTCCTTGGCCAGACCTTTGAGTACCATACAGGTGACAGTCCTTCTTATGCTCAGTTCCGCATCAATTTTGAAGGAGATCACCCAGGCGGGTGGATCCGAGGGTCTCTCAACCCTGCTTACCTTACCACCAACTTCTCGAGAGGATGTTTGGCTAGTCGCATGTTTTGAGTGACCCGATGCAACAAAAACACTATAAATTTACAAACGCCCTTTCTTTCTCCAAAATTCGAACCTGTGTTCTTCGATACGGCAGTCAGCGTTTTATTATATTCTTCTATCAAAACTGCCACCCAGGCAGTATGTAGTCTGCTGCTATACCGAAGGGTCCGGATTCGAATCCCGGAGAAGTTGTGGATGTAAATTGTCTGTCCCTTCATAGAAGGTAACGGTGGCCGTCTATTAGGTGCCTCCACAATAAAGGCCGGTTTACACTTCTCCGAGTAAGCTCCGAGTGACTCGTAGCGAGCCGTTAGGTGCGACTTCTCGTATAATGTAAACGCTCACTTCGACCGAGTAGAAACGTAGGGGAAATGAGTCAGCGAGTCCGTTTCTACTTTGAACCCGTTGAAAATCTATCCGGGCAGTAACTCCGAGCAGTGTCAGTGCGGAGATGGAGCGATAATCTAACTATGGCATTTTTTAACGCATATGCATCTTGTGAAGTATTATGGGATACTTCACTACCTGAATATTACGACCATTGTTTACTAATACTTAAATATAACTTGGATATAACTACTGATCAGAATGAATTTAGGTTTTTGATATTGCAGAAAAAACATAGAAGCAAATTAAATTAGGGTATCGGATTCAAAATATCTATTTTAAACATATTTATTTCTGAATTTTGTTTAACGAAAAAACAAATTATATGTTATTCAACTACCCAACGAAACACAGTTTTCAATTAAAAAAAACGGTGAAAGGGCAAACATTTATTTTATTTTGTTGATATAAATTTCGAAAAGCGAGTTTCTACTCATGGCCAATTACACCTAATAAAATATACTCTAAAATTTTGAAATTTTGTTTTATAGACTTTCCTTTTTATCTGAACCACAAATCAGATTTTATTTACAAATGATCAGTCGGAAGTATTAAAATAAAAATTGCTGACAGAAGGCGTATCAGGCTAATATTAACAGGTTAAAATCCGAGGGTGTTGGAAAGTTCAAGCAAAAGATTAATAATTTTAACTCAACCTCATACATAGAAAATGGCCTCAAAATAATTAATGGCCTCAATGAAATAAATATGCTGATTGTGCATTTTGGCACTCGAAATAAATATCGCACAGAATTGTAGGATTCACTCGCCGCGGAAGCCGTAGCGCTATCTGCGTTTTAAGTTTCCTGGCAGAGCATCTCGAAGAAAGAACTTTTTTTTTGATTAAGTGGAGTGACCATTTCCAATAAAGTTTCAAATTATCCTTCACCCGTTCTGATGAAGTTTTTGTAACTCTGAATATCCTCGCCCCGAAGTTCATTAAAAAGTTAATTTAATGCTCCCATTTCATCACAGCGAGCGAGCTACACAGTTACGTTTTGATTTCCTTTTCTTTTTCTTTCCACCCCCCCAGAACAGACATTAATTCTTTGGAAACTGCTTCGCAAACTTAAACTTTAAGCACAGCAAGCTGCACATCGGTATTCATTTTGCAAATAAACGGGGGCGAGGTGTCAGTCTGCTCTGATTGGTGTAAACGATCTATCGGAGTACAGGTGCGTTTTACAAGGTTCGAGACTCTCGGACGAGGGGCTCGCCGAAAGTCACTCGGAAAAGTGTAAACTGACCTTTAATATCCACCACTTCCGACCTTAGGAGTGGTCAATGCCGAAAAGGCAAGCTCCCGCCGAAAAAAAAAATCTATTAAAAGTATCCTTTGCCGCCTTGTCGCTATAATAGTTGGCGCGTATCCCTGCTGTATCGTCCGTTGGGCTCGAGTTTGAATCCCGGAGGAAACCACGAATATTTGTAGGTATATATGTGCAGCATAGACGCTCTCAAAATACACGGCGAGTGGAAAGTCTACTCAAATAGTTTGGTCACAGGGAACAGAGGTGGGAGATCTCGGAGCGTCATCCCGGAGTGTTGACCTTCAAAATTCGGGCAAATTTGGGGGTGTAAAATCATCGGACCGCTCCCTGGGGGTTCTTCTTCTAAATTCCATTCAGAGCAAAGTAGTTAACAAGGCCCGTCGATATCTAATGTGCCTACTTCTTCCTGTACCTGTCACTTATATAGTGCTTAAAGCACATGCCAACAAGAGACGCAATGTTGTGTTCTTTGCCATAATAAAACTCGTGCGTTTGTTCTAATTAGGTCAGACAAGAGAGATAAACCATAACAATAAACTGTCTTCGATCAAATTCTACGCAGATCTCAGGCCGCCAGCATATCGGTGAGATAGGATATCGCGGACTAAAGGGAAAGGAAGACTAAACAGTCTTGGCTCTTAACTTATTAACCCGCGGAAAAGCGCGTGGGGTGTATCATACCCCAAGTCTACAGAAAAGTGGAATATTCCTAACTTGTGAAACTGAAATTCTGTACTACATTCGGTAGTTGAATTTCTAGTAGTGAGTGACTTTCAGAACCGCTTTTTCCTTGCCTGTGTGTTTCAGAAAAAGGTTTGTTGGTATTTTATTGCATCTGGGGTGTGACACACCCCACGCGCCTGTCCACGTAACTGTTTTTCGGACTGAATATTTATTTTAAAAATTTATTTCTAGAGTGAAATAGTAAATATTTCTACTCGCAAGCGATTTTAAAGTATTTGAAATTAAATTTTAAAAGATTTCTAAGCGCATTATGGCAAAAAGAATGATTCCCTATGAATTGGAAATGCAGCGGCTGTGAGACAGATTAGAAATATTTGAAAGTGAAGACGATTACATTTTGGAAACTGAAGATGAAAATAGGAATATTTTCTACACTGTTTGGTTTCGAAAAAGATAAAGCATTAATTTCTTAGGTTCCTAAAAAAAGGAAAAACTGATTTTATGCTTTTAACATTACATAACGTTGATGCCATAGATGACACTACTGGAGAAAAGGGTGTGCGGAAAAAATGTCACCCTGAAAAAAGGGAAACGGAAAGAAACCCCTGGAAAATGAGGAAGAAAAAAATGCCACCCGGAAAATAAGGAACGGAAAAAAAGGAACTCTAAAGTCTCGCCAAATAATGTCGCCAATCGGAGTTGGGAAACCTGCCAAGTTCTAATTTAACCGGCAGGGTTATAGCGGGCTCTCTTGAGGGAGGTTTTAAGGATAAGACGTTGAGCTAGCTGCAGCCCAGCAAGGTCATTTCGATAGCAAGTTTTAATATTCTTATCGCAAACTGTGACTAAATTTCATCTACAACGGTTTGTTATAATACTACTTTTAACGCTCAGTTATGCGACAATGTTTCACCCCTGAACCACAGCTTAAGGCTATAACTACATGGGGTACGATGGGAACAATCACTAATGACCATGACCCGCTGGTCAACCCTCTATTTTTACCATCGGACAGGCCAGCAGCTCGATTATCTTCTTTCAATCATCGTCAGAAGATTTCCATATTCCGCAGGTATGGTTGTTATGATAAAACTTTTATCTTCCATCTTGGCGATATTTCTAAACATCCCTTATTTTTCCCATTGCAAAAGAATGGTGACTTATTTTCCGTTTCCTAATTTTCCGGTGCCTATCTTTCCGTTCCTTATTTTCCGCGTGACATTTTTCCCTACTTTCAACTGCTAATCCACCAACCGTATAAACGCGAGTCAACTTTCCTTGAAACATCTCTCACTGAGATATCATTTGAGCGTAAAGGTGCGCTTGCCTTCGCTCAGTGTTCTGCGCCATTTTGTTGTGGATACACGTGGATTTACGCTTTTGATTCACGTCGCTTTTGGATACTCGGCCGTTACTGGGTGAGTACTAATTTTTTACGCTTGTTCTCCTCTGTGTTCTTACGAGATAACTCAGGGCACAGGTGACTCTCTCAATAATGGCAGATCCCTCGGGATCAATCGAGTTTAAACCAGGATCGATAATGGCTTTGGTTAGTCATAATTTAAGATTAACTGACGAAATAGAAGAATTAAAACGGATTCAGGATATGGGTAATGGTACTGAGGAAACTGCTAGAATGATGAACGCGCTCCTCGCTGAACATGAAAAGAATATGGCTATTCTTTATAGAGAAGATGGCATGGAAATGTTAGCGAAAGCTATAACGAGTCAGCCTCCTATCGTTCCCGCTAAAGTAAATACGGAATGGCAAAATGCTCCAACTTCAAAACGAGCACGTAAAAGAACAAACTCAGACGAAGACGAATATCCGCCGCTTAAGGCTACAAATCAATTCAACGCACTGCAGGAAGAAAATCTTGGCGCAAACAAAATGGACGACGATTCGGCACCGCCACCGCCAACGTTCTCGCAACCTAAAAAATTCGCGGGTAAAATTCCCCCCTTGGTTATTACTAAAGCTATTAATATGAAGGACTTTAGGAAAGATCTTAAAGAAAGATTACTTATAGAAAAACTTGAAATAAAAAATGAGGCAGGAAATTCAGTAATTAAACTGAATACTGTCGATGATTATAGGAAAGTTCAACAAAAGTTGGAAAGCGAAGGGATACCATTTCACACGTTCATGTTAAATTCTGACAAATGTAACAGGGTAGTAATAAAGGGATTAACTACCGATTATGAAGCAGATGAGATCAAGGAGGAATTAGAAATAAATAAAATTCCTGTAATCAAAGTTAAACCGATCACGCGTATGCGCGACGGCATTGCAACACAGCTTCCCATTTTTTATGCGGAAACCCCCCGTACAGACGAGGGGAAGAAGATATGGGAAATCAGGTATTTATTTGACCACAAAATTAATGTAAAAGCATACCGAGGAAGGCCCGGACCTACACAATGTTTCAATTGTCAGAGGTACGGGCACACTCAATCGGCATGCCATAATGAGCCGCGCTGTGTCAGATGCACAGAAGCACATCGCTCGCATGATTGCCCGTACAAAAATAAAGACGAATACTCTGCTAAGTGCGTATTATGTAATGGGGATCATCCTGCATGTAGTGAGCTTTGTCCTAAGAGACCAGGCAATCTTAAACATACGCGCAAGCATTTTGAAAATAAGAAAATCACGGTTAGCAACAAAAACGATACAGCAACTTCCAGTAATGAATCAGATACATTAAGTAAGAAAACTAATAGCAAACTGCAAGAGATAAACACAGGAAAATCGTACGCAGCAGTCGCTGCAGCGAAACCCAATAATTTTAACAAAAGTGAAAGAGTTAATTATAAGACGAGGCCAAAATCCTCCGAAAATAATTGCAATGATATAGAAAGTTTTAATTCTTTTATTAAAAATATGTACAGTCTATATCAACAGTTTAAAGATGCAAGCTCGCAAATGAGCAAGTTAGACGTCGCCTTAACGGCAATTAAGATGTTCGATAATTATAGTTATGAATAATCACAATATCTCGAATATGGCACGGAATGGCAGGCATATTAATTATGCAAAATTTGTATATTTCAACTGTAACGGAGTCAAACACCAAATTACTGAGTTGAAGGACTTTATCAACAAGCACAGCTTAGATATACTACTATTAAATGAAACACATTTAAAAATTACGGACTCTTTCAAACTTGCTAATTTCGACATTTTTAGATCGGATAGAATGCATAATCGTGGTGGAGGCACCGCGATAGCCACTCGTCGATATCTTAAATGCTGTCAATTTATTCTACCTACACTAAATAGCATAGAAGCATGCGCATGCATTTTAAACAGCAACGGACAAAATATTTTGTTAATTTCGGTATATAAACCTCCCTCAAGGCACCTGGATACTGCAGATCTCGACGCAATAGTGCAACTTGGCTACCCCACGATAATCGCGGGGGATCTAAATTGTAAAAACACATTATGGAATTGTCGTGTTAACAATCAGGACGGAGTCACGCTTGGAAATTATATAAATAACAATAATTTGCATTTATTTGCACCAATAGATCATACCTATGTTCCTTCCGCATACCGAAACTCGGACATTCTAGATATAATGATCACTATTGATATTAAGCAGCAACCATTACTACAAGTTGAAAATGATTTAATGTCTGACCATTTACCTGTATTATTTACTTTATACGGATTAAAACATGGATTGCCTCCACTTAAAACCAACATAAACTGGAATAAATATCGAGATATTATTAACAACAGTGTAGAAACGGCCACGACACTAAATACTATAGAGGATATCGACACAGAAATAAATAAACTTAATAACAAAATTCACTTTGCGATGAAGAATGCGCATTCAGCTACAAACCAGGAGAAACTCACTCTGCCTAATTTTATTAGGCTGAAAATTCGAGAGAAAAACAGACTCAGAAAAATTGCTCAAAGAACTAATAGCCCGACAGATAAAAGTAACTTCAATCGCTGTGCGAGAGAACTCAAGACTATGATGATGAATTACAGATCAGAAGCTTGGGAAAACTTTGTAGAGAATTTATCTCACAAGGACGCCACCGTTTGGAAAATTAGCAAAGCCCTCCGAAGAGAAGAAAATATAATAGGCCCTATCAAAGATAATAATAGTATTTATCATAACGCGGAAGATATAGCGAACACTTTTGCAAAGGATTATGAAGAACAATTTACCGTAAATCCTTTTGATCACCCTAATGATATTAATATTTTTAATCACGTACAGAACTTTATTACTAATAATATTCCAGGAAACAGTCCTCTGGTTACGCCAAATGAAGTGAAAAACCATATAAAAGATTTGAACCCGAGAAAGGCAGCGGGGTATGATGGAATAGGAAATAAAGCCATTAAACTATTAGATAGAAAAGCCATTATAGTTATTACTAAAATTTTTAATGCCTGCCTCAGGAGAAATTATTTCCCTTCAATCTGGAAACACGCAATAATAACAGTTATCAAAAAACCTGGCAAAGACGGAACACGAACCTGCGGATACCGGCCGATTAGTTTACTGCCTGCGCTGGCGAAGTTGTTTGAAAAGGTTATTATCTCAAGACTAAAAGAACATATTCACAATAATAATATTTTCAAAAATTTTCAATTTGGCTTTCGTACTGGACATTCTACGACACAGCAAGTTGCAAGACTCACTGAAAAAATTGCTTCACATCTTAATAAAAAGGAATCGGTTGCAGCCTTATTTCTAGACATAGAAAAGGCCTTTGATAAAATTTGGCATGCGGGCCTCTTAATTAAAATGATGAACTACAATTTTCCGCCCTATCTTATTGCATTAATAGCTCGTTATTTAGAGAATAGAACTTTTCAGGTAAAAATCAAAGATACGCTTTCCTGCACAAGTGGCATATCAGCGGGTTTACCGCAAGGAAGCCTTATTTCACCGACATTATTTTGTATTTACATAAATGATATCCCGGAGCCTCCAGACGCTACTTTAGCCTGCTATGCCGATGATACGGCTATTCTCTGCAGTTCTATAAATCCAAATAAAGCAGTAGAAAAATTACAAAGGGCAATTAACCTAATCAATGAATACTTTAAGGCATGGAAAATTAAAATCAACCCAAATAAATCGCAAGTCGTAAACTTCAGATACAATAGAAAATATGTAACAAGCATAAAAATCGACGACAACCCAGTTCCAAGTTCTGATACAGTAAAGTACTTAGGCGTAATTCTGGACGAAAAATTATTATTTACTCCTCATGTAAATTACATAAAAGAAAAGGCAAGAAAGGCTTTTATGTCTATCTACCCGCTGCTCGGTCGACAATCCAAGTCGACAAACTTAAATAAAACTCGGTCGACAAACTTAAATACAAAAAAGATATTATATTTGCAAGCAATCCGGCCTATTTTGTTATATGCAGCTCCGGTATGGGCAGCTACATCAAGAACAAATAGACAAGCTCTGCAAAGGCTCCAAAATAAGTATTTGCGTATTATTACGGATGCGCCTTGGTTTGTTAGAAACTCTACAATACACAATAGTTTGAAAATAAAGCCGCTGGACTCTGAAATACTGGTAGCTTCACATAACTTCTTCTCGAATTGTGATAAACATAGTAATAACGCAGTCAGATCGATTGGAGATTATGATTATACTATAATACAAAGATGTAAAAGGCCACGGACAATACATCATAATGTACAGTGGTGAATGTAAATAATGTAAATACTGTATATAGTATATTTTTTAATTGAATATTTCTTTTCAAATTTCATTTTTTGAGTTAGTATGTTACTTGTATGTTAATATGCTATTGGACTTTGCAAATTTCGTCTTGAACTTACGATTGGACGCTGCAACTAATATGCCTGCCATTCGAAATGCTATCCAAGAAATGCTATCACCGGATATTATCTAGAGAAAGCTTGGATTCTGTTTTCCGCCATGAGATAGCTATCGTTTCGTCACAAGATATGCCTGAGTTAGATACGCCGTTCCGGAAGTTTCCAGCACTAAAGTGCAGATGTTTTTCCTTTTATCGGATTAGACAAGTTTTCACTTCATTCTAGGATTGTTAAAAGAGATTATGGATGAGTAAAGATCTTCGGATTGAACACTCATGATTTAGGAAGATGACCTATGACCTATGACTCCACCAACCAGACGCAGATGCCTGTTTTTGAGGGACTTAGCATTACAATTAATAAAAAAAAAATATATTAAACAACGATCAGAGATTGATACTTTACCGAGAAACTTACGTACTGCATGCAAAAGAAGAGAAGAAGTTTCGAGGAATATCAAACGAATATACGAAATTTCAAGCAACTAAGTATAAAAGTTGTGATGAATGCCCTGGAGCCAAGGACAAGACCGCGAATGCTATATTTAAAATGTGAAAACCTTCTGTGCTAAGAACACGTGAATGAATTATGATCAAAGTGTAAACAAATAAAACAAGTTGCATTGTGTATTAGAGATGCAATAAAATTTAGAGGTATGACGTTTATTTTGTTATTATTTTCATTTATCTTAATTTTAACTCTCTAAAATCTTATTTTGGAAATTAATTTTTTGTAACTTAAGTCTTATTCGTGTATTATAAAAGAAAAACAGATTTAAACGAAATAAAACTGCTTTTAACCAAACTGTTAAAACCAAATAAAACTGTTTTTACCGTATTTTAAACATTGGAGTATGTGATACACCATGCACCCACTCTAGTAACTTTTCTTCATGCGCCTTCCGCCGGGTTAAGAATGTTGGCATTTTTATGATCCTTGCAATGTAAACGATCATTTTAAAATTGTTCTGATGGGTTATGCAGTGGTAGAAGCTCCGAAGTAAGAAACTAAACATTTTGCACTATGTTTTGAATGGCGGGTCTTAAAATACTTTTAAAATGAAAATCACAATCATATTCAGTCGAAATACTACTATTCCTGCAACTTACATCGAAATGCGATTCGTTTCCTGCAATTTCCTGAGATGCATTCTGATTTTCGTGGTTTTTCACATATGCCCATTTTGACATAACGAATTAATGCACACTGCAAGGGGGGGGAGAAAGAACAGTTCTATATTTCCCGTTCTACTGGGCCGATTGACGAAATTCAAATTGAGTTTTCCATGTCTCGAAAGCACGATTTAGAATATCTGTTAGACTTATATATAGCCTTGTTCTAATATAGGTATTTTGACATAAAATCTTACTTTTCCTGAAATAACATACCAATTTTTTCCATATTTCGATTCTACGACTCAAGTTATGCTTAAATATTAAATTTTGTAAAATTTGGTGTGAAATTTACGGAGAAATTCAAAATATTAACTTGGCGAATTTTTTCAGTTTGAGCCACTTGGCGAACTTCTTAATATGTGGCAACCTATTTTTCTTCCCTTCCATTGTGCAGATGAGGAAAAAAAGTCACATCGTTCCTGCCTTCTTACATTCTGGATGAGAGAAAAAAAGTAATTTTATGAGAGAAAAAAAGTAATTTGAACAAAGTGCGTAAACCACATTTTCGTTATTATCGCTTTCAACAACTATGCTAAATTTCAATAGGCGCCAATATATAAATTCACGTATATCTTCGGAAATTTAGAATAAAAAGCTCTATTTTTCTTCATGTATGCTTAGAAACAGATCTACTTTAAGATGATTGTAAAAATTTTATAGGTTAAAACTCAAAATTTTTTTGAAAAATTTATAAAAATTATTTAAAAATACAAATTTTAAAAATAAATCATAAAATATGGGTGAATTTTATTTGAAATGAACCTAAATTTCGAACTGTATAAGAAGGAATCAAATAAGTTTCATAAAAAAAGAGATATTAATAAATACATACCAAATTGGATTAACATTGAGGAGCTAACATTTTAAGAGCCAATTTTTTAAAAACTACTAGTGCGATTTTTGCAAAACTTGAAGTTTGGCCTAAATTAAGTCATAGAATCGAAATATGGAAAAAATTGGCATGTCATTTCAGAAAAAGTCCGATTTTGTGTCAAAATACCTATATTTCAAAAGTGATTAAAGTGATTTCAAAAGATTATACATATCTAATACATATCCTAAGTCGCGCTTTCGAGACATGAAAAACGCGGTTTGAATTTCGTCAATTGGCCGAGTAGGATGGAAAATATAGAACTGTCCCCCCCTTTTTTTTTGCGCAGTGTACCTACCAATTTCAAGTAAGATACAAATTTCTTTCCATAACTAGCAGAATTTTTTTTTAAATTATATTTATTTTATCTGTTATTGTGTTAAAATGCTAGTAAGTTATTATATTACTTTTTCCTCTCATTTATTCATACGCAATTAATAATTCTTTAGCTTTCTTGCTATTTACTGGGAAAGGAAAATTTAAAGCTGAATAAAATGTCTTTTGACAATGAGCTTTAACTTTTTTCAATGAGCCAATTTCAGGCTAAAGTTAATAGTTCCCCATTTTGAGGGTTTTTAAATTTTAGATTAAATAGGATTATCTGACGTATAAAAGCATCCCAGAGCTATCTGCCTAAAAGTAGGGATGCCTTCATAAAGGATTTCCTAATGAAAAGTGGCTCGCATTTAAGCTGGAAATGTTTTCAATGTTAGTGCTAAAGCAGTTGATTTATGTTTAAACATTTTATATTTAAAATAAATTTCCTTGGCAATTACGTTTAGACACCAACTAAGCTAAAATAATTGTCGGGAATTTAATAGTAAACAATTTTAGAAGCAAATACGATGAATTTTTTTCAGAAAGGATTAAAAATTACGACTGTCAGCCCGATTAATCTCCAGATTCTAGCATGTTGCTAAGTTTAGGTTAAGTTATTTAGGTATGGCTTAGGATACGAGAACTCTCTACCTAACTGCAGAGATACCTTTACGGATTTTACTTTCTTAAAAAAACTGCTTCCTATAAAATTTATACTTTGGGGGAAGAGACGAAAACTCCAGTGCAGCCAGTCTTTTTGCGGGATTTGAATCCGTCTTGAACTACCAGTGTTTAGCGATTCTATTGCTCGGCTGTTGGCGGACAACATCCGAAGGGAAATTGACCAACTCACATGACTCTTTGGAAAAACTACGAAAAAATCTATGCAGCCAGTCCATCTGCCTAAGTTCTAGCCCGAGGCGCGCTACCAGTGTTTAACAGTCTTTCTTAACCGCTCAGCTATTGGTGAGGCAGTTGCTAGCTAGATTTTCGACCTTGTTTAGGCTATTGTTACGGCAAAGGAGGGTCTCTGCTTGAAAAAGGAAAGAAAGAGAAAAAAGAAAAAGGTTATCCCGTATTCATGTTACATTTGGAGAAAACCATGAAACCGTCGTGCAGCACTCCATTGTGCTACCAAAACTAAACCCAGGATGAACTACTTTGCGTTAAGTTGGCTGATTTTAATTACGGCAAAGCCCGAATGGATTATCTTTCAAGAAACGGAAACCAAGCTGGAAATGATGTTGCACAAACATCGTTATGCCATCGTATACATTCAGTCATCACAGAGCGTTATTTGTATAGAATAATACAAACATGAATGCTTTCGATATATTTTTTGCACAGGAAACAAAACTTGCGTCAAAGCAGATTTTATGAAATTCCTGTAACAAAATATTTTGGCATGATTGAAAGGAAATTTCAGTTAAGTAAGCATGCGAATTATTTGCAATTCAAAAACATTAGCGTAGACTTCTTTGCTGCATTTGACAGTAGTTGCAAAATTTAAATGCTTTTAAACTCTTTGAAAAGTCTTACAACAGACACTTGGTCAGAGAACAGAAATCGAGTATAGTAAAAGTTCGGGCCGAATACAGGCTACGAGGAAATTCTGGATAGTTGAGCATATAAAACGTGCAGTTTATGGTAATAAAGATAAACGAATAGCAGGCTATTTTCAGTCTAAAATTATAAAAACAGTCTTTTTTTGTTATCAAAAGCTCACATTTGAAATTATTTAAAATTTTGAAAAAAAATTGCATTTCAGACCTCACCGCTGAAGTATCTTAGTAAACCTGAAATATATAAAAGTAAAATATCTTAACCAGTTATGAAATCACATGAATCACGAAATACGGCAGATACCCTGCCAAACTTGTACGAACAAATGCCGGCGAAGTTTCAAAGAACAGAGCGCTTTTTATTTAGTTAGATAATCAATAGATACAAGTTACAATATAGCTTATAAAAAGATTAAATCCCTTCTCACAGTTTTTCATGTTGTATCGCCATTGTTTATCCATTTTCAAATCACGTCGCATATCTTGCTCATTAACTTAATAGGCTTAGTTTATATAAGATTTCAATAGATTTTTATGAATGAAATGCGCACAGACCTGAACGTCTCTCTCCTTGCATGCAGCCCTGTTATGGAGATTAATACTCTTTTTCGATATGCTGTTTATTATGTAAGTTACATACATATTTTTTTTATAAAACTTTAATTATTTTTTCCCGTGGGTGGCAGAAGCCATCTCAATTCAGAGAAATTGTAATTATTTCAATATGTTACACAGATCATTACGATATATAATCGTATCAAACATTATTTAAATATTTATCCATTCGAGTTTCTTGCACATTTCTTGTTATTAGCTTTCAACTGTGATCTCCACTACACGACATTGCCTGTAACTTTCTGTATCTCCATCTTTAAGTTCGAGAGTTCTCAAAATTTTTAATGATTGTCGAGACTCTGCTGCTGTTGGTAAAGGATTGGGATTTCGATTCACTTTCATTTTCCACTAATTCCTTTGTTTTCTCTGTTAACTTCAATGATCTCTGCATCACTCTTTTCGTAGCTAGTCTAGATATTTTCATCGATTCCCAAATATTCGAGGAAAGTCTCATCATGCATTTCTTCATCGTCACCCTTGTCTTCTGGCACATCACGAAAGTTTCCAGAAATTTGCTTTGGGTGGAAGCCGGATTATTGCCCCAGGCATTTAAAATAACAGGCAGGGCATGCGACAAAAATTTCCTTAGAAAAACAAACTGCGTCAATCGTATCAATTTTATTAATAACATATGGAACCACTTCCTTGGTGTAAGGACTCTTGAATGCTGTTATTATACTAAGTAAAGAATGGAAGTTGTATTAGGAGGAAGGAAAACTAATTTTATGTTCTTCAACAAGAGAGCAGTTGGATCAACAGCACAGTTATCTAACAAGAGCGCCACATTTTCTTGTTTAGGTTCTTTGTACCACTTCTTAAGGAAATCACTTAAAATATGGCTTGTAATCCAAGCATTTTTATTGCTGTAATAAATTACAGGCAAATGTTTGACTCCCTTCAGACAACGAAGGGTTTTGCTTGAACCGATGACTAATGAAGTCTTTTTAACTTTTCCGTCCATATTACATATTAATCACACAGTAACGCGTTGGTTTATTTTCTTACAGCCAGCTGACGTTTCACTTTTAAAAATTAAAGTGAAATAATTCACTCGATAATAAAGACCAGTCTCATCAGTGTTAAAAATTTGATGTAGTTTCTATTCTTGCAAAAGTTAGGCTAAATTCTTTTCTCTTGAAACACATTTTAAATTCTGCTTCTGAAACACGTTTAGAATTTGCATTTACGTCATAACAAAATTTTCATTCTGGCAGGAAACTGAAACAGGAGGGAAAGGAAAGGAAAAAACTAAAAATAATTGGTTTGAATAAAATAATGACCTTACGATGTTAAATCACATTTTTGACAATAAGTTTTTTTTTGAGGAAAAAGATAGATATAATGGTGAGGGTGGGAGTACCATCTTCAGAAAGAAAGTCGTGTAATAGCCGTTATTCACATTTATAAGAGAGTTTACGAGTAGTACTATATTCCCCCTTTTTTAGTAATTTTAGTCCAAAAATTAAAGGAGGAGAATTATGAAAGTAATTTAATTTCCGAAGGCGTGAAACATAACAAATGAAAAGTAGTCATAGATAAACTACAGGCAGCTATCACGGTATTATTTCTTTAAAAGAAATCTACATTCCAGTAAGAATACATAGTAATATTAAAGTTACTATATCCAATAAAACATTTTCATTTCTACTTCCCTGTAACTTAAATCTCGCCCGTTCTTACTGTTATCCCCGCTACTGCTTAAGCCTTAAATCATCCATAAATAACTAGAGAAGGTGACGGTGAGGTTGATTCAGCGAAATCGTAGACTGAATGTCAGTTCGTGTCTGCTTTGCCGTGATGAGTCGATTCCTGTATTAAACTGGCATGAAATTACAGAGTTAGAAGGAAAAACTTTGAAGTTTGCCAGAGTTTAGCTTTAATAATAAAATTGAAACGATCTCTACGTAGACGAGTATATTTTTAAATTTACGGCAGCTCATTCTCTAAACGCACTGAGGAAGAGGAAAATTACGAGAACATTTTCAAAAACTAGGGCTAAAAAGTTAGGGGGGAGAAATAAGCGAGACTGAAAAATACGCGAAGAAATACGTGATGCCTTTACAAGTGTCTCATTTATGTAAAATCTCATCAAAATTTTTTTTTAAATTCTAAAGCATTCCAGTTGCTTAAGCTTTCCGGTAGTTGAATGCCGGATAGTCGGACTTAATAGGGTATTGAATTTTCATCACAAACATCTTACAAAAATTTGGACTGATTTCTAAAATATGAAAAGTACCAAGTTGCTTCCGACAAATATCTTCAACAATATGCTTCCGACCCATGATATAGAGCAACAGGCTGGTGACAAAGACTAATTATGAGCTCTCTCATTCTCAAGTGCAGAGAAGAAAAGAGTATTTTAAGCTAATTTAAAGAAATCATGAATGCTTTTATCAAACTTTTGTCAGGGCATCTCAGTGTAACTTGTTATCGAAAAGCCCGATAGAAAAGCCGGAAGAAAACTTTAAAACAATATAAATTCTTTGGATTCGTCCCATGAGTGTGAAAGTGTAACTTTTGCAAAAAATAATGTGAATGAGTTGGAAGTAGAAGCTGTAATTATCCCGAATGGACTGAAAATGGTTTAAAATGTAGCACATGTGATGTAAATGAGCGAAAATTATATGCCTGAAAACCTTTTAGGTGAAACATGTTTACGTCATCAAAATGTAATAAGAAATTCAATACATATTTTTTTCAAACATATTTAAATACATATTTTAAAAGCGATATATATACATATTTCAAAGAGATGTATATACATATTTCAAAGAGATATCTATACATATTTTAAAAGAGAGAATTTTAACATTTTTAACTTCCTTCCCATACAATTATTACAAAAAATAAAACCCTATTGATGATTTTAAAATTTGCGCAAATAAAGGGCTCATGGAACATAAAATTGATTCAAATTTTCGAATTTCCGACTATAGTCTTAAAAAGTGCAACAAACTGAGATGAGTCCATAAATAAATAATTTGTATAGGTTTGGAATATCCTGAAATTCGATTTTAAAAATGTAAACAAACAGTGCCACGCCCCCCTGGCATAAAGGATGTAAGTTTTTCACGTTTTTCAACATTCTTGCTTAATGAAAAGAGTAACTCCTCTTTCTATTTTACCCTATGGTTCCTCCCCCCCAGGGGTCGACGTAGAGAACTCTACGAAGCTACTGGCTAGGATCTGTACCTAGGCAGTATCGACCACGGGATTGTAAAATTCATGAACCTAGTGGTTCCAGAACCCGGGTTGGATTATTTGTACGGTTTGACCTCGGGGGACTGGCGTAAGCCCAAAATGGGGTGTAACTATACGGGCGAACCTTCTAATGCGTCCTTAAATGAGATGCGGAACTAGTAGACCACAATAGTTACCCTATGGTTTATTCCTCTTCTTTCTCGAGCAGCTAAACTACACTTTTCCCCTTCAGTGTTTTCAATTCGTATTGAAACAAATGGTTCCTTTATGAATGTTAGTGCTTCTGAGATGAAGTTTGATTTATTTTCTCCTGAAAATGATAGTTTAGAGTCTAAGCAAAGTAAAAATATTATTATTTGATTTAAATATTTTATTGCTTTTACTGAACTGTTTCGCAAAGTGGAAAAACTGTGGGCGAACTAAAACCTTTGATATCATCGAAGAAGGAAAAAGTCGAAAAGGACTTGGTATTAATTTAATGTACATATGTACTACTTGTGGACATTCAGCTTCTACAATGACATCTAAAATATCTAGGAAAAGTTATGTTATAAACATTCGCCTCACATATGTAATGAGATGTATAGGAAAGGTGAAAGAAGCTGCAAACACGTTTTGTGCGTTGATGAACTTGCCTCCTCCCCCATCTAAATTTTAAAAAAAATTAATAAAAGTTGCTCCCAGCATTATCCGAAGTATCTGAAGAATCAATGAAAAGAGCAATTATAGAAGCTATTGCAGATGATGAATCCTTTACAAACAGAAGTATCCTTGTTTAGAATCCAGTTTGGTTTGTACAGATTGTATTATGAGATTCATACTTAGTTTGAGAAGTGGTTGTATTCTCTTGCAATACTGGAACACACTGCTTAAGCTGTACATCAGCTTCTCGCATCTCTGCATCACATGAATTTTCAGATGATTCAATACTTGCTAACTGTGACTTCATAACTTCACTATCTGTTTCTATGGACTTAACAGTCGCATTTTCACTTTCTTCCTCTTCTACTTTAGGCACTTCAGAACCAGAAGCTTCTTTTCTGTCTTTTATTTCTTCATGTTTTTGTTCTTTTTCTTTAATCCCTTTAGATGTTTCATCCATCATTTCTTGATCTTTCTCAGACACTTTACCAGCTACTTCTTTCACTGTTCATTCTTTGATTCTACGGACGACACTTCTGCCACTTCTTCTGCCACTATTACTTTTATGGATCCAGTTTCTTCTGTAAGCTCCATTTTCATCTGTTGGTGTTGCTCTCGTAGCTTTTCTTGGCCGACTTTTATTTCTTCTCGACACAATTTTATTTCGATCAGTAACTCTTCTTATTCAACTTTCATCTCTTCATATCCTACTTTCAACTCTTCATGAGAAGCCGTAAGAGAGACAGTCTGACTTTCATCTCAGCCTTCATCTTTCCCAGTCTGGCTTTTACAGCTGCTAAGAAGTCCTTCAGCTTCATATCCTCCGCCATGGCCTTTTTCCTGTAAACGGGTCACTAGCATTCACTCGCAAATCCCACTCCTGACACCAATCGTTGCGTTCCACGGGTTGGTGGATTTGGAGTGATTGATGACAACACTTGATTAAGCAAGAATCAAAACATAATTTATTTAGCCAGTACTACTCAGGACAGTTCCAAATTCACGTTTACAGTCCTCGAATATCTACCACAAACACACTGAAACAATCAGCAACACAGCCTTCAGGCTATCAGGCTATAAACGGTGAAGACAGCTTCACGGCAAAATACTAAAGTGCAGCTCCCGACTCGGTCGATGGCTCTCGGAGCTCAAGATAAAACTCGGCGATACTCATCGTCGAGTGCCTCCTCAGTGCATCATGAGTTTTATCGTGAAGAGCATTTTGAGTGTGTTGAGCTCCGAGAGCGATCGACCGAGTCGGGAGCTGTGCTTTATTGTTTTGCTGTGAAGCGGTCTTCACCGTTACAGCCTGATAGCCTGAAAGCTGTGTTGCTGATTGCTTCAGCTTGTTTGTCGTAGATGTTTTACAACTGTAAATTGGATTTTGGAACTGTCCTGAATAATACTGGCTAAATAAATTGTGTTTTGATTATTCATGAAGTGTTGTCATCAATCACTCCAAATCCACGAACCGCAGAATGTAACAGTATATTATAAGCATTGTGGGTATACGTGCAGCTTTCTGCCTTTTTCTCAAAATTGTTTTTAGTGCTTCGATATAGTTTTTTTAAACCTGTTCAAGGTAGAGTGTTTAAGGGTTCTCAAATCGTACAACTAAGTTCCTTCTTTAAAAGTACTTAACATATGAGTGGAAAAGTTTTAAAAATAATGAAAAACATGTTCTTAAAACTTAGGGATTTTCCAAGCTTCGAAATAAAATATTTTTAATTTATTTTTTTTAAACAAAAATGAAAATTGCTTCTTATATTTCTCAAATAATATATTTTTTGCTACTATACCAAATTTTAAGGTCATAAACTCAATAGGTTTTTAGAAATGTATACCGAACAGACATATTCTTCAAAAAGTTGCATATAGTTATTTAAAACATTAATTAGCTCTTGCAAACTAATTTATCCAGCTAATAAATTTATTTTTATTTATATTTGAGCTGAAATATGTACATTTACTGTGGAAAAAAATCTCAGCTACATTTGTATTTTTAAATAAAATACGTATTGTTGAATCTTTTGCAAAAAAAAAACTGCTTCATTCCACCAGTCGAGATGCTGCAGATAAAATTATACTGCTTAGTCACCTGCTAAACTGTCTCATAAATTTATCAAGCCTGCAAAAGCAATAAATACTATGTTTCTGTTTTTAAATCATGAAATAGTCTATTTAAGAACGTTATTTTCGAAATAAAACGAAAATTAACTGTTTAAAAAGGGGAAAAAATTACATTCCTGTCTTTAAAAGTATTTGAAGCATACCTATCAGTAAGGAAAGAAAGACATTACCGGCCGCTGATGAAGCCGAGCTTTATACAGCTGAATACTGGCAGTTCGACTATTCCGGCGAAAGGACTGGCTGAGTAAGAATGAGTTTCCCTTAAAACAGTTCTCCACAAAAGCATCCCTCAGGCGGAACACCTTCGCGAGTTTTGCCATAATCAACCAAACTGAAAAAACAAAACTTTACCTCCTTGCCTCGAAGGCGCCACTGGTAGGTGTCTTGTTACCCTTAATTCGAACCAATTTTCAATGAAAAACTGGAAAATTTTCCTTAAAATTCCTTTCACAATGGCATATCTGTGCCAGGTAGCTCTCAAATGCTTTGCAGTAACCTAAATAATGCATCTTGTACCTTGAAGTTCGTTCTGCTTTCGATTCACAGCGAACAGGCTGGTTGCACAATTTTTTTTTTTTTTTTCTGCACGTGTAATGTGAATTCTCGCTAGTTTTTATTTGAAGTCCTCTCCAACGGCATCCTTCCCTACGGCAAACTGTCTTTGCTCAGTCCATCAAGAAACAGCATAAGAACAACAGAAAATTACGATAAACGACACTTTCAAAAATGGGAATTTTCAGTAAAATTCTAAAAAATGAGCTAATATTAGCTAATTATAAAAATGAATAAATATATTATTTTGTGTTCTTAATCATTTAATTATTACCTTATTTTAGACTGAATTAACAGAGTGAGTAAAAGTTATTTTAGATTTAATTTTATTTCGAATACTTCTCTTGATTTGATTTTTCATTTAATTCATTGTTTGTTTTAAACTGTGTTTGCTTGTTTGTGGCTTATCCCATCCAATCGACAGTAACATCAGTTCAAGTCTCTCATATCGGAGTAAGCCCAAGAAATTCACCGTGGAAAGGGGTCAAGATTTCACCTGCCATTGGTAACAGTCTTGAGCACCATATAGGTGACAGTACGATTCAGTTCCTTCCACAATTCTGAAAGAAGGAAAAATTATTCTTCCCCTAACACAACCTCTCGAAAGGACTTTCGGCTCGTCGCATATTTAGTGTGCCTCTGTGCCGCACACGCACTACACATTTACAAACATTCATGCCTCCTCCGGAATTCGAGCTTGGGCGCTTCGGGACGGCAGTCAGCGTCGCTAACCAATATCCCGGTTAGGAAGTGTTTTAAATTATTAAATTGATAAATAAATGAAATATATTTCAACATTTCATGAACAGTTCAGACAGGTTAACTAGATCACAAATATTTTAACACATATTATTAGCACTAAGCACAAAGATTTTCAGAATATTTCATCAAATTTATATGTTCTAAGTAACTGAATAGTTTAAATTAATGAAAATTACAAAACTAAGAAAAATTAAATTTTAATTTTAATCCAAAATTGCATATAGACATTTAGGAATACATTTTTAGTATACTCTCTTACTATAATATCAAAATGAATTTTATGGAATGTATTTCGTAGAATAGGAGCTATAAGCTGGCTCAAAATTTAGGAATTTGACTTTTCTAAAGATTCGATTTAAATTTCAGTCATTTGCCCCCTTTGAAAGTAAATTTTAATCTTAGTTTCACGAGAATATAACTGAGGAAAGAATAAACTGTATTACATAACTTCTTTTCATTTGCATTGGGTTTATCTTCATTTTATATATCAACTACAACTATAAGCACACACAAATCAAATTGGGAGGCAGGTACAAATTTAAAAACTTGCGTTATCATTAAGCACGCTGATATATCATTAGTTTTCAATTTATAAAACGTGCGCTCTTAAGAACAGAGAAAACTGAAAGTCCCTAATAAATGCTGGAAGTTCTTTGAAAAACGAAATCATTACTGAATTCTATGAATCCATGTTTGTTTATCATACATATATGATTGTAAGCATCGATATAATGAAATAACCTTTAGTTTAATATTTACAACAGAATGTACTCAACACAGAACATGATCAATAAAATTTCTATCACGAAAAGCTTTCATTAAAAAAAACTATTGATCATAATTTGCTTAGTAAAAAAGTCATTAATGGGTAACATCTTTCAATAAATCTTGAGTATTTGGTGGTGTGGGGTGTATTTGATTACGGGAAAGCACATGAGGGCTATCTGCCTAAGAAGAGTGATGCCTTCGTGGAGAATTTTCTAAGGGAAACTGGTTCTTATAAACGTTACACAGGGGGAAAGCCACGAAAGTGCCCATGCAGCCAGCCCGTTCGCTGGGATTCGAACCCGAAACGAACGACCAGTGTTCAGCGACTTAACCGCTCGGTCGCTGGTCAGTTCTATGAGTATTTAGATGAATAAGGATTTATTACTAATCGATAGTAATTCCAGCACTTTTTTTTAATTCACTGCGATTTAACTTTTGGGCAAAAAGGGGGCTGTAAAATAGTTTACCTTTATCCACTTTTCCCTCTCTAGGCCTTTTTTAAAAGAGCGTGGACCCACCAACGTCCAAGTCTTTATGACCGCTGAATAATGGTAGTTCGAGCATGGAATGGCTTGTTACATGGTTTGTTTCATGTTCTTCCCCACGTGTAATGTGGGGAAAACGAGCCCTTAGAAAGCCTTCTACAAAGGCCTCTTTTCTCATAAGCAGATACTCTGCGTACGCGTTTACATATTCATATACCCTAACCTAATCTTAACTCGATGACTTCATGTAAAAAAAAGGCCAATCAGAAGCTGAGCCCACCAGCCGCCAACCAGTGAAAGCCACTGAATGCTGGTAGATCGGTCTGGGGTTCGAGTCTCTGCGAACGGACTGACTCCATTTGCATTTTTGTGGTTTCCCCTATGTGTAACGTAGATACGAGTTTCCCTTAAAAAGTCTTCTACGGGGCATTCCTCTCTTTCCGTGTAGGAAAAGGTGGAGCATTTAATGAAAAAAAAGCACAGTAGCTGAGCGAATAAGACTCCTAATATTGATAATTCGACTAGGGTTCGAACTACAGCAACAGGCTGGCTGTAGTGGTGTTTTCGGTTCTCCTATTTTTAGCGTGAATGCGAGCCAGTTTCATTTAGAAGCGCTCTGCGAAAACATTCTTTGCCTAGGCAGATAGCCCTTGTCTACTTTGCTGTGGCGTTTTAGCGAAATTGACTTTTATTTAACTAAAAATTATTAACGTAGCTAAAAATACTCCAGTCTGCACACTTCATAATGCATTACAACTCGTTGACGAAGATTTTACAGTTAAACATTTTTAAAAATTAATACGCACGTGTGGCAGTACGTAAGTTTTTAGAAAATAATACACAAAATGCTATTGTTTGGAAATAAACCGTTTCTTTTACCCCTTTCCAATTAATTGTTTTTAGCATGACTAGAATTTTTACTCAAATAAGTAAACTTTCATAACAGTTATGCCTTTCACACATTTTTAAATCCATGTAAAAGATTTTTAATGATGTCATGAACACGTGTGAATGATTACCATATTTGAAATTTCCAGAAATTAAGGCAAGAATTAAACGATTGCCCACTGTGTTGTCAGCATACTACGTTCGCTTTCCTGACGGTACAATAAATGACAAATTCTAACAAATGCAATATTTTTTGGAATGAAAACACACCCCTTTTTTCAGTGACGTCAGGTATCTTACAGCAACAGCTGAAAAATTTATTGTTCTTACGGTTGAAAGAACTTCCCTTACAGGACATGTTGCAATGTAGGAATCGTAAGGATTGCATTCTCTGATTAAAGAGGAAAGAAAAGTTACACTATAATTGTGGTGGATGCCTTTCTCTTGTGATATATATTATGTTAGCATTTATTAACTTAAATATGGATCTTTATTTGTCCACAAGTGAGGTCAGTATTTTGTAGAGGAACAACGAAAACACGAAAAAGAAAAATAATAGTTTAAGTTTGATCTTTAGAGAAAGAGAAAACTAACATTATATTGTGATTTAAAACATCAGAATTTCAAATATGGTATTGGTTTACAGAAGACTTGAAGGGAAAGATGAATGATTCGAATTCTTTATTTTTCACAAGAATTTTGAGCTGAAAATTTCCTATTGAATGAATATAATTTGAAAAACATTTTATGTACACATAATTTCAAAAACTTGTTTATAAAAGATTTAAATAATTCTACTCTCGGAATGGCAAAAAAGGGCAGAGAAAGGACAGATTTTTTTTTCAGATATTTAGAGTGGACTTAAGTATAGAGTTTTTACTCTTTATAAAAAATGCTTTATAAAAAAAATAAAAAAGGCATTTCAGTTGACAATTTGCAGAAAAGGAAATTATGTTTTATCCATCAATAACGATAAATTTCACAGAAAATTCAGGAGGAGGAAGACTGTTGGAATAAATGAAAGGCTAGCAAAGAAAGACGTCATTTAATATCCGTTAACGGCATAATTACAAGACATAATAACAAGTTATTTGATTTGTTTTAGCTTAAGGGAAATTTTCATTAAAGTTCGGTAAAAGTAAGATTCTTACACGATTCTCGTTAATTTTAATTAATCGCAGAGAAGAAAATATGTTATCTAATGTCCGCTTAATTGGGCTAAATTTCGGAGAAAATTTCTTAATACGTATGAAATTCTTGGGAGTAGGCAGAATAACAGGAATGGCTTAAAATAACTGATTACACTCAGCTTAATTAAAGTTAAAAAAGGTTACAGACTACCCAGAATTTATGTGCGGTATAAGAAAAATAAAATACGCTAAATTTAACGATATAAGCTATTTATTTCTCTCAGTGAGGATTGATGTCTGTAGAGATATTTTACCAGTCACAACAATACAGTTTAATTATGTACTTCTTTAAGCTACAGTTAATTTTTGAATTAATTAAAAATTAATCTTTGGAAAGATTTCATTTTATTGTGTATATATATTGTTGCGTGCGTACGTGTTCGTAACAGATTGAATGCATAAGTCGGTAAAAAGTTAATAAAATTTATTCTTTTCACAAGAAATAAAATAAAATGCTGAAATATTTCCTCAGAGATATTCGTACAATATCAAAATATCTCACAGTAATTATATTTTAAGCTACTTAAACGATTCAAACAACACAATTCAAAGCACAGAGAAACGAAGTCAATCTCACAGCGAATTACCTACAATCAATAACAGCATTCAGTAAACAACAATTCGCTTAAAACAACTTCAACAACAACTGGGATGAGATGCTTTTAATCTGACTTTTATAAGCATTTTAATCAGCAGGAGATCATTCTCATTCTTTCATGATTTTTCTGGATAGCAAAAGCAATTACGAGATATTTATTTATTAAATATTAAATGGACGGGCTCTTTTAGTTTTACTTTTCCGGCGTAGCTTTCTTTCCAAATTCGTCACGCGCTGCGTTGCACGGGAAAATAAAACAATTTTAATTACAGTTCTATTAAAATAGCTAAATAAATACAAAATCCGTAACAATATATGTATATATATAAAGTTCGGAAGAAAGTTTTTACAACAAAAATATCCCGAATCATTTCCGCACAAAATACATTTTTAATTTTATATTTCGGGATTGTATTGGTTTTAAATTTCATTTCTTTCAGGTCATTGTGGTTTTTGCACTAGGAAGACATTTATGAAGGCATCTGTCCTTTCAGATAGATAGCTATGGAGAGTTTTGCTTCGTCAGTTAATTTAATTCTTGATTCTGATGTCTCACTGAAGACATTTCATTTAGGTAAGTGTGTTGGACAAGATTACAGATGCAACGAAATCCGCATACGCAAGTTATTATATGTAGTCTGTAGAATTATTTATACGGACATCTGGTTCGTTTTTACGTTGCACAAAGAAAACATGAGCTAACCTTACCTTTGAAAGTCCCCAAGAAAGGTATCTCGCTTGAAAGGTAGACAGACTTTCTAGTGCACCTCCGTAATTAACCAGATATCCAGACGTAAACTCTATAAAACATATAGAATGGGCAACTGCAGCTGACGTTTCCCTCCCAGAACCCTACATGACCTGAAAACATCGTTACTTTCGGAATGGAAAAGACTACCACAGCCACTCTAAACTGCCTCAGTTCCAGTATGAAGTTACGATAGATGTGACTATGGAGGTAAGAATAACCCCGCGCTACGAGTGAAGAACTTTCTCATGCTTTCGTCTCCAGATGGGTTGTTTTTTGTTTATATCCAGAGCTTCCTTGACAGCGCTTTGATAGTATTTCCACACACGACAGTTCCATACAAATAAAAAAGTGGGACACCTCCGCATAAAAGAAACATTCATTATTGAAGGGATAATAGAAATTTGTATAGTTTAGCGACATTTACGCAAAAGTCACATCTTGGTTATTTTTCAATAACTTGCAACAGCGATTTTGCGGTACCTTTAAAATTGTATACGTCTATGATACCCTTGATAGCGTATTCGCGACTTTTGTTTAATGTTCCAAACACCAAAATGTTTTAAATAAAATACATATTTTGTCATCCACATATTATCATTTTATTTTTATGTAGATGAAAAACAATCACTTCCGATTTACACTTTCGGTTAACTAAAAATGAAAAAAATAAATTTCTGTCTCTCTTTTTTAAAATTTTATTTAGCCATATGTTTAATTGATAACTAAATGCAATACAAAATCATGAATGAAAAATCTTTGTTATTCAATACATAAACTTGAATAATGATCTGCTATTTTTGAAAGCTTTTCAAGATATGAAAAAGCATCATCAATGTTATTAATCGGTATATCAATATGCTTTGCATATTGTTACCTTCTGGATTACCTCGAAGTGTGAAAATTTCAGGTATTCGTCAATTTAGATCAATTAGTTATTTTAACTGTTTTAAAATGAAGCAATATTATGCAGAGTAAGGCAGTCAAGATTGCGATCTGATGACAGTGAGGTTAATGTTTTAATGTGAAATGGATAGCTAGTATTTATTATATTATCAGAGAACTATTAAACCGGGTGAAAGCGCTAAAAGAGGTATTGAATGTTCTGCCAAAATACATTTACTAGAAAATTTGAATTTGATAATGAATGTATCCTAAAACGTGTTTTAAGTCAAAAGTTTAAAATTTGATGGTTAGATGTAAATATAAAATTACGCATGTTAAAATATTTGTAATTAGGCACATAGGTCAAGTTAAATTTATATAAAGTAGAGCAAGGCATGCAAGGGCTGTCTGCTTAAAGGGAGAGATGTCATCGTGGAGGAATTTCGAAGGCAAACTGACTTTGAGTGAGTATTAAAAATAATGCATGTAATTTTCATTCAAATTATATTTATTTATATTTCTTATGTAATAAATTCTGGTGTATGTTAAATTATTGTAAATTACTTTACTCGAAAAAGATGGTGAATGCACAGAAATTAAAGATTTATACACCTCAAAAATGAAAAATATTAAATATATATGGGTATTTATTCATATGCTTGCAAAAAGTATGTGCATGTGCATTAACCTTTAACAAAATACAGGCGTTGTAGTATTTTTGTTCCAGAATTTTTCTTCTGAGTGTTTTTTTAACTCAGAGAATTTTATAAGGGGTTTATGGCAGAAATTTCCACAAGGGAAACATTTGCGTCCGTGATTTCAAGGACAAAATTTAGATAAATGACCAAATCATTTGCATTGTAATATTTAGATATTTAGTACAGATTTGAAGTTGCTGAGAAACCTTTTCTGTCACGTTAATCTAAAAGTGTTGATTCACGCAATTCAATCACATGTTACAGATATTTTAACATCACATTTTGAATTTGTGTTTTGTTTAAAATCTAAAACAAGATTTTCAGGCAATAAATTTAGGAAACTCGTAATCAAAAGTGGACCATAAGATTTTGAATTCTCTTGCATTTAATTTAAATGTCGTATAGTGATATCGAGCTCATCATATAGCTTTCTCAAACCTGAAACATTCGAAGAACTTTTAATACCTTGCAAGTTTGAAATTTTAAATAATGATTTCTTCTATTTTAAATAAATAAATAAACGAAACGATCTTTGAGTAACATCACACAATCGACACAATTTTTAGAAGTTAATTGGAAATCAAATACTACGTGTAACGTTCCTCCAGACCAAGTATGTTTATAAATAGGCAATTTTTTCAGTTTTCGAAAGTGGATTATTTCTATCAATGGTACTTTCAAATGAATTACGAAACTTCTACCAATATTTCGGGCCTTCTGAATACGCTTTGATTGTTAACTTCGAAAATTTAATTGAAGTGGGTAAATTTAAGCTAACATTCAAAGTACTTAACATTTTTTCAGACGAGTAAGTAAAATTTTCTTTGTGTTTCAATAAATGTTTGCGTTTGTCACTATATCTGACACATTTTTCTTGGTAATCAGTAGCAGGGCTTACTTCCTCCTCAATTACGTTTACATCGATTAAATATTTAATTTGACTATTTAAGAATTTTAATTTATTCATTTTTTCAATCAAAACTTCTAAATGTTCCTCTAAGATATCACATGTAACATTTTCATCTCATAAGGCAGGATCAATTCTTAAAATTAGTTTAGTATTATTTGTTCTTTCGACAGTTCATTTTCGTTTTAATTTTTCGAAATTTTCTTCAGAAGCCATATTTCATACTTTAGATAATGTTTCTTCAAAGTTATAAAATTGTCCCTTGTACTATGAAAATGGTTGAACATTGCTTATCCATTACTGTTGATAGTAGGCACTAATTGAAACTTTAATATAACGGTAAGAACTTTTACAATTCTGACCCAAAATATAGAAAAACATCGCTAATAAGCATCAAGTTATTTCTAAACTGCGATTTATTTACACGAATTAAAAAAAAGATAAGAAAAGAAAAGAATCAAAATCGTCGCAACATTATACGTCTTGCATCGGCCATAGTCTCCGTTTTTGTCTGCACTCTCATCTAGTTGGCATGTTATGGTTAAATCATACAGTTGCATGGCCATTTCCCACATTACTCATAATAACTTTCGTAAAACTGTAAATTAATATCACTTCAAAATCTGATGAAATGTGGTCCAAATTTATATTTACAAAACATGTTACTGTTTAGTATTAAAAACATTATCCATATAATATTTAAACATTTCACATTGCATAATAAAAACTAGTATCACTTAGCAACATTCCATTAATTATTTTATTTCACGAAAAGGAAGTTTTTTAATGGCTTTAATTTCACCGCGTCTGCCAGTGACAATAAGATCTAATAAATAAGGATAATTTGGACATAATAATATTTCATCTAAAGAAGCTTTTTTAAAAATGTACAGCTGTAAAAAAAATACTGTCAGCGAAACAAAACTGTAAACTCATTATTAAATTCCTCAGAATCCTATACCAAAAGTTTCTTTCAGTTAGGCGTAAAAGCGGTATTAAATCCATATGTAGCAGTTATGGAGTAAATAATCGCAATAAAAGCAATAAACAGTTTCTAATTTGAAAGGTCTGTCGTTTTATATTTTAAGGCAATGAAGAAATGTACATGGTTTTTGAGTAGTGAAAAGTTCAGATTCTGTTCAAGACATTCAACCCTCTCTTTTGTTCCCCTACATATGATCATTAAAACATATCAATAAAGTGGATTTGCCGTTCACTTTAAATGTGGGGAATATAAGATACCCAGGGACCTGATAAAAATCAGGTTCAATTATATCATAAATGCCATCAATAATTATTAAGATACGATCTACCACAAAGATGAGATCAAGATTCTGTTTCGAAACCCTAAGACTGCTCGAAATGATGTTGACTGAATCAATGGCCCGATTAAGGATGCGTGGAGTCTGGAATATTGTCTTAGGCACAATATTCGCTCAAGAGGCCTTCAATGTTCATTTTTCTTATTTTCAGGAGGCAAAGAAGCAATTTTATGAGAAGTTATAGGAGAATTTAGGGGCCTCTAAAATCTAGGACTCTAAGCCATAAGCTGATGCTATGCTGATATCGATTGTATGCCAGCATTGATTCTTCTCGCTGTCGGTCCTAAAGTGTGTCCTTCCTATGCCGGTTCGAACCTACGCAGTATCCATCATAGGTCTGTCAAGACTAAATAAGACGATTAACTCATGTGATAAATGTGCATTGATCCTCTTATTCATGATTACAAATCATAATTTATCTTTTATTGTGTTGATCATACATCGATATTGATTCTGTGCCCACGTCCATTCTACGTCGTGTCGACGCTACACACTGTCGATCCTCAGAACACAGCTTTAAGGGACTAGCAATGATTTAATGAAGAAGATATATGAATTTTACGTTGTTCTTTTATGCTAAAATTTAGAGTTCTCTAAGTTAGACTATTGTATGTGAGACTACATGTAATAAGAATATTATAAATTTCTCAAGACTTCAAATTTAACGGAGGTGTAAAAATTGAATCGAGGATTTTATTAACGAAACGAAAAAGAAACTTGAAAAAGCTAGCTTTTTGGAGAATACGAGCAATATTTTTTTTAAGCTGAAAGAAGCAAAATCATGAGACGATGACAAAATTACGAGATTGTTTTTAACGGAAGATTGTAGCCTATAGTGGCAAACGAAAATTTGCTAAAAGCTTTATCAATACCGGAATGAAAGAAATCTCTGTCAGTAGCAACAACTTTCAAATAACTGAGTTCTTGAGAAAGGTAAACTGTGAAAAACGCGAAGAAAAACTGTGAAGAACAGGAAGCGCACAAAAAGCTTGTGACCGGGAAGAAAGAAAATATTTTTTTTTACCAAAGTGATAAGATTTGGGACGGGAAAAAAAGTAAACAGGAAAAAAATATTTTCATTAAAGTTTTACGCTGAAATTAAATTGATTGCATTTTAGTAGAATGTACAAAACTATGCTAAAAGATTCTATTTCAAAAGTAACTGAGGCAAGAGAACGTAATAACTGATGAAAAATTTGTTTAATCATTTTATTCCTAAAATGGCGTAAACATCAACGATGAAGCAAACCCCAAGAGGGAAAAGCGTATTTACAACTTGAACTCGAAATCGTGTATATCAGTATTAATATTAATAATACGGAAACATGTTCTGTGTCTAATCTTTCTATTTGGATTTCAAGAGTTTGGAAAATTAGGGTCAAGTGTTTTGAAAATATCTGATTTAAAGAAAATTTAGGAAAAGACACTAATTCCTAAATTACAGAAAGAGAAAAATAAATGTATTGAAATCTGGTTCAACAAGATATTTTAGCATATCTTTAATATTAACACGAATAATTTAACATTAAATTATGTTGTAATAAATTCTGGAGAGAAACAGTCTTGAGTTTGCTGGAAAATTAATATAAAATATTCACAGTGTCTGATAACATTGATAGTTTTACAATTTGATACATTACTATTTTATAATCATTTACACAAACATTTGTATTATTAAGTTTATACATTAAATATCTAAATTTTATGCAACACTTTTGCAGTGTTCGACAACAGTGATAACAAACAATACTGCTGCAGATTAATGGAATGGTACTGACATCTACATGTCACTCTGGTAGATATGAAGTGGTTTCTGAATTAAAAACAGTGGGGGAAAATGGAAGCTAGTTTTATGAACTTTCAGGAAAGCGATGTATCTAACATATTTCAGTAACAGATGGATAAGGCGAGTTAGAAAGTTGATAATGAATAAGTAAAATATGGAAACAGGAAATGAAATGACTTCAATGAAAGCGTCATCGCTTTCATTTAGAAGTTTCGAGAATTAATCATACACATAGATTTAACATTTCGTAGATAAATCCAAAATCTTCCGGCCTAATATACTTCTAAAAGAAATAGAGTAAATTTTAGTATTTTTTTTTTCGATATCATGTAGCTCGGTACACTTTTTACATCGTTTAATAAGTAATTCTTTGCCCCTGGAAAAGTAATCTAAAGGTTTGGCCTCAAACTTTTCCATAATTGCTCTTTTCACGTCCATCGGCATCATTAAATCGCTTTCCATAAACGTCGAATTTCAGTTTGGAAAACAGGTAATAATCCACCTGTGCTATAAGAACTTTTAAATCCACAGTTTTGTTTCCGAAATGCAGTGACATGCTGTGGTTTATAAATTGCTGAAAGAAATTGGAGTACCGGTCTTTCAGAGACCATTTTCAGGTGAAGGTGTTCATATAAAATGCGTAAAACATTTATTTTAGACAAACATAATCTTGCTGCTATCTCTCAGACCTTCAATTTCCTTCAACCTAATATTTTCTCCTGGAGACGAGTAATATTTTCTAATGTCAATGGCATTAATGGCCGACCTTAACGAGAACCATTTTCTACAGATTTTCGATTCATGCGAAATTTTTTTGCGCATTCCCTGTAGAATAGGAAGACGACAAATCACTACTCACAAGATGGAAGTGTTATTTAATGGTTTTCGTATTGGGACCTTTTAGTCAAAATTTTAATCACGGAACGATAGTCAGTTTTGAACATTTTAGAATGTTGTGGCTAGTCCTATTTGTCTGATCTCATTAGAATAAGCCCACGAATTTTATTTTGGGAAGGTTTACAAAACTGAGTTCATCATTGGCATGAGCCTTGACTCCTATGTAGGAGATAGTACGACTTTGTCCACTGCTACCCCAGTTGTGAAGGCCAGCAAGCCAGGCGACGGGTATGTGAGTCTATCCTTTTTCTTTGCCAAATCACTCGAGATGACTTTCGGCACGCTGTATATTGAATGGCTTCGTACCGCACAGACACGATGCGTTTACAAATACCCATGCCTTCTCCGGAATTCGAACCCGGCCGCTTCGGTACGGCATTCAGGGTCGAAAGACCATATTTATTCATTGCAAACAGTTTTTTTATATGAGGTCAGAAACTTTAAAATTTACCTATGTATTTGAACAGGAATGAATTTCATGAAAATCCTCCAGCTTAAGATTTTGAATAAGCCATTACTGTTGAGATGCTAATATTATAAATAAAAGTGTGACGGGTGATTTCTTTCCTTTTCAGGAAATTTTCTTGGATGCAGACATGCAAAAGCTTTCTGAATCGCATAATGCTTTTCTGAAATTAACTGAAATTTAAAGTTAACATTTTGCAAGATTTTAAAGTTGAAGATTGGCTTTTTCTTGAGTTTAAGAATTTTCCCTAAACTTAGATACGTCACCAAACGTGTTTACTGCTCAGAATCCTCGATTTAACACGGAAGTTAAAAAAATAATTAAAATTCTGAAGATGAAAACTTAGGCTTCATATCAAAAAAGGAAATCTTTTTCTTTCTTGAAAAAGAAGGAAAAAATCGATAAATATTTCCGAGCTTAACATTCTCTAATTGTTTGATGTTATTATTTTTTTAGATTTATCCTATTTGTGCTTCTATCATTTTTAAAAGTTTCATTTGGTATTTCTCCTTAATTATTTATCATATAATACGCGAGTTCGGAACCCAATTCCCTTCTCTGTTTTTTCACAGGAGACATTCATTCAGTTTTTTCTTCTTGGCGTCTTTAGTACCTTTCCGTTCATACTTAGCCAAGTGGCATTCTATTATTTAAGTGGGTACATTAATATCATGATTCCTCTTGTAAGTATTATTACTATTTTTACTAAAATGAATACAAAGTAAAAAGCAGTTATCAACATCTTTTCGGATTTGGAATCTAGGTAATTCGATGATGAATGATGATTCCTTTTTGTTACTTTTTTTCATGTTTAATGTTGCGATGGAGGTTTTTTCTAATAATTCTTATTATTGAATTTAAAGTTCGTAGTTATCTAATTCCATTACTTAGCACATTACAGCCTTAGCAACGGTATTTGCTACCAAACGGAATGAATGTATACTTTTTCATTTCAAAACTTTTGTACTACTAATGTTACAGATATTAAGAACTACCTCCTCTTTTTATTCTTATTTTTAAAATTTTAATTCAAATTCTCATGTGTTGGATTACTTCTGTTTTACATGCATTCTGGAGTCGGCCCACTTAAAAAATTGAAATTATTGTTATTAGATTTTTAAGTTTTGTTGCTTGTTTATAATGTTATTGCTATAATAAAAATATTAAAAATTTTTAACCCGACCTGTATGGATTCAAAATTTACATATATTTTTATTTTCTTTATACATTGGATTACTTATATTTGTAAATTTTTTTTTGGTTTTTGGATTCGGTCTGCTCGAAATAATAATATATTTTTAAAATTTATTTATGTTTCTGATGCTATAATTTTGCAGGTTTTACACGCTTATTTCGGCCTCTAGGGCTTTGACTGATAAAGATACAGATTACTTTTATTGTTTTTCTGAGATTATTTTTATTTTTAAACTTTAATTTGTGTCTTTGCTGGTTCAGAAAACAAGCTGATTTATTTACTTCTTTCGTAAACCCAGCTGTTGATAATGCAGCGAAAGATGTAAATTTCCTTTTTTATTTTTCGCTTTGACATGTTTTCCCTGATTTTACTTGCTGTTTAGCAGAGGGTTTCTGGTTTTTTTTTTTTTTTTTTTTTTTTTTTTTTTTTTTTTTTTTTTTTTTTTTTTATGCATATATTTATTCCGAACTGAATATGAGGTGAATTTTAAAGGCATTATTTAAATTTTATGGCGTTTTTTATTTTGCATCATGTTTTTACTAAAGGTGTAATTATAATTCCCTGTGATTTGGAAAGATATAAATGTAACTTTCGATGTCTGTAAGAAAAATGCAACTATCTGTATTTGTCATTATATTATGCACGCAGAGGATTCCAAATAATACTAAGCAGCGTAAGAAAATCTAAGCATAATTAAATTCCTTTGCATATATAATATACAGAGTTACTTCTTAACATGAATATGTTGGTACAGTATTCTTTTAAACTATTCCTTTTTTATGATCTGGAGGGTAATACTTTCAAAACATTGGAACTCGGCTGTTGCACAATGCACATGATGAAATACACTCATGTCCATAAATTGAGGATAATTCATAATCACACGAAAATCGAACTCTAAAGTAAAATTTTCACCTGTAGAATTATCACACATATCTTCAAGAATAATATGCAAATTACAGGAAGCCATCAGATGACGCCTATAGTACGTCACAATGACGAGAGTGTAAGAGAAGTGTATATAAGGAACGGCAGCAAAGAAGTAAAATAGTTCATAAGTGTTCTGTAAGCCGCTTAGCGCCACAACCGAATCGTTATGACACAGATTACCGTTAATCGTTATGACCAGATTAATCGTTATGACACAGATTATGATTTATTGGCCGCCTGGAATGTGGGCATACTGAGATGAAAGTATCCGAGGAACTTGGAATAGCCCAAGCTCTAGGCTTTGCCAACGATTCCAAAATGATGGAAATGTCAGTAAACGTTACAGTACAGCTCGCCCCCGAGTTACAACGCCGAATGACGACCGGTATTTGGCAGTAACTGCCAAAAAGAAGCAGACGGAGTACAGCATCAGACCTCTGTCACCTCAGTTCTCTTCAGCAACGGGTATGGGAGTTTCAAGGTAAACCGTGTACAGACTTTTGGGACAGATTGGTCCATATGCTCACAGGCGTGTCAGATGCGTTCTGCTCATGGCAACTCACTGTCGCCAACGGTTAGCCTGGAGTAGAGAACATGCAATGTGGACATTGTCACACCGGCCTTGTCTGATGTTTTCCGACGAGTACAGGTTTAGCTTGCAGTCTGATTCACGTCGGAATTTCACATGGTTAACTCCAGGTACCCGCTACTACCACAATAACATCATTGAACGACACCGTTACGGTGGTGCAGGATTGCTGGGGTGGAATTATACAAGGCTCCAGAATAGATCTGCTTGTTTAGATCGAAACCATGACCAGAAGTTGTTTTTATGGATGACAACACCCGTTCTCACCGTGCAAACATTATAAAGAAATGCTTTCAATCTGAAGATATCACCCGTATAGAATGATCAGCATTCTCACCTGACTTGAATCCTATAGACCATGTGTGGGATATGCTTGACTTACGAATTGTAGCTCGTCAAGCCCTTCCTACATGTGACCGGAACTTCGGAGAGTATTGCTTGCTTACTGGAGTAATCTTCCCCAAGATCAACGCGATAATTTGATATTCAGTATGCCTAAGCGTTGTACGAACTGTATTTCATTGTCTGGGAGACGTATAATGTATTAACCATCATACCAGCCATGTAATGTTAAGTTTTTGTAAGATAGATATTTTTTGTAATTGCTACCGGTAGCAAAAATCGTAGTTTTTATTAATAGTATTTTACATTGTAAGGTTTTAGTTAAACTAACAAAGTTTCCTTTTAATTTAAATCTTTCTCTCTCTTCTCATTTTCAACTTCCCGTTAGAAGAAGCGCGCGTTTTCAGCTTATGCTAATTTGAAGTGGAGCCAAATTCTATTGAAGCAAGAGGTAGAAACCTCTCAGAGTGAGAGAGCTTTTAGTCTCAGATCACGGTTACTCTATTCGCCGTTCGCCTGACCAGCTAGCATTTAAATTCTAAGCCATAGTGCTTTTACGTGATTGCTTATTGAAATAAATCCAAGTGCGTCAGTATTAGTAAATCTTGCTACGCACCATTTAGTTAGAGGCCAACCTCGCGTATAGCTCTGTGAGCAACGAATAATTTAATTTCTATTTAGCTTTAGTTTAAATTTATCTGATTGTTCATTTTAGACCCAAGTGTGGTCTTTTACTTTCTGTATCCCTCCCGAGTTGGGAAGCGGTTGTTAATAATTGTGATCTAATAAAAGAGGATTTTAAATCCCTTTCAAGTGCAGTTCTTCTACCTTTTAATCACAGTATCTACCACCAGAACATAGCTGCATTCAGCTCCCTGTTCCAGCTCAGGACTTAAGGAGTTCACGAAGATGTTTTCCAAGAATATGCACCGAACACTCAGTCCTGACAACATAAAACATCTTTTTTGTTATTTATCTTTTGTTTAATAAATAGGCTTTACGAACAAGTCAGGTTTGTTTTGTTTCTGTATCTTTATTTGCCGGACCCTGCATTATTCTTAATTCATGAACATGAGTGTAATAAGATGAAATTAATAAACGTATTAAAAGTTTGCAATGAATTTTATTTCTTTGTTAATGAATAAAATATAAGGTACTCTGCATTCATGACAATAGGATATTACTCATAATAGGAATAAGACCGCATATTTTAATAGAATTAGCATAAGAATTGTAATTGTCATAAGAAGAAGAAGAAGACAGCATATTTTTAATATGATAAAGCAATTCGTAAGTTTTAGCGATAAATTATTTAGTTTTTGCAGTGAAGTAGAGCAAATAACTAAAAGATTTTGTGAATCACAAAACATTTATTTTTCCCCATTTTTTTTATTAATCAATATAAGCTCAGTCGCTCAGAAATGAAAAGTTTAATTTTTTTCGCAGTAAAGCAAGAAGTTTAGAATTTTTTTAAACTTAAGAAATAAATTTTACATTTTAGTTTATGTTCAAACTAAGAAGTTTTGAGCTTGACGAAAATCATTAACTCACTCTCAGGGGCTCAAAACTAAGAAGTTCTAAGGTGCACACAATAAGATGCTTTGGGCATCAGTATAAAAACAATAGTTTTTAGTTCAAAAGCAATTCTAGTGAGAACTTGAAACAGATAATTTAAAGTGCTTTTTATATTTATTAAATATACATAGATACGTAATTATACAGAATATTCTTCTTCTTTGACAGGCAAATTTCTAATACTTTTCCAAGCATTTCTCTTAAAAGCTTTTTCTGGCATTTGTTATTTTCTTTGTTTTTAATTCTTTGTTTCTTCATTCCATATTTTCCCTCTTTTTTCAATTATCTTTCTTTGATGCCCAGTAGCATGTTCTTTCACCATACTGCTGAAAACCTTCACTGTGGATTTACCCAGACGTCGTTTCTTCCTCTTAGCTTTTTTCCTCTGAATGAGTTATAATAAATTAATTATTTCAGGAATGTGAGATGAATGTTTAAGGAATACTATACGCTCTATCATTCAAGTTTTAAATTAGACCTGATACAATTGTAGCTTTTTTTATAAAGATTTTATTTTTGATGAAAACTACCATAAATCCCTCAAAATGCAAAAAAAAAAAAAAAAAAAAAAAAAAAAAAAAAAAAAAAAAAAAAAAAAAAAAAAAAAAACCCTTATGTCAATTTGTTGGTTTTATGTATGTAGAAATGAAGTGAAAGTCCATCAGACCCTTCTAGACTAACAAGCGAGTTACTCTCTAGTCTCAATCAAAGTGGCAAAAATCTTATGAAAGTTAAAAGAACATTTTTTATTAACTGCTTAAATTTAACAAAATAACTTGTGATTACAAAACAAAACTCAGAACCTTGCAGGTATTTAAAATAATATACGTTGAAATTTAATTCAGATAGCGTAGCGGGAAACTACACAAAGTGTAAGATTAAATTAAATGTACTTAATTAAAGAACACTATACGCTCTATCTCATATCCAAAGCAACATCTCCAAAGGCGACATAAGTACCGCTTCGAAAGTTTATGTCCTTTGAGCATAAGTTTTTTGCATAGCTAATTGTTTTTACATTGGTTACAATGCTACATGTGACACAGAGTGGCATCTTTGGTTTACTCACAGAATTATAAAATATAGCATATATATGTGTACCATAAAACTAAACATAAGATGTCATATGTTTCTTGTTTTCATGTGCATGTTAGGTGTATATACAAACATATGCATGAATATAAACATACAACATAAAAGTGCACATTAGATATATATAATACGTGTACCATAAAACTAAACATAAGATGCAATATGTTTCTTATTTTCATGTGTATGTTAAGTGTATACACAAACATATGCAGGAATATAAACATACAACATAAAAGTGTACATGTACAAAATAAAAAAAATAAATAAATATAAGTTACAGTACACTGCTGCCTTGTCATGACTGCATTGTTATACTATATTGTACAGCTGTTAGTTCATGATTTAAAGTTTTTAACAGTTTTTATAATGTTCGTAAGTTCAGTAGTTAATCATGTTCAGCTGGTGTAAGCATTTTCCCTGCTGAAAACGTTCAGAAGATTATTGGGGGAATAAAAAAGAAATGAAATAAAATAAAATACATTATGGAGGGATAACTCAGCGATTACTTGAATTTAGTTTGGATGACATATATTTACTCCGTTCCTATGCTGATAATTTAACAGGTTTTATTAATTGCCTCATAATTTTTATTATAAATTTTCTGTATGCTGTCTCATAGTTGGTTGGTTGGCATAGATGATTTGAGTCTGCCAATGGCACTGGAAGATCTAATTTGTTCTCGGGAACCTTCAATTCCACAAACGCAGATGTTTGTTTCTGAGATACTGAACCTATGGAAGTATACAGGAAATGCACCATGACTTGTTACAAATTATGGTAACTGCGGAATAACTACGAGATATTGAGTTGAAACTTTTGGCATAAAGTCATACATTCGTCTTTCCGTTGCACAGTAGTCTCATACATTTTACCATTTTGGGACTGCTTTTTCCAAAAAGGCTTTTTTTTAAGTATGAGAGAGGAGCTGGATATGTGAGTATTAATCGCTTCTGTATTACTAGCTGCTTCTTTAGTTTGTTTAGCTGCTATTTCATTACCTTCTATTCCTGTGTGTTCTTTTACCCATTTTAGGTTTATATGCTTATGTCTATTATTTCTTAGAAACTGCTGAATATTAATGATGATTGCTGAAGTAAACTGGTGATCAGAGGTGGCTTAAAGGACAAATATGCTGTCGGTATATATACTATTTGAATTCCTTTTATTCGAGTCTATTACATGCTGCATAGCTTCTCATACTGCAAGCGCTTTCATTTGAAAAATGCTGTTATAATATACCAAATGAGTTATCCAGTTATATACTTGCTTCCGGTTTTTAAACTCCACAAATGCACTCCAGGCACCCTCACTAGTTTTTGAATCATCCGTATAAATAAGAGTGTGTGTTACTAATGAGGTAGAAAAACTCGGTTCTTCATCAGTTTTGACATACACAGTTATGCCTTTGAGACTTGAATGGATGTAAAGGATAATTCCTTGGCAATCATGCATAACGAGACTGTGCGTTGTGTCTTCAAACGCGGTATCCGTCCGTTTGAATGACTTTGGTGTAAACAGCCTGTTATTCTTGGCTAATGTGCATAGGGATCAGACTTACAAAGATAAGCGCAGCGATCGTTGCTGTCGTTTCATAGGCTGTGCATAGATTTAAAGCAAAGGGGCGCTGATCCCTGCTCTCCCCCACTGCGCCCAAACGGCTGCAGGATACAATATTATTTGATCTACTATATTTTTCTGCTACTTTTTTACTATATGTTTTCTACTATATATTTAGTTAAATTGTACTACTTTATTATATTAACTTTACTTATTTATTATTACTTATTATTCTACTATATAATGACAATATTATTTTTTCTTATTTCTGTAGCGTATATTTTTCGTAGATGTGGATTTTGTCCCCAGTTATTTTCTTGAAATTTTCTTGCAGTTCTGGCAGTTAAGCTTGTTCTGATATGCAATTACTACGAAATTCACACGAGTAATGGCACATATAAGCTACGTATAGAAGGAAGGTTTGATGCTTAATTACAGTACAACGTCACTAAACGTGAATCCAATAATCAGTGCGGGCTATTTATTTTTTTAAATTATTTAATTAGTCAAACGAATGATTACTCAGTCAATGCAATGATTTTACATTACTTTCCAACATTATGCAACCTTGCTATGCAGATGATTCCATTGCATCTAAGAATCTAGATGAATAATATATAAAGAGTTTAAGGAACTTGATATGGAAAACAACAGAATCGAGTTCCATTTCCTCTAAGAATAGCTAAACAAGAACATGTCGTTCAAATGTCATCTGAGAAAATCGAGGGTAAGCAAGAAAGGAAGTTTCGGAGTAGAAAATAATATAAGAAGAAAATATTAGGAATAAGAAAATATTAGAAATAAGAACTAACTATAAAAGAACTTGACCTAGTTTTCAAACACTAATTTCCAATGATGCTCAAAAGAGGATGCTAAAGAAATTTTGAATGATGATGATCATTCTAACGAATTTTCAGCATTCTTGATTTGGCTACTGCCAACTATCGCAGATTGCATGAAAATATGAAAAACACAAGCTGCCGTAGCCAAATATATTTATTTAATTCTTTTTTTTATTTGAAATAGTAGTTTAGGTGAACATACAAAGACCGTTAGGTTTTTGGAGTAGGAAATTAGAAAAATAGTATCCTCCCCGGGATTCGAACTAGGGCAGAAGAACGGTATCCAATAGACCATATTCAGATATTGGCCAGTTTTGGGTGCCTTTGAAAAATCTATAAATATAGTGACTTATACCTTTGGCAATGAATTTTGATCATTGCATTATTATTAATTTGATTATTACATGCACACAAACCTTTATTATTTGTGAATAATAATCATGATTTTATTATTCGGGATAATCATTTTATGAGTTTTAAATAAAAGTTTATTTTATATTTCTTTTTGTTTTTTCTTTCCTTCTTTTTAGTCTCAATTATGCTTTTACTTCCAAGCATTTTGTTACTATTTAGAGTATTACGATAAATTATATTACTTCTAAATTTACATTCATTTTTATACCCGTTATCCATGATAAAAAATTCATGTGTTTAATCTTAAACGATCTTGGGTGCTGAACTCGCATTCCTTCTATTTCCGCTACAGTATTTTTATTATACGTTTTTCTCTCAGTCAGCTTTGTGTTACCTATTTTATCTTTATAACGTATGGTTTTGGATAGTAGAATGTTAATGTCATCTAAAAGAATATAATATTACGTTTCACAATAAAATTAAGAAATCAGCTTCTAAAATGAAATGCTGAGAAAAATGTATTTAATTTATTTTATATTAAGTTTTTTCATTTCGAACTACATAGTTCGTTCCAAATAATTGTAAGCGTTAATAAATCCTTAAATTCTGTTGTTTGTAAGATTTATAAAATGATACGTACAGTAAAAGTAAAATTTATCCATGAAAAAAGGTGAGGAAGAAATAGTCTTTATATAATGTAAGAAGACTTCTACAGTAAGCTTAAGTAATTATTTCTTAACAGCCGGCCAGACGGTATACTGGTTAGCGGAGCCTGACTGAGGTACCAAAGGGCCCGGGCTCGATTCTCGGAGAAGGCATGGATGTAAAATTGTCAGTCCCTTCATAGGAGCAGCAGGGGCCGCCTATTAGGCGCCCCCACAATAAAATGGACACCATTTCTGTCCTTAGTAGTGGCCAATGCCGTTACAGGTAAGTACCCGTCATTGGAAAAAAAAATATTTCTAGCAAATGACGGGAAAGAAATCAATACTAGAGCAAAAGGTTGCATTAAATGGCATCATACTTTAAGCCAATCACATGTCGCAAAGGAAGAAGCAAAGCTTTCCCTTCGGTTTAAGGTTATATGCAGCGTATTAAAGAAAAAACACTTAAAAAATTATCTAATTAATATCTTTTTACCGTTCTTGTTTTAAAAAGAGGGCAAAGAATTTGTTTTATAATCTGTGATAATTTGAAACATATATATTTTTAGACGTTGAAATTTTGAAATATCAGAAGGAAAAACCCAGCGATTTTCGTAAATTCGCCCAAATATCAGAAATCACATTAAAGATTTCACATAAATTTCAGTCAAAAGAAATTTTTTTCCACTTTTTCAGATGGTACAAACAGTAAATTCTGATATTTTTGTTTGTTCGTTAAACAAAGATATGTGCGAAAATTCGTTTCAACGTTGTCTTCCATAAGCAGTATGTGTACAAGTTTTACAAGTCACACAAACAGTATATATGCATCTCGTTAGTTTATCACGAAATAGTTTAAAAATTGATGACAAAAGTTTGACCATAACGACAACACTCTAAGTGGGTTATAAAAAAGAAATAATAGTGAAATGGGGTTAATATGTAGGTATTACATGTGATTAAAATAGATGACGTCTCCGTTGTTCCTTTTCCCTCCAGCCAGTCATCTAAAGGAATCAACACTCAATTATAACTGGAAGAGAATTGATCGATTTCTGAATAAAATAAGTTTGTTTATTGCAAAACGTCTGAAAAATTACGATCACAAACAATCAAAGTAAAGTAAAACTGTTTATGGAGGATGTCGAAGAAAACGAAAATGCGTAAGATAACAGCAGTGGTGGCATATGATGTCATATTATCTGAAACTAGATTCCTCATTTCTAATGGCGTTTATTCTTCAGTCATTTACTCTGCGCTCTTTTTTGTTTTGCAACCTCATTTAATTTCCGTAGCCAAACAAACTAATTCTCCAATTTAAACTCTTTAGAACTACAGTAAATTTTTAATAGTATTTTTTAAAAATTAAAATAGAGGTTATTATTCTTTCTTTTCGTTTTTCTCCTTTGGATAACCATGAACCATAGGTATCGTTCGCAGTATTTCCCCGGTATATAGGTTTCGGTTTAATTTTGGTTACGGCAGAGTACATTAGGGCTATCTACCTAAGGACAGTGAGGCTTGGTATAGGTGTTTCTGGAAACTGGCTCGTATCCATTTAATACATGGACAAAACCAGGAAAACGCTCATACAGCCAACCCGTTCGCTTGAAATTGGTTTGATTTATGCGATTACGACGATTAAGCCTCAAGAGCTATCTGTCTAAGGGGGGATGCGTTTGCGAGGACTTTCTAAGGTAACCTGGCTTGTACACACGTTGCACATGGGAAAAATCACAAAAACGCCCAGCAGCCAGCCCGTTCGCGGTATTCGAACCTCGGACCGAACTACCAGTGTTCAGCGACTTTACCGTTCAGTCACTGATGGGCCCCTGTTCGCTTGGAATCGAACCCAGGTCGAACTACCAGTGTTCACTGACTTTACCTATCAGCCGCTGGGGTAAATGAGGAAGGTAGCTGTTCCTTTCGGCTATTATGCTAGCAGTTTACTTTTATTAACAATAAAGAATGTAATCGAGAAATATTTGTTTTGATGTATATAATATACATTTTTAGTTTTCTTAAAGCAATATAAAGGACTCCTTGCATTTACAAAGTTCTGCTACAGAAATTATTTTACTGCAGATAAATTAACGAATAATTAATTGTTAATAAAAAATAATTTAATTGTTAAATTAACAAATATTTTTCATAATACTGTTATTTTTTATTAATCTGTTTGTAAGATGCTTTACAAGGAAAAGCATAGACTAAAGCAGAAACAGAGAACGAACACTGAAATATTAGAACAGTCAAATTAAAGTAATTAAATGAGAAATATATATATAATATGCAAGGGGAAAAACCAAGAGTTTATTCAATTGCATGCGAGTAGTTGATAAATAAAAATGTGCGTACAATAATCTTAATTTTTTTTTCTTAATTTTTTTCCCTGATAAAAGTACAACGGAACGCTCAAATATTGCAGCAAATACGCAGATTTCTTTAAACGCCTTGAGAAGTAAAAATCTCTTAGTTTCTAAATAACTATAATTGTAATTGAAATATAAATGACTCCTTGTGTTTACAGTATGCCAAAATAATATTGTTATTTTCATGATCATCGTAAATTAAAAGCTTTATTCATAAGCATGATATTTTCCCAAATCTTCTTGAGTGATAACTTAGATAATGCATACATGTAGAAAGAAAAACGTGTAATATTATGAAGACGTACGCATTGAAGTAGTTGCTGAATGAAAACTTTGCGTACTATAATGTCATTTTTTATGTTAATTTTTATTTTTTACTGGTAAAAATATGACGGAACGCTCAAACATTTCTCTAAAACACGCAGTTGTTCTTTAAACACCTTGAGAAGTAAAGAAAAGACTTGCCAAAAACGAACTACTTAGTGAGGTTGCCACTTCCGGTAACTTTAAAAAATTTGTGCAAAAAGTGTAAATAGAAAGTAGTATCTAAACTCGGCAACTCCGAGTTATATTTAGCTAATGACCGGACATGAAGGCCATAAATATTGCATCGGCCTTTTTTTTTATCCTCTGCTTTCACCTTGCAATGCAAACACTCCACATTTTTTGCGTTCGTCGCACCTTAACATTCATAATACGTCGCTAAAAATACATTAAATACAAACCCGATATTTAAAGAATGTTTTTTGCAACCCTTCCCATTTCATTTTTTTTTCACTCAATGCACCTACAATGTGGAGCATGAGGTTGAGATAAGAGGATATGACTGGAATTCGGCTGCGACGGTGAGTAAGGAGCAGGAAGATGTTGATAATTTGGGGAGAGGAATTTGGGGAAAATATTCTACCGGATGGAGTTTGTTTCTCTTGTTTGGGTGCGTTATTACAGACATGACGAATTTGAAAATAAGCCCCGTTTTAAATGAGCAGCGAGAGAGGAAAAATTCCGCAGTACGTATCCAAACCAAATGTGTCTTTATGATGTTATAGTTACCGTTAATTGTGTCTTTATGGTGCTATAGTTACCCTTTATTCTTTTTTAAATCGTAACTCGTAGTACAAGTACCACCCTCGTATCTGCGAGATTTGTTATTGTTCTGCGTAATTGCAAATGGTACCGAATGTTATATGTGACAATATACTCGTGTAACATACGCACACATGGTAACTTTTAACTGATGAATTCCGGTTAGAAAGACAATTAATAAAATAAGGTATACTGTACACCTACCTAACTTGCTTTCCTACAGTGTACTTTCTGTCTCCTAAGTGCGAAAGTCAAGTCTCTGACATTTTAATCAAATCCTCAAGAAGAGATACAGCAATGAAAATAATGCTTGTACTCTTACTGTCTAATATTATATACAGTTTCAAAGGGTAGTAGAACAATATAAAGCCGTGCATTTCAAACAAAATACTGTATAAGCAAAGAAATACTGCTCCAAACCGTTTGTCCGCATTTGCGTTCATGGACGGCACTGTCGTGGAAACATAGTACTTAATGTGTTTGAGCTTCTGCATGTTACAGCCCATTCTCTCTTGAGTACATTTATTAGTTGATAATTAAGATCAGGTAAGGGCATCAGTGCTTTACATTGGGGTCAATGAGTTTGTCCTTCGATTTGTGCTACAGAATACAAAGCTTTTTCGGGTTCGATATTTCTTCAAGATTAATGCATGAGAACATTTATAATAATACGTGCGGCCCTTTCTCATTACTAATTCTGATGACATAATGATTGTGATGAATTTTTCATCCTTGCTATTTCCTTCTGCGCACCTAAAATGCAGACTCATTAGCCTTAGATTTGAGTGAAATTAGATTTCAGGCAATGAGCGTAGCTTCAAAATGTTTTTTACCCTACGCTAAACTGTATATATTTTACTCCACGCTAAACCTTAAATATTTTTTACTCCGCGTTAAACTGCGTATTTTAGGGAATACGATGGCACGACTGCGTATGAAATAGAGTTTTATTTTTATAACAAATGCAACGTGCAATTGGTAATACAAAACATACGCTAAAAAAGCTGCACGTATTTAGATTTATTTCCCGGTTTCATAATGAGAATAATGGTGAGGTTGATTTATCAATGATAGATTTCTTTTATAAACAGCTTTTCAAGTTTTTTAATTTGCATTTACATAAGAAGAAAAGGTTTTTCATTGCTACAGTGGTAAAGCTAACGCAGGAGTTTTTCTTCAGTTTGCATTAGAAAAGGTTTTTCATTGCTACAGTGGTAAGGCTAACGGAGGAGTTTTTCTTCAGTTTGCATTGATTGTGTTTTACTTTTATTCTGACTAAATGTATCCAATTTTCACAAAAAAGGCCTGTTTTCTGTTACTATTAACTTTTCCAAGTTCCTTCTTACTAATTCAATGTTATAAAAGTTTTTGTCAGTTTGTTATGCATTATGCATGGCAAAGGGATCTACCTCTTCAGTTTCATACCGCGAAAACTATCAAAATATCACATGCAAGCGCGAAAACAATTGATGTATTTACGCACTTTCTTATACATTCATTTTTTGGTTTGATAAATATTAATACTTTTGATAGTTTCCTTGCCTGTGTTTTCCAGTTGCTCTAAGAGGATGTCGATCAGATCCATAAATTTTTCATAGCCAAGAGGTAATAAGAGCCTGTAGTTGGTGAAGACACGTTGTCTATGCGACATAGTGACACTTAAAAAACTCTCTACCGAAACGTCCGCCCAAGGGGTTGATGGTAAAGGAAGGAGAGTAGGAGAACAGCATCAGGTCTTTGCCTGACACCAACTCCTTAAGCGAGCTTTTCGGTAGACAGTGTTTTAAGTGCACCCATTTTTCAGACACACTACACGTTTTTAAGCATGCGTGCATAGTTTTAGAAGGGAACGTGGTCTGCCTTTTATTTAGCTGTTAAATATTTAGTTTTAGTTTATGAGTATATTTAAAAAAACACTTTTATTCAAGTTTTGGTATTTATCAACATTATATATATATATAATGTTGTATTTTGTGAGTTTTGAAAAGGAGGAGAGTAGGATCTAGGACTGGTGAAAGATGCAACAGATGAGATACATCAGGTTGTGAACCACTGATCTAGAAGGTGGAGAAAATAAGTCGTGAGATGGCCAGCGATCGATGCAGAAGTTATTCCATAATATTCAAAAAACTTTGTTTATTTTACACATTATTAATTTACACCCTGTTGAGCCGACGAGCGTAAAAATGAAAATATAGGCAAAATAGGGTTAATAGAAATAAACATAAAATCCTGCATTATGATTGCAAAACAAACTTTTAATTTTTCAAAAAACGAGCATACACATTAAAAAAAGGCGTAATAACCTATTCTACGTTTACGCAAAAAAATCTAACATGAAAATGGAAATTTCTATGATTATAACTACAGCACATTTTTTTAAAATTCAAACCATTAAAAACGTTATTAAACTAAAGACCTTTAGTTTTCACATTATTCTAATCCTATCGAAATCTGAGATTAAGATTGCAAGCATTTCTCGATTTTTGTCCTCCCTCCTCCCGTATTTTTTAGCTACTGACATAATAACATCTTTCGTGCCGACGTGCATTATTAAGGTAACTACAAGGAAACATGGAGTAGGCGTTCATTTAAGCCCTGCGTGAAAAGAAAGTAAAAAAAGTAGAGTGAAAAGGAGGAAGTGGAAAAAAATATGACTGCGACATTGACTAGAATGAAAAATAAGCTAAAAGAAAACCAAAACAATATAGTCGTGTGGCTATCGAGTCGTTGCATTCGAATGTTGCGGTTAGGCAACAGGGTATGATTGATAACGGAACAGATTACGTCACAAGGAGCACATCTATTGTACTCTTTACTCTTGAGTAACGAATGAGAAAACCCAAGATGTCGTGATAATTAGTCTGCATCTTTAAACGTAATCTAAAATTGACTTACTCAAGATCCTGCGAACCGGAAATGTAAAATTACAGTGCAATAACATTACCTTGTCATAAAATGTAACAGGAGGAAATTCCCTTCTTCATGCCCCTCATTTATTCATTAATGGAGGGAATCGTCGAATTATTTTTAGAACAGAAAAGGAAATATGTGTGCACATATACATACAATTTTTTTGTTTGCATGTATTTCAAAAGTTTATTTTTAAGTCAGTAGCCAGTTTTTAACACATGTTTTAGAGATCATTCCTATAATTTTAGGATCGAGAGATTATATATGTGAAGATATCTTCATTACAAGCCCACCTGTTTCTTTTTCATTAAATTTTCAAGCTTAGCCTTTTATTTTTGCATTAACGTTTTAACCATTTCATTAAAGTTTCAGCTGTTTTGGATCGTTCATGTGGCTTTATAACTGCAAAACTGGAAATATAAAACTATTTTTAGAGAACGCTCAATTAATTTGTGGTTATGTAACTCTATACATGAAGGCATTTTTAATTTAACTTTCAGTTCACACTTTTTGATTACTATTATTTTTATTGTGGAGTCTCCATTTGTTACTATCTTGCATCTAATGATATTTCTGAAATCAACATACTGCTTATAATGAATATCATTTTATAGTTGAAAATTGTATTTTTATTCAAAGATTATTAATAAATAACTATCCTACGAACAATAAATCTATCATAATCAATATATTTTTGTAACTATTGTAAATTTCTCCTTACTAATAAGCAGTAATTAATTTTTTAATTAATAGTGGCAAAATTTTATGAGCTGCATTTTAATATTCACATATATGAAATTTAGGTATCCCGCAATTGTAGTCCTAATTATACTTTTTCCTTCTTTCTCTCTCTTTCTGTGTTTGGTCTAATGACATCATTGACGTCCCATGTCATTAGGCCATTACTGTAAAGAATATTTCTAATTAATACGCTCTTATTATTCCTTTCATTGCGGTTTCTAACTTAACCTGAAAGAATATTTAGTGACAACAATTGGAATAATGCTTTTCCTACTCAAAGTGTAAAACTGGAAAAAATTAAGGTAAAAAAAATTAGAAGGATTTATTAGAAAAAATGCCTTCGTGATGTAACGGTAGCACACTCGGTGCGTATTCGAGAGGTCCAGTTTCGAATCCCGGTGAAGGCATTGCTCATTTTTCACGGCAGAACACGCTTTATCTGAAATAACTCAGACACCAGCTTAGATAGTATCTTTTACCCTACTTTGCATAACACTCGGAACTGAAATATCATTCTGGCAGGAAGTGGAAATGAGGAAACATTGAAAAGATGAATAACAGAATAAAAACTGGTTAGTTTTAAAACTAAATGCTTCTTTACAACCTTTATCAAGAAATCTTATCTACCGCTAAAGTTATTTAAAGTGACAGAGTTTTATTGAAAGTAGATTTTAAAATCAAGCGTTAAATGCGTTTCAAAACACATCAACAGGACAGCAGAGAGTATCAGTGATGCAAATTTCAGATGTCGGCGTAATTTTTCTCGAAAAATTCTATCTACTGATGTATATTTGAGGGAAAAAATCATGACTCCATATCCCCACTGAAATCATAACAGACTAACTGAAATCGGGCGAGAGAGTTGAAGGAGCGAGGAGCGAACAATTAGTGAGTGTGGATTGATCATCTAACGAAACAATGGACAGTAATAATTGTCAGTTCCCATCTGTAAAAAGATTATATAAATACTGTACCTAGCAGACGATCATGTAAATTTGCTTGATGACGAGATAAAAGCCCACTAAAGATCCCATGACTGTTTTATGGATAAAATCCCATATGGATACATACGTACATGTAAAACATAATTTCCCCGTTATTTTCAGATTATGCAAAACAAATTCTTATTTCAAAATGTCTTCGCGTTTCATGCGTTTCGAAATGGAAATAAGTTCTTAAATTTACGCATTTATTTAATTTTTTGTAACTTTTTTCATATATATAAAACGCATGCTATTATGTTTAATGTCTGAGAAGAGAAGAGTATCAGGGATGCTGGCTTCACTGCTTTCTCAGAAATCTTCAGAATTCTAAAAAACAACATACAATGCACGCAAACAAGCATCACGTCTGGAGCATGAATACAGTTACAGAAAATGTTGTGTATGCTAAATATAATGTGCCAAAATAAGAAGTAAAGCCCACATGATTTGATTCAACGAAAATTTTGATTCAACGAAAGCGATAGCGCTTCGCACGCTGATTATGAAAATATTTTTCCGCACAGTGAGAAATAACAATGAATTATGAGCAAGTTTCAAATAATTTAGTTAACTTTTAGCTGCTACTCTTAACTTAACATTATTGCAATTCCGTACTTCACATTTATATATTTTATTATTCGCAGAATTTTTTTAAATCCTAATTTTACTTTGTGAACTTATTTCAGTAGTTTCTAAATGGTTAGTTACTTAGTTAATTCCTAATAGTCCTCTAAGTGAATGCTAGTTTTTCATTTTACTATAGTCGGTGAACGGTTTTCTATTCCTTTTTTTCATCCAGAATCTATAATGGGATAAACCCGGTTGCATTTTCCAGATTATGAATTCCATTTTTTGCATAATCAAAGCCTACTAGAGCAATCTGCCTAAGGGAAGAAATGCTTTCGCTGAGGATTTTCTAAAGAAAACTGGTTTGGATTCTCCAGTGTCTGGAGAATACCATGTAAATGTCCAATTAACCAACCTGTTAGCCGGGATCTGAACACGGTTCGAAATGCTAGAGCTCAGGGATCTTATCCAGTCGGTCACCAGACCGCTTACTGAGGGGGGAAGCAATTAAAAAAGCAGAATCTTGTTTGATTGCTTTGGCCCCTTCGAAATTAAGGAGAGGAGTAAGAATATATTTCATTTCGTCTTGGTTCGCGTTGGCCTACATCCAGCGCTAAAAATCTGGGCTAGCCAAAGTGATTGGTACCTTGCCTCAGGAGATTGATATGAAAAGTTCTTAGGGCTCAGTGAGAAATAAATCGATGTTTAGAGAGTTTTTAAAAATTTTAATGTTCAATATAAAAATTACAAAACTCTAAAATTTCCCCTGCATTTACTAAACACGCTTCATGCTTTTTTAAAAATATATTTCTCTAATTACCTTGTTAAAAGAGTTAGATTGAATTTCAAATACTTTGTAAATCTTCAACAACTGAGATAAATAAATGCAATAAAAGAAGATATTTTGTAAATATTTTTTATCTTAAGAATTAGGTTTAAATTCAAATATTTAGTAAATCCTCAACAAATGAAAAAATAAAAGTCTAATGAAAGTATTTTGGAAATATTTGTTTTGTATTTTAAAATGGTAATTCACAATTTCAGCAAAAGATTTGCAACCTTGTTTGTTGATTGGGTTATGTCTTCTTCTGACTCCTGTATAAACCGCAACACCATGTAAAACAGAATTTGGGTGAACTTATTAGGCATATTTGTTATCTCAAAGCAAAATAGTTGTTCAGAAATAGGACTCTGGAATTGCTATGACGAAATTAAATATTTTAAAATTTTCACAATAGTCCTAAATTTTATTTTAGTATTTTACTCTTTATATGTTTGAACTTGGATTCAGCCATGTTAAAGCACTTTAATTAAGCATGAAACAGGCTGAATTTGGAAGAAAGAGAACATAACGATTAAAGCTGGTAAATCATGAGCCGAATATAAATTGTCTATTAAAAACTCCAACTTTTCGCGTTAAAAATAAACTTTAGTCCATCTTAAATATCTTGGGAAGGGCCCTTTTTCTAAATTATCATTTAGTATGTACTGTCAAAATTGTTAGCATTCAAAAGCTTAGATTCAAACTCTATTTAGTATCTGTATTTCATTTTGCGTATGTATGCGGAATGTTATAGTATCATCAAAGCAGTCGTTGACATAAAATCTTTGGTCAATTGCTACATTCAGTAAAACGTAGAATAAAAATGCAAAATGGGAAGCAGCTCAGACTCGTTTCATTCCAAATTTAAAAATACACATTGTATTTATAAACTAAATTGTTTTGAGTGAAATTTTAATGCCTAAAAAATGCGTATTTGCATCCAGTAGTACCTAGTTCTCATAACGATATTCAACCGACTAAAGCATAATATTTTACTAGTTAAAGTTATTTCTATTCTACAACAGCCAAAGAAAAAGTTAAATTTTGTTGCTCAGAGTTCCCCCTCTCTTTCATTTGAGACTGTCTTTACTGTATTTTGAAACTTTTTGTAAATTGGAGACACGCCTCTAGGATAATATTTATGTAAGTAATATATATATATATATATATGTGTGTGTGTGTGTGCGTAATATTTGTAATAGTTCTGAAGCACAGAAGAGGAATCAGCTTGCAGTCGTTGTGAAGAATTTTCCAGTCTTCATTTCCGCGCATATAAAATCATCTCAGTAGATATGTATCCAAACATAATGAAATCCGATATATTTCTATGATTCAATCGTAATGAAACATGATCAATTTCTATGTACATTGGTTTTTAACAAGAAATGACGCAGGCTTTTTACTGAAGAGAAGCGAGGCGATATTAGTAAGGTAGAAGCTAGCAGAATAATGACGAAATTAGCTCATCACAGGTATTTATACCAGAGCCGGTGAGATTCTAGAGACAAGCTATGATTGTTTAATATTAGTTTTAGTTGCCCTTTTCAAGTAGCATTACATAACGATAGAAAAATCTCGAATTTGTCAGAACAGATGAATTTAGGGGGAGAGCACCAAATTTAGAATGTTAATTTTGAGGTCGCCAATTATTTTTTAAAGCAGCTATTTTGCTATATCTTACATATATATATATATATAAACAAAAGTTACAACACATCAAATAATTATTGTAAATTATTAAATTTGCGCAGCATATTGCGATATTAATTAATTAATCAAGAGGTAATAATTAAATCAAGAAGAGGCTATGTCTAACAGGAAATACATCAAAACTGAAACAAAACAAAGCAATTCAGTAAAGTAACTTAATAAAAATAATATAACAAATCGTTGAAAATTCTTAGGTCTTTTTCAATAAAGCTACTTCGACATTGGTTTTAGGGTAACGTTGGAACATATTACACCTTGATGCCTAATTAAAATTTTTATAAAATTTAAATTACTTTACTGTACTTTTAAAGGACTTTAATTAATAATTTTAATTAAAGTATCTTTTATTTCGCATTTTAACCGTTTCTTTTAAAATATTTCAAGACTTTATAGTCATCCAGGTATAATTAAGAACGTCGGTTCTGCTTAAATTCTTCTGCTGTTGTCGTCCATTAAAACAAAAGTAGAGCCAACTGCTGCAGCGTACAATCTCACAATGGGTTCTAGGACTTCATCTCGATACCGGACAGCCATCAAAGAACCCCGTTTAAAGATGTGCAGGTCGGTGCGATATCCTAATATAATCTCTGTCCACACCATAATACTTCCGGCTCGGAATGCGTGATTGTTCGGTAATGTTTTGGGACGGATTGCGTTTACGTTGTTCACGCCATATCCTTATATGCTATCATATGGCTCCAGAGCAAATCTAACAGTAAACCTGACATTGCCCCAGTCAGACACATTCCAATTGACATGTTCCCGGTACCACTGTAATCGTGCCCCTCTTGATTGGACGGATAGAGGAACATAAACTCGAGGTACCCGGGAGTACAGTCCACTCATATGCAATCTGCGACGTACAGTGGCTGCAGATATCGCCTTACCAATGGACGCTGTAACCATAGATGTCACACGTGTGGAGATCACTCTGCGATTCCGCTTGGCTACCGTAGCAATATGTCGATCTTCTGCGGGGGTTGTAACCCTTGGGCCACTGGCTACGGGTTTCCGGATAACTGTCTGTGTGGTTTGGAATTGTTTCTATAAACGTGAAATTACAAACTGATGAACGCCGAAAAAAGAGCAACATCTGTGATCGACTGTCCTGCCTCAATGCGCCCCACAGCACGCCAACGCTCAGATTCTTCCATTCGTCTTCTGGAAGTCACAGAAACACGTATGTCTTGAAAACAAATTGTACGAAAGTTTAAAACACCTTCTATCAGCACTTACAATCAACTTCTGTAACCCTTGATAAAGCTGTCTTCTTATAAGACTGCCTTTTTTGCATATTTCTTGACATGAAAGCGCGATTGTCTGTTACCTAACTATATTTGCATACTTCCATCTACCTCTGCAGCAAATTGCATCCTCTTCAATTCTGATTGGTTTCAGGAAATTAGCATTTTCCTCTCCGTGCTTAACTTTTGGAAGTGAGTGTACTTTCATTATGTCATATTTTATTGAATTTTTTTTCAGCTTTTAATGTATTGGCTTCCTTCAAGACTGTAACGCCTCTTTTGATTTAATTATTATCTCTTGATTATATATATTATATTGCAATCAATATCAGCAAAAACATCTTTCTTATCTAAGAGCCAAGTAGGGTGAAGAATGTTTTATCTTAATAAATTGTAAGCAGTTTCCTAACAAGTTTCCTTTTTTAACTTAATAAATTGTAAACATTTTCTCATTCAACAGAATTAAATGGAGTGCTTTTCTTTTGCAAATTTTATACTATCATTACATTGTCAAATGTTATTTTACTTGGATTAACGAGAAGAAAACAACACTGGCCGTATAAAAATTAATTTTTTAAGCAAACAAAATCAGATTAACTGCATTTTAAACACTTCGAAGAGGGGTATTACTATTTTCCTTACATGAGTTTTTTGAACTAATAAAATAGAAACTTTATTCACTTTACTTGCGGGAGATCTCTGTTGCAAGCCTTTCGTGCAAGCGAGGCGATAAAATAAAATATATAGCTGCGTATTAAATAATTCTTTCTTATTAAATAGTTACAAAATTCTTAAGAGCTATTCTTAAGAGCTATGTTCGAGTGAAAGTTTCGACGGCTTCTAAGATTTCTTCCTAAGAGCAATTCAATAAAGGGGAACTCAAAATTAAGGTTGTAGAGTCTGATTAGAATTTTTGGAACAAGAAAAGTGAGAAATTAGTTATTCGTTCCCCGGGTATTCAGCTAGGCGGAGTGCTTCTAGTTACAACACGAAGACATGCGATTAGTGATTAGTGACTCTGACTACCATACCGAAAGGTCCGGGTTCAAATCCCGGAGAAGGCATTGATGTTTGTAAATGTATAGTGTCTTTGCGGCGTGGAGGCATTCTAAATATATGACGAGCCGAAAGTCCTCTCGTCTGGGTTGGTGGCAGGGGAAGAGGGGTGGGAAACCCTCGGATATATATACCTATATGGTGCCCAAGGCTCTAGTCAACGACAGGGGCAATCGTGTATAGTTCTACCGCCTCATCCGCGACCATGAGCGCAAACACGCATGCGCCATTCGGCCTGAATTATTCTCAAAATAGAGTGGAAGGATGGGAACTTTCTTTCCCTCCAGCATATCTCTTTCCGGAGAGGAGAAGACTTTTACATGGCTTTTCACGTCGCAGCAACTAATAACGCCCCTTTTGAACGAATCTTTGTGTTTTGGCAGAATGCCAGCCAGGGTTGCTTTTGAGACGGTCGAACTATACTACTTGCGGCGATGAATTTCGTGGGCTTGTTCTGGTAACAGAGAAGCGATATTAGTCCCAAGAACACCAAGCATGCAATAAAGAGGGGGGAAAATACCTTATATTCCCTCCCACTTAAAAAGCGAATAAGGAGAAGGAGGCCCAATTGCCAAATCCAGGTGCTGAGACGTTATTGGTCATCACACTTTAGTTCTGGCCCTACTTGTAGAGAGTAATAGAGTTTTTGGAATAGGAAAGATGAGAAATCAGCTATACCTTCCCCAGGATTCAAACTCTGGACCTTCCGTTGCTTATCCGGACATGCTTCTTGAGTACTTAGTGTATGACGTAAGTAAAGTATTTTATTAATTTCATAAAATTGTCAATTAGATGAATTATAAATGAAATGAGCTCTTGTGCATCAATTACTTATATGACTGATATAAAATTAAACAATAACTTACAGATAACTACAGTCAGAAGGTTACAGATAACTTTTAGTTTGACAGTCGCTTGTGTGAGACGGCACAGTTAAATACTTAAAAAATACGTTTAGTACTTTAAACTAACTCGATTTATTGGGAAATTATTTTTATAATTTAAAAGATAAGTTAAAGATCTTGAGTCGAGTAGAATGGTAACTGTCTGAAAACTTGTAAGATCTGTTTCTGCTACTCCACATAAACTAATTCTAGATCCTACAATGAACCTGGCGAATTCTCACACAGGCGTGAACAAATTACCAGCACAGAGAAAAGGGGAAAAGTAACCCTTTATTAAATCAAAGTTTAACAGAAAGGCACGATCTTCGTGCGTTACAAAACACCGTCAACTTGGGAAACTTAAATGTAGAATACAGTCGAATCTAAAATAGAATAGTGCTGGATTAGCACGTTAATTTACACCTAACAGGTTAACTCTCAAAAACCTAACAGGCGTAATGATGATCCGAAATGGCCAAAAGGCTAACTAGCGTAACAGCGAGATAGCAAATGAAACGTGTGCTGGCTAGCGAAAACACGCTCTGAATAAACTCAGAGATTCACCTGTTTAAATATTCACTCCACTAACTTTAAAGTTACATCCTGACGAGAAAATACAAAGGAAAGTTGAGAGGTTCAGGAAAGGTGTCAAACTTAAAATAAATTTGTTATGAAAAATAAGGGGAACCGGACGCTCTAGCTATCTACAGTGCATGTAAAAGATAGATCAGAAATTTTACGCTTTGTGCAATGACAACATCTGCTAGGACGCGTAGTTGATAAAAGGTATTCTACCGTAACGAAGACTAGTTACTAAATTTAGTGTATATATAATTAGCATTCTTTACGTAATATTAAAAATGTCCTCAGAGAAATTTCACAAATATAAATTTTTGTTTCTGTAACCTTTTGCATTCTAGGCCTCTTTCATTTGGGTGAACCAACTTGAGACGATTTTCCGCGTATTTGGTGAGTTTCTTACAGGTAACTTAAAATGAGTTGGAAAGCCGCTGAACACTAGTCATTCGGTCCGGGGTTGGGTCCTGGTGAACGGCTGGCTGCATGGGAGCTTTCGTCCGTGTGTAAACGTGGATAAGAGCCAGTTCCCATGTACAAGTCCTCCACGGGGCATGCTTCCCACTTCGTGTAGTGCCTAATAGCGGAGCAGCTAATAAATAAGTAAATAAAATAAGTTAAAATTATTTCACAGAAATAAATTATTTAACAGAAATTTAACTGTTCGTTTATGCATGAAGATACTTGCGGTCCTGTGGCTCTTTTGCCGGATGCAAACTGTATTTCTTTCGGATTCTGTACGCTTTACACATTCAAAGTTTCTGTCTCTTCTGCGGAATGACTGTCGCTTTCGTATTCATTGTCTATTACCCTGATTTTTCGCCTTCTAACACCTCTTACTCCATCGCTATCTTCATCACTGTTTTCCTTCTCTCTATTGTCAAGTAGTCTATGCACAGACGCAATTTCGTTCTTCATCAATGAAAAATCGGACTCATCTTCACCTGAACTGATTTCTTCATCGTATTCCATGCTTATTGGGCCCCATAAGCTTAGAAAACGTATTTAAGATTAAAGACTGGCAGTTGTTTTTAAACACATAATTGTTGAATATACTCATAAAGCGATATTGTCCGAATCAAACCTAAATAAACATCGTTATCGCTCCAATTATTGAGTCAAACCGAGTGGTGATGGAGAGTCACCACTCAAGTTCCCGCTTCAAATCAAGCGGTGGCCGAGAGTCACCTTTCGAGTTACCGCATGTAATCAAGTGGTGACCTAGAATCACTTCTCGAAAGGGTTAAAATCCAATAGCAAGGAAAATAAACGTAAAATTTCTTAATTCGTCACCGAAATTTGGAAGTCAGAAATATTTAGGGAGGAAACTTAAAACTGCCAAAAGTTTTGGCTCGATGCTTTACATTACTCTACCATAACTGCATCATCCTTCGCCAAGAGTTACTACAGCATCAAATATGAGATCATTATCTTCTACACGGATCGTCCTTTAACCATTTCTCAATGTCGCTGTTTGGCAAAGCATAAGATGTTTTTTCCGATTCATTAAATACAATAAATACAAAAGATTACATTTGTTTTTCGTGTTTAATGAATCTGCATTTGCTTTACAGACTGAACAATTTATTATTACTGAGCACGTTTTTTATTCGTTAGATTTTTAATTTTATTTTTAATAATGCATCTAATTCATACAGATTAAAATACTTGAAAGCTTAGTATCATCGTTATCAGTAAGAAATCATTTATACAACATACCTCCGCCATACAGAACAATATAGCTTTACAATTTTTATGTAGATATCCACCTACAAGGGAAACAAAACGGCTCACTCGCAAAGACTAAAATTTTACTAAACGCACATTTTTGCAACCAAATTGCTATTATTAGGTGAATGAAACAGTAAAAGTAAAAGGTGATGATGTTCGTTCTACAAACGACATTTGTACGAAACTTTAATCTAAGTTGAACCCGTTTCAAATTGTTTGTTTATTATAATTTCATTCATAACATTATTTGTGTTCAAATCAATCAAAACGATTGTTTAGTTAATTGGAGCAAATTCTTTAGTTTGTTTAGTTGATTAGAATACGTTATTTTTCTTTTAATATCTTAATACCTTAAATAAGGACAAATACTAAGGTATTTTTATGAATTTGAAGGATTTTTATGTATATAGATTTTATTCGAGATACTGAAAAAGCCCTAAATTTAAATCTCTGATAATTCATTTTTTAAGTAATAACTAATCACTGCCGTAAATGCTGAGTTAGGCCAACCTGTAATTGTTACTTTCTGCGTATAACATATTCCCGCACCTTTAGACTATGCGAAACGTTTCCTAAGGAAGGTCGGAATTATGCCGTAATGTATTCCGGAGGAACTCGACCTACTGAGGTCGAAGCAAAGAGCTCCTAGGAAGTGTGCCTCAAAAGCTCTGTAGTCAAGAACCAACCTCCTCTCCCATCCCTCCTGGACTGAAATCCGAGGAGTTAAAAGTAGGAGGTCGAAGAAGTGGGCGCTTGATGTGTATGAACTGACGACCTAACAAAAAAAGAACAGTATTAATTGTGATTGTGCTTCTATTAAAAGTGAAAATAAATATTGTATATAGAAGGGATCGTACGGATGTTATTCAATACGTCACCGTTAATTTGTTTTCTTGCTGAGAATAGTTTTACTTTTCGTTTTACGATAAGTTATTATGATTAAAGAAAAAAATTATTTCTCTTTTTCAGATAAAGCATCTACAGATCACTTCCAATATTTCTATTATAGGCTTTCCTTGCTTTAATTCCGATGGATAGCAATTATTAAGCCCCTTTCGAAACATGTACTGCACTTAAAGACTTAACTATCGCCTTAGTCGCTCTGGCCTTTTGATTCAGGATCGGTTTTGATTTACCCTCTCGCCCCTGAGGTCTGTTGGAGATGCTTTGCTTTGATTATGCAATACGGTCTCCGAGGGAAAGGGTAGGAATTATGTAAGCTTCTTCATTTTTTTTCGGATATAAGAGGTGCATTCGATAATGCCTGGTGACTTGATATTCTTTATTTACTTAGGTGTCTTAAAGTCCCTATGAATATCTTTTTTAAATTTAATGAAGAGTTTCTTGCAACTTCGCTTTGCTGAACTTACTTTAAGTAATATTCTGAAAAAAAAAATGTATTTAAAGAAAGGATGTCCTGGGTTTCTGTTTCTGGTCCTTTTGTTTGGAAACTTATCATAAATGCCTTGCTTTGTAATTTGAGAAAATTCTAGAGCAGACACCAAATCGCTTTTGGAGATGATGTACAAGTTATTGTACAGTATAATAACTTTAATGATGCCAATGTTTATTTTCAGAATATTTTAACTATATTTATGAATAGGGAAAACTCTACAAGCTTGAGTTTAATTCTTAGAAGTCATTGAAGTTATAATGATACATAAATAACCAAGGTCATCTCATAATATTAATTTAACTCTAGGGATTAAGAATATTGAAGAAGTGCAGTGAAACAAATTTTTAAACATTATTGTTGATAACAAATTACGGTATGAACAATATATTTCTTATCTATCCGGTAAAAGTTAAAACTTTCTTAGCTTACTACGAATTTCAAAGAACACTTATGGGGTTAAAAACTGATATTCTCAAACTGATTTATAACCAAGGCATTGTACCTCAAGATCTTGGAGAAACTCTTTAAGGAAGAAAATAAACTGTGAACTTCTTAGAAGAGTTCAAAAGATATTTCTTCTTGGCATTATTCGGGTTTATAGAACTGTTAGTTATCAGGCAGCATTCATCATTTCTGATCTTCCACCTACGATTCAATAATCTTAAATTATCTTGATATTAGAGGTAGACTTTGAAGTCACAATTTTCGCAATGCCTTGAATGGTATGATACCTACCTCAAGTTTGCCTCGTCCTTCAGATTGAAAACCTTTGACAGTTGTTACCCATAATAATGATGTTTCACAAGAATTATAGAGCTATTTGCTTCACTCATGTTAGCAAGTTAGGCGAAGAGTTGGCCTTTGCTCTTGTTTTCTGCGAAGATGGTAAAGAAAGGGAACTGTCTAAATAGAATACCAGATGAACGTTCTCTCTTCCAGGCAGAACTGAGGCTAATCTTACTGTTAAATGGATACCATGTTCTTGCAAAAAGCATGAGACATTTAAATAACTTATTTGAACAGATTTATTTCTTCTCTCTCTCTGTTCTACATGACATACTATCAACAGAAAAAGTGGTGGTGGAATTTCGCTTTATTTTATGTGTGCTTGAGCAAACTGCAGGTATTCCTTTTACCTACTTTCGAGGTCACAGTGGTATTCTCGGTATTGAAAGGGTTGACCAGTTGGTTAAGCAACAACACATCGTGATATTGATTTAACGACGTCTGTTTCCAAGTCGTATTGGAAGCATGCTGCTTGGAATAAAACTGTGGTTGATTAGAATATTTGAATACTTTTATAGAAGACCCAATGAACAAAGAAGGTTTTTCCCAACAATGTTTTAGCACTTTAAGAGTGGAAGCACATTACACCAGATTATAAACTAGCTCAGAATTTTAAGTGGTCACGAAAATTTTAGAAATTACTCATTTCGTTTTAATATCGTGACCAGTGGGCTTTGCGCTTGCCCTTGCTGCTTTAGACGATGTTGAACATATCTTATTGTGCTGCAAGTTATATGCGAGCACCAGAACTATGCGAGCTTAATGCATCTCTTCATTTGCCGATCTCCTCTTTTATGCGACCTTGTCAAGCGTTCTGAAGCTTTTGTTGTCTTGTACAACTTTATTTGTTGCTTAAACTTTTATTATTGTTATTATTATTAGCTATTAATGCATTATTTTCTGTTTTCACGTATTATTGTATTATTATTGTACTTCATCTATGTATTATTATTTTATGTGTTAATGGATTGTATTATTTTTACATCATATATCCTTTGTATTATTATTAACATTTATTTTAGTAATATTTTATTATGATTATTGTATTATTGTTATAGTAATATTAAATGTAGTATTACATTTTAGTACTTATTACAGTATTATTAAATATAGTGTTATACTTTAGTGCTTATTATAGTATTATTAAATATATTCCTTATTCTCTCCAGATCTAAATATTGCGCATTATAATATTATATCTCTTTTGTGGCCACCCTGACGGGAAAATGAATAGGGACTGACTGGGGTCCGGGTTCGAACCGAAGAGGGCATGGATGTAATTTGCCCGCCCCTTTATAGGAGGCAACAGTGGCCCACCTATTAGGTGAATCCATAGTAAGGAGACCACCGCTTACCTTAGTAGTAGTCAATGCCCATAAACGGCTAGAGCCCGCCATTGATATATAAATATATATATATATTAGAAAAGGTTTTTCACGTATCATCTCCAAGGAAAAGAAATTTAATTAAAGCTATGGATTATTAGAAAAAAATTTTTAGTAAGAATTTGAAGTAGTATTTTAAGTACTTAGATTTCTATTGTAGTAAAAATTATTTAAAGTCTGTATGGAAAAATTTTTTAACCGTAAAAATTCTAAATATTAAAATTAAAATTTAAATTTAAAGTACTGAAAATGTAGCTATTGTCATTGATCGCAGATTAATTGACTTGTCAAAGGGAACAAACGAATCTACTATCAATTAAAAATAACCAAATTAAGTGAGAGTGTTTCGTCTTTTTTCCTAGTAAGTATCAAATTAGTTATTTTGTTAGAGTTAGATCATAAGGTACGAACAATATTAATTATCAGAAAGATATTAGTCTACTTAAGCCAAAATAAAAATGAGTAAGATATTCTTCCTAATTTAATGTATTCGTTAAGAACTGAATTAAACGAGATCCTTATTTGAGAAAAAATATTCCCGGATACTCTCACATTATTGTAAAAACCATAAAAGCAAAAAAAAATCGATACTTGTATAAATTAATGTATACAAAAGAAGACATTAATAGAAAAATGTACAAATGAATGCATTATTCTAGATTAAAACATTCTTTTATAATCAAACTCAAAATTAAAAATAAAAACGAAATTTATACTTTCTTTTATATTAAAAAGTTAATTTCAAAATCAGAAATAAAATTAAAATTTATATATTCTTTTATATTAATACGTTAAATTAAAAGTATTTATTTACATACACAGTTAGGAACAATGCCAGGATGGAAATTAAAATTAACTTACTTGTCTGTAAAATTTAAAACGAAATGCTTGGAAATGTAAATGTATTCAGCGATGGAATGTAATACGGTTGTCGTAATAAGTGGTTGGTGAAGTGTTGTTCTCTATTTGAGATATGGTATCCTTAAACTGGAGAAGGTTTTTAGTAAAAGATTTTTTTTAATAAAAAATTTCAATTTTTTTTATAATCAAACAGAAGAAAATAATTCATTTTTGGCAATAGTCTGAAAAGCATAAAGAAGAAGGATGTATCTTCACTGGTAAAGGGCTATTTACCAGACTAAGACAAAAATGAAATAACATTAGTAATCAGTAACAGAATAGAATGCCAGAAAAAACTTGTAATTTACATTACTTAAAACGTTATTTATAAAATTTACAAATCTTTCACTAACAGATATCTAATTCGCCTTTTGAAGATTTAGGAATAAATTATCATAATCCTATTAGTTAACAGATTTAATTAGAGTATTTAACACCTGCTTTCTTAAGACAGTAATTAATAAATTTATCTAGTGCGAATTATTTGAAGTACTTTAATTAGTATTCATATCTCGTTTTGAATATCAATTGTGTATCGGTGCAAATATTTTTGAATCGTTGTGTATGACCATATATATATATATGAAATAATAAAAACAAATTTAGAAGTCAATAACTAGCAGGAAATTTGATGTCGTAGAATGCTATGATGCCGATCCACACTGAATAAGAAATTTGGCAGTCGAGGCAGATTGCATCTTCATTTTATTTTCAGTAAACGTATTGCGGCCACAAACAACATGACACATTATTTGTGCCTATTTCAAGAGGTTTACCTTTTTGATAACTTTGCAGAAAGAAGAAAGCAAGAGACAGCAATCCAGCTAGGCCGAAGTGTTGCGAGCAAGTGCCCTACGTTCAAGGTGAAATCCTAATTCAGACTGAGTTAGTTTTGGTTCTCAATGCTTTTTGATTGGATAGTTTAATACTGCTATAAAAATACTATTGGCTATTCGAGTTTTAGTTCCATTTACACCACCAGAATTATGTAAGAGTCATATGACATGGATTAATTTAGAAATGCCGCAGTGCAGAGAGAGGTTACTATTTTTAGAATTCAGAAGGAAAATTTTGATTTAATCTTTTACATATTCTACATTTTTCTTACATATATATATATACACACATATATATCCTTCGTGTTACTGAGTTTCCGTAATCCTCGTGGATTACTCCGAGGAATACCAGAAGTTTTACATTTGGTTTCTTAATATATATATATATATATATAGTCACACACAAACATGCATATACGCATATAAATAACCAAGGGTATATCGCTGATTCTAAAAAAAAATTAATATTTTTGGATTTTCCCTAAGTTTTTTCTTCTTTGTCCAATCATACTTTAAGCTTTTGAAGTATACAGTTTATGCTGCACTTTATATTAATAAAATATTATGCTTTTTATTTTCCCAAGGTTAAAAATATTTCTCCGCTAACTTTATTTGAAGGAATAAGCGGAATTAATCTTAGATCTCTCTTCCTTTGTTTTTATGAGTCATTAAAATTCGAGACGGAAAATCTAATAAGCTTCCATTAGTTTATGCAGCTTAAATACGACTGATTTTTTGTTAAATATTTAATCAAGCTGTCTGTTGATAAACATTCACCATCCCTTTCTGAACTTTAGACTTCAATAGAACACTGCATAAAAAATGTTGCTTTATTTTTTTTATTTCATTACTGCAAAGCTCGAGAGAGCTATCCGTCTATGGGTAGGGATGCCATCGTTGAGAACATTTTAATGGAAACTAGCTCATATTAACATCGCATATTGGAAAAAACATGGAAATACCCGTGGAACTAGCCCATTTTCAAGATTGGAGTCTGGGTCAAACTATCAGCGTTCAGAACGGATTTATCCACTCAACCGTGGTGGGCAAATGCTGCTTTAATACCCTTTATGATTTACGTTATAGCTTACATTTAAGTATCATATTAATAAATGTCAATCTTTTTTATTTTTTATTCACTTCTTTTACTCGACCACTATTTTATACCTGCTCACACATTATCAAATTTATTACTCTGTATTATTCCGTCTAAATTGCTAAATGTTGTTTTTTCCTTCAACTAAAGTTAACCCCATATTTGATTATCTGAAATCGGAACGTCATGCGGTTTTCCGTTACCATTTGTAGAGTACAATTTGGAGCTGTAATGACCTGCGATGCGATGACCCATTCGTGGTTTACGAACGAAGTAATGACCTTACACGCTATAACTAATTACACAGACTAGTGACCGTCGGAAGAACATGCTTGGATTCCAAGAAATTTAACCAGGATGATTCATAACAAAAACACGGGGGAGTGGCAACCGAACAAGATCTGTAATCACGGTAAGAAGTTTCAGAAGAACTGGAACTAATCCATTATCTTAAAAAACGTCAAGTCATCAGCGAAATAAAGGAAAACAAAAAAAGAAATCAACCACTTTTAAGTGGGTTTCTCGACCGCAATAAATGTATGCACTGCTGAATTTTTAATAAACAGAACTGTTGTTATCTTTACTCGTATAAATATAAAAATTACTCTGTTAACATTGAATGCTCTGCCTTTTAGTTTTCAAGACCATTCATTTAAAATAATTTATTTAGTTTCACTTAAATTGTGTAATATTATACTTTTGTTTTACTCGTCTTATTTTTATCATTAAACATAAAAACTATATTAGATTCTTTTCAGTACTTAAGATAATAATCGAGATATTAATTGAATATTTTTTCTTCTTTCTTAATTTATTTTTATTTTTATTTTTTGTGTATGTGTGTACGTGTTTAGAAATAAAATCTGTTCCTTCGTTTTCTTTTCAGTTTCTTTTTTTCTTCATTCAGTAGATACAGTTTATATTTTATCTTTAAAACAATAAACTTTGTTTATAAATCAAACGTTTTCGTCTGTTGCTTTGAATAATTTGTATTCTTCTGTTTCTTTATTACTCTAATTTCATGTTTTAACGTATGAAATACATGTTAAGCCAAAAATAAACGTTGAATTTCATTGACACTTAGCTCGTAGCACAAGGACAAAGGATTTAAAAAGACAGTCATCGACTTTAATGCAACTGAACTGTAAACTCTTCTCGGCTTAAAATTGTAATATACAGAGGTTCCTAGTTTTTCGCCCATTAGAAGTTTGCTACTGTACTTGAACTGTGTCGTATAAAGTAGTCTCGTGTAGAAAAAATTGCACCAAATGCTATGTCAGTAAGAACCATAAATTATTAAAGTATCACATACTGGATGCGTAAAACGTCCATTCAACAGTAAAATTATGTTGTAAATACCCTGCTTCCTCTAGTAAGCAATATATATATAGATATATACAAAATTTATTTCAATAAATCTTGTACTAAATGAATTAAAAACAAGGATAGAAAATCTGGAAATGATTTTGAATTTTAACAGACCCAAAAGGCTGAAATGAAAACATATTTGGTATTTACCAGTAGGATAAAAATTCTCAACCAATGAGCAAAGCAAATTTAAGTTTTCTTCTCCCCAAAAATAAACTAACTATAATATTGCGTCATATTTAGAGTGTAGTTATGCTTTAAAAAGAAACATAGAGGGAGGTGAAAGGAAAGAATTCAAATTTAATTTCATAGACCTTTCGTTTGCGTATCGAAATACTAACAACAGCTAATTGCGAAATAATCTTGGTAGATATACATCTGAATATGTAATGATAAACAAATGAATTGTTAATCTGTTTGGGATTTCCTTAAAGTAGACACTAATCGCTAAAATCCTCAAAATCTTTTTGTTGGAGCTGCGAAACGTGTTTCGCAATCACCCAGTTGGAACTGACTGAACTTAAATAGTGAGATATAATTTCTTGAACGAAATGCAGAATAAACAAATATGAAACTTTACTTCCAGATGTGACAGAGTTCGACAAATGTTTTTAAGGCTATTTTTGTCTTTTAATCTTTTAAAATTTGAAAACATTGAAACTTTCAACTAAGAACATACGACGTAGCAATTATAGCAATAAATATTGTAGGTTGTTTTGTAAAATGATTACGGCAAAACCTCCAAAAGTTATCTGCTCAGGAGATAAGCCTCCATGGAGGACTTTCTAAAGGAGACTTGTTCGCATTCACATTATTCACAAGGAAATATTATCATTCATAGGGTAATGGTAAAATCCTAACCCGTTTTTAGGGAACAGAACTGGCGAAGAATTGCAAGCATAAATAGTATTAATTTTCAGACAGGATTAAAGGATTTTCAAGGAAGTATAAATAATACCACTGAGCAAATACAGCGTTATTAAGATAACTTCTGGTTTGCAAGCGCGCGGGTACTGATTTGTTGTTTTCTTATCTTTCATGAAAACAGTGGTCACAGAAGAGCATATCATACTTTAGGAGCGTTATAAAACGGCAAAAGAAAATGCGACAAATTATGTAAAAATTGGGAGGAAATTTGTGGTAAAAGCGTTTTGATTATTTGTAAGTGCCAACGATGAATCTGTAAATTTCGACAAGGCGACCTTACCGTGAAAAGGTAGCAGACGCTGTGGGCGCCCTGCCTTTTTTGATAATGATGTGTTAAACTGTTACTAAAAGAAATCCATACGTATTTATCCGAGAGTTGAAAGAAGAGGTTAATTCGCTATCATCAGCTGTCCATCACCATTTTAAAGATCTTAGAATCGCGTCTAAGCTTAGCAGCTATTACGGCGTTAAAAGAGTGCTCATTACTCAGATGGGGGAACATGCAGTTGACTCTTATTTTTTTTTTAATCTTTTCGAAACCTTCTTCAAAAAAAGATGTAACTTATGGAATGACTTGATATTAAGCAGCATAATTTCTTCCGAGTTTTCTAAACTTCCCTTGTTAATTACCTATCTATTAGTAACTGGCGAGGGCTCGTTTCACAAATGAGAGAATCGACCCTCATATGCTAAAATTATTGCCGTCCATGCATTATTTACATTGCAAAATTACTCCAGCACGTCATAATGCGGAATGCAAGTTCAGTATTAGTTTCTTATTTTAGTGTAATTTATCAAACTTCATAGAAAATGATAGCAATAATCAAAATATTCTCGTGTACAAAAATATTGAAAAGTACGTATTATCAAAGGCAAAATGAAATTCAATGCACAAATAGCCTATGAAAAGTCGGTTTTAGCATTCCTTTTACCCACATCATTGAAAAGTCATTAATATATTAAAAAGGTTATTAGATTCAGTAAATAATTTATAAAACAATAGTATTTAAGTATATGATCCGTAAACATCTCAATCAAAAAGAAAGTGCTTTGCGATCTCATGTATTCAGATTACTTTTGAGAACAGAAGAAAAAGTTTTATGTGCTAGAATTTCGGGAAAATGAAACTTCATTTCTTCTGATTCTGAAACATGTCATTTAATCCCTAGATGTTTTTGTGATTTAATACATATCCAGAACTTGGGAATCGTTTATGTTTTCCAGTAAAGTACCAAAGAAAACATTTCTAGTAAAATTTCAGGAACGTTTAAAATTTTCGAATTACAGATGTGCACGCTCATGTAAAGTCTTCCGCCTAGAATCAAACATTACCTGGAAAGACAGCTAGTGCGCACTTAAACTAGATTATTCTGCGCAAAGGGTCTTGTTTTCCTGGAAAATGACATATGGAAAAGAATCAATACTTCGAATCGGAAGGTCTGCAAAGTTTAGCAATCGAATTCCATCAGTCACAGTTATGAAATAAATATTGCTTTTGGGCAGTTAAAAAAAACTCCAAGACCGAGGTAATTCGCATTAACAGCTCAGAAAATGGCAAAATTACCATACTGGCCCGAATATGAGACGATTCAAAATGGTTCTGTACTTTTTAAGTGTCATTTAAGAAAGAAAACAGGCATGCGTACGAGATAGCTTCGACATGCAAGAGGTTGTAACGCTGAGAGTATTTTAGAAAAGATATAATTAAATTGCCAGAGTGACATACCTTGAAGTATAATTATTTTTAAACTATGCTAAAACTATATTTTAATACAAAATTTAACCACGTGATATAGCATCCTAATACTGATTTAAGTTGTAAGACTAAGATCTTACGATAGATATGATTTTGAATAGCATTTTAAGGTGAAAACGTCCTCTTATGTTTGGTTCAATACTAGAAGCAATAAATCAGAATACCTTATAGCTTCCTTTATGTTAATAAGCCAAAGTTTATTGCCGGCAAAATGAGGATTTAAACTATAGCTGTGCTCAAGTAATGAGTATAAAGACCCTCTATTATATCTAATAGTTACATTAAATCTACAAGCTTATAACTGAGCACAGTTACAAATCTCGCATGCACATCGGGATGTTTTATTAATTATTATATTGAATCTAATAAGCCCAAATAAACTCGTCACATAATAACTAAAAAAGCAATCGATTATTTTCCAAAGGGCTGCACGCGTTTTCAAGAAGTAAAAAAAGAACATTCTAAAAAAACGCATTTCTCAACGGACTGCAATATTTACTCATTCAAATCGAATAGTCTATTTGCTTACACTGTGTAAATTGAAAAATCTATTTCCAATTTCTTATTATAATGCTGACAACGCCCTGTTGCACAGAAAAATTAGAAAATTATATTCTAAAAAGTAATGCGCACTCATGTAAATATTTTACATATAAAATAGACCTTAAGATACGTAATACAGTAAACGAAAAGAAACTCTTTCCTTTATAATTCACATTCTTTATAATAGGTAATTTAGGGTTAGATGGACGACGCAGTTATGACAGCACGTTGCCATGGCAATATCCTTTTATGTAAAAGAAAAAAAAAGAATAGAAGTGTAGATTTTCCCGAACAATACATTTTAAAGTGTAAAAGTGTTTGAATGCTTTTAATAAAATGCTTCAGGGTATTTCTCAGGTTCTTAATGATTTTAAGTCATGTAGTAATAGTACGCAGAAAACGTTATCCTGATTTGAAGCCTCAAATTAAAAAATAAAAAGTGACATTTCTATATCCTGCTACATTCACCGTACTTGAAACTAAAATCTTAACTTAAGTAAATGTGATAGCATGTTTTTGATTTGTCATTTCGAAACGATGGAATTCAAAGAAGAATTTTAGTAAGAAGTGTGCGAGGCTACAGAATAATTAACTACGAAGCTGTTTAGCAACTGCGCCCCCTCCCTATTTATCTTCATATTTTACATGATAAAGAATTTGAAGATAATATGAGCAAACTTGTGTTCGATACCAAAGTTTTGTTTGAAGATCTTTCTCGTTCTGCTTATCGTTTTCCAGTTCAAGTCGTAATTTACTACAGTTCTGTTGAAGATCATTTCCCAGTTGTGTGTTACACAGACACTGTAAAATTATTAATCGTGTTGGACTACCTTATGCCATTTTTCATCATGGCTCTGAAATGGGAAAAAAAATCTTTAGAATTCCCAATGATTGCAGAATTTACTGAGCCTAATTTCTGTGCATTAATAAATCAGTTAAGCGGATATCTAATCATTGTTCATTATGCTATAACTTTCTTACTTTTGCTGATTCTCTTTCATCCTTGTTTTCTCTTATTAGCACCTTCTGTTGAAATAAATTAATTGCCATTTCCCACGAGATTCTCAAAGATCTTAGTAATAAAGGTGATGATGTCAACTTCTCTCATGTACACTGCGAAAAAAAAAATGGGACAGTTCTATATCTCCCGTTCTACTGGGCCGTTTGACGAAATTCAATTTGCGTTTTTCATGTCTCGTAAGCGCGACTTAGCGCATATATTAGATTTATATATAGCACCATTCTAACATAGGTATTTTGACACAAAATCGGAAACAACATAGCAATTATTTCCATATTTCGATTCTACGTCTCAAATTATGTCTAAATATTAAATTTTGTAAAATTTGGTGCGAAATTTACGGAGAAATTCATAAATTTAACTTGGCGAATTTTTTCAGTTTGAGCCAAGAATAACTCACTTGGCGAACTTCTTAATAGGTGGCAACCTATTTTCCTTCCCTTCCATTGTGCAGCGGAGGAAAAAAGTCACATCGTTTCTGCCTTTTTACATTATGGATAAGAGGAAAGAAAAGTCACATCGGTCTTCTTTCAAATAATTTTAACAAAGTGCGTAAACCCCATTTTCGTTATTATCGCTTTCAGCAAATATGCCAAATTCCAATACGCGCCAATATATAAATTCGCGTATATCTTCGGAAATTTTGAATAAAAAGCTCTAATGTTTTGCAGGTATGCTTAGAAATAAACCTACTTTAAGATGATTGTAAAAATATTATAAGTTATAATTCAAAATTTTTTTCGAAAAATTTATAAAAATTATTTAAAAATACAAATTTTAAAAATAAATCATAAAAAATGAGCGAATTTTGTTTGGAATGAACCTAAATTTTGAACTGTTCAAGAAGAAATCAAATAAGTTTCATAAAAAAAGAGATATTAATAAATATATATCAAATTAAATTAACATTGAAGGAGGTAAAATTTTGAGAGCTAATTTTTTAAAAACTACTCGGGCGATTTTTACAAAACTTGGCGGTTTGGCATAATTTGAGTAGTCGAATCGAAATGTGGTAAAAAATTGACATGTCATTTCAGGAAAAGTCCGATTTTGTGGGAAAATACTTATATTTGAACAATGCTATATATAAATCTAATACATATCCTAAGTCGCGCACGCAATTTATGAAAAACGCAATTTGAATTTCGTCAATCGGCCCAGTAGAACGGGAGTTATACTGATTGATTGGCTAAATAAGTTACAGACTTTCAGCTAACAAGATAACAGCTCATTGACTCAACTTGAGTCCTTCAAGAAGCAAAGTTGGAACAAAACAATTCTTAAGTGGAATGAATAATATACAAAGTTTTCCACTGCCTCTCTGACTAAATTTTTCCCTTCTGTTCTTCAAAGACTTAGTAATAAACACTTTTACTGCAATTTTGAAATTACCTAATTCCTAACTGGGCACAATAATTGCAACTCATATTTAAAGAGATCTGGACTTATGTTCCTGCGGATGTGCAAGATGTAAAACATTTGTTGTTCTACTACACAAAGCTTACTGAAGCAAGGAAAGAACTCATTTCCCAGTTACGTTCTTTAAGCATTAAGTTTCCTTCCCTTCGCCATAAAATGTTTATTCAAAGACAACCGCATTCTCTTCCTTCTGTATATTTATTTCTTACCTTCATACGCGAATTTTTAAATTTTATGTCGTGCTGTTTCGTTTGTATTTCTTAAGCTATATATTTGACTTATAAAGGTAAGTCATGTATTCTATTGTGGAGGTGCACAAGGAGTGAAATAGTTTTAAAATCTAAAAAAGAATTTTAAATCATCTAAGAATTTAAATAAAATAATCTTGAGTGCAGTGTGAAAATTCTTTTACCAGCAACAAAGTATACAGAAACATTAAGGAACAGATGTTTCAGCTTTCAATCAAAGTAAATTTTAAATTGTTGTTATCATGCATTTAGAAGGGGAAATGAAAATATTGTATTGAGTTCCAACAAAAAAAAAAAAAAAAAAGGGATTAATCAAGATTGAAAACTAATTAATCATATCCCATGAAGTTTAGTAAGGAATTTTCCAGAAAATACCTTTTCAGAATAGATCTCAGTCTTTTGGAGACGCGGCTGAACGGTGAAGTCGCCGAACACTAGTAGTTTGGCCAGTGGTTCGAATTCCGGCGAATGGGACGGCTGCATGGGCATTTTCGTATTTTCTCGATGTATAACATGTATAAGTGCCAGCTTTTCTTAGAAGGTCCTTCACGAGGACATCCCTTCCCTTAAGTACGAAGCCCGTATGTAATCAAATCAATCATTCGGGAACGGCATTTAGCTTGTCGTAACAGCATTATAGCAAAGAAATGATGTAAGACCTGGAAGTTTGTACAGAAAAGGAAATGAATCCTTGAGTCGTTCTCATATCTTAAGACGCGATCTTGCAAGAGTTTTTGTATATGAATCTTAGAAGGAATTCAACACTAACTGAATTTTTCTTAGAGAAGAGCTTTGGAAAATACATTTGAAGGTAATGAATTTACTGCCAATGAAGTAGATGCTGAAAAAGTTTATTGGGTCAGATGTTCGAATGATTAAATGGGATGCAAATGAATTTCTTGGGAAATATGCAAAACTTCACACGGTTTAAAGCATTTTCCGACCCTTTATTTTGTCTAAACGCGAGTCTTATTCCATGCGCCATAATACAGGTTGTAATATATTGCGAATATTCAACTTGCGAAGCCAGAAAACATGAATGCACTTAAATATTGTTACTGATTTTGTATTTATTTAACTATTTTTAGTAGAATTGTAATTAAACTGTTTTATTTTCCCGTGCAACGCAGCGCGGGACGAAATTTAAAAGAAATCTACTCTGGAAAAGTAAAAATACAAGAGTGCATTCATTTAACATGTAATAAATAGATATCTCGTAATTGCCGTTGCTTTCAAGAAAAATTGAGAAAAACAGACTTTACGAGAATATTCTCGTGCTTGATTAAAAATCTCATAAAAGCCGGATTAAAACATCTCAGCTCAGTCGTAGTTGTTTTAAGCGAGCTGTTGTTTACTTAAGAGAATTCGCTGTGAGATCGAATTAGTTTCTCTGTATTTTGAATTTGAGGTCTGTTTTAACGTGTTATCAGGTCCAAATATAACTGCTATGGGATATTGTGATATTGTATGAATATCTCTGAGGAAATATTTCAGCATTTTGTTTTATTTCTTGTGAAAAGAACAAATTTTATTAACTTTTCAACGACTTGTGCATTCAATCCATTACGAACCCGTACGCACGCAACAATATCATTTCTTAATAAACAAAACTGTTGTACTATTTAGAGGTTGTCTCGTGAAATGGCGAAGAGCGATATGAGTTTACATATCGAGGGTAATTAGACTTTAGATGATGCATAAGAATAAGTTGTTATTTTACTTCCTGGTTACGCTTACAGTGTTTTTATCGATTTCTAATTTTAAGTTTGCGCTGCATTGCATTAATGATTTCCAATTAAATCCAGGTGTATGTGCTCCAATATATTTCTTGAATTTTTATTTATACAGAATGCATTAACACATGATATGATGAAATTAAGAATACATGGGTATTTATACTATTTAAAACCAGGCGCTATGTTGCGTTGTGTTCGCCGTTGATCATTAGAATATCACGTTCTCTAGCTACATTGAAATACGTAACGTTTTCTACCATTTGTACCTGAAGGTGAGACGACTTTGCTCATTTGGGGACAACTATGTAAAATATATTTTAACAGGATATGTATTTAATATAATATATTTCAACAGTATCAGGCCTTTATAATATTCGTCATACTGATATAATGTTGCTGCCAAAATTATAAAAAGAGACGCATATAAACTTATTGTTAACATTTCAGAATTCAGATAGCTGACTTAATCCATTAGATTTCTGTTAGTTCCTTTTGCTATATAACCACGGGTGACCAAACTTAACGTCAGTAACAGCCGTAGGTTGAAATTCACAAAAGTTAGAGAACGCAATAGATTTTGCAGCAATATTTTATGATTTATATTTATTTATAACATTTTTATACATATTTATGTCCTTTTGAAACTACTCAGACAGGTTTCAGATGAAACGAAACATCTGATAACTTTGCAAAAGGAAATGAAAATAAGTTAATTAATTTCTTTTGGATACAGAGTAGTTTTAGTTGACCATATTTCGTAAGTATATTTTTTTTTGCATAAAAGCAGCACCACTCGCCTGCGAAAGCCTCACGTGGCTCGCGAGCCGCGCTATGACCACCCCTGTTATATGTGAATCGTTCACTGCTGTTTTCCTTTGTGAATGTAAGGATATTAATTAGCACTACGGGCATAGAAAACCATGCATTGTACAGCTATCAGTATTAACAGTACGTGTGCTAAGAACAGTCTGTTTTTTTCCCTTTTGTTTGTCTTTAAAAAAATGTAATGTTTACGGGGTTGATGGGGAAGTGTTTGCTACTCTGTTCGGTCCAATTGTTCAAATTCGTATCCCGGTTCTTCCCTTTCCTTTTACTTATAGTTGTGATCAAAAATCTATTATAGACATTATAAATTACATTTCTTATTTGTAAATGAAAGGCATATTTGTGTTTGTGTTTTCTTTCTTAATTATATACTCTGTACTTATAATTCATCTGCAATTGATTGATGTACAGACATATTAATATCCCCACAAACTTCATAACTTATTAGCTTCATTAAAGGCAGAGGAGATAAAGCGGTAAACCCCGAAACATTGGTAAGCTCATTCCGTTTCGTTTCTTAATGACTGAGGGCCCGCCAGTGGCCGAGTGATAAAATCACTGAACACTGGTAGTTCCGACCTGGATTCGATTCCAGGCGAACTGGTTTTCATGTTTTGCCCCATGTGTAACGTGTACACAAGCCTGTTTCCCCTTAAACGCCCTCCACAAAGACATCCCTTTCCTTAGGCAGATAGTCCTAGTATGCCGTTTGCCGTAATCAACTAAACCAAACATAATGACTGGGAAAACTGGCTGCATGGAGATTTTAATTTATAAGTTTACGGTTCTGCACACTAGGACTGTTTGCCTAAACAGATGGATGCCTCACGAAAGATTTGCTTTTATTCGCATTATACGTGGGAGGAAAGCCGTCAAAACGCCTAGGAGCCCAACTCATTCATTAGGATTTAGCTACATGGGCTTTTCACAAATTTTTACACTTATAACGAAACAATGTCACCTCCGTTAAAGTATCCTTGCCTACAGGTGACCAGTGAAAGATATATTATTTACTTAGTTTAAGTGAAAATGTAGCATTTTACACAAATATAAACAAATTTCTGCTTAATCGTTACCAGTTTGCTCATTTTCTTATCTAATTATTTATGAAGTTTTTGTATACCTTTTTAAATAATGTGATTTACTCAAAAGCCTTTTTTATGCAGATTTCTGTAAACAATTTATAATCTCTCTGTATACGAAGTATTCAAAGAATTGCTCTACTAAATATCCCTTGAAAAATTGTTCATAAACACATGATTACTCTTTGAAAAATAAGTTAAATAAGTTGTCAGGCTATGATCATTTTTAGCATAGAACTCTTTTTAGAAAATCATACAGGATTCAAATTTTTTACAATATATAAAACCTCCAGTTAACCTTAATGAAGATAACCTCAATTCATAAGGCGTTCTTTATTCTACTTATTTTTTTTATTCTCTAATATGCAAAGTTGGCCCTGGAAAAAACTAGCAAAATTTTATGACCTTTAAACAATGTTTTTTCTCATGAAAGGAAGCAGAGAAAACCACGTTTCAATTCCGTACAAAAACAGAGTTATTTTAAACAAAAAAAGTAATTTTAATATTTTTCTACAATTAAAAACTAAAACCTGTGTTTCTATATTAATTTTTTTCCTACACAGAAGTGATATTTTTAAAAATGCTGGTTCGAATACTTATTTTAGCAGTTAGTAGATATCTTTTGCATCATTTGCTTATGATCCACAAAATATTGATTTTTGATGTATTGGGAATTTTAATTGTATACTAACACCTCGAAATTAGAGATATTATTCAATATTTTACACAGATCGATTCACATATTTTTTAAAAACTATTCAGTTTGAAAAGAAGTTTGATATTTTCTCAGATGGCGTCTGTAAAAAAAATTTAATTTAGTATATATTATACTTGCTAAATGATGTTATCATGAGTGCAACTAACATAGTGTAAAAGCTTGCTTATTTGATTATTATTTTCTACCTTAATTGATTTTCTTCATTAGTTCTTTTTAAATTTATTACTTGCATAGGACGCTAGACTTTTCAAAAATCGTCCAAGAAATACACTGCTCGACATTGAAAATGCAACACCAAAAACGAGTGCTCAGAAAGTGATGAAATTTGGAAAAAAGAGGCAGCGAGAAGCAATAAATGATCTTTATTTCAAAATAATAGAATACAGAGCGAGAACGGCATCGGCTCAATAGGATGTAGGACCATCGCGGACAGCGATGCACGAAGAAACAAGTCTAGGCATAGAGTCAATAAGAGTGCGGATGGTGTCCTGAGGGATGGCTCTCTATTCCCTTTCAACCATTTGCCACAGTTCGTCTTCTGAACGAGGCAAGGGGCAGAGTCTGCAAACGGCGTCCAATCACATCCCACAGATGTACGGTTGGTGACAGGTCAGGAGAGTACGGTGGCCAGGGAAGCATCTGTATACCTTGCAGAGCATGTTGGCAGATGTGCGCACTGTGTGGTCGGGCATTACCCTGCTGAAAAATTGCATTAGGCAGCCCCTGAAAGTAGGGGATTACCACCAATCCAAGTATCGTTGGGCCGTTATAGAGCCCTGAATACGAACTAGAGGTGACCTGGAATCGTAGGCAATAGCTCTCCAAACCATTATACCACGCTGTCTTGCGGTGGGGCGTTTCACATTCACTGCCGGATTAGATCTGTCTCCACGTCGACGCCACACACGTATGCGGCGACTGTCACTGGATAAACAGAAGCGTGACTCATCTGAGAACACGACGTTTCGCCATTTTGTCATCCACATCGCTCCTGTCCGGCACCATTATAAACGTTGGCGTCTATGCTGTGGGATCAATAGCAGTCTTCTTAACGGACGCCGTGAGTGCAGACCACGTTCAAGCAATCGACGGGAAATGGTTCTTGTCGGCACGGGAACATCCAGGGTATCTTGCACATGTTGCAGAACCGGACCGCCACAGCTTGTCGGCAGATTTCCCTTGTTCCAACCATGTTCGCCATAGCCAATGCATCGTGCTCGCATCCATGTGGGTATGAGCTGCGATTTGACGTAAGGACCAACCCGCTCTTCTCTGTGCGATCACCATACGCCTCGTAAAATCGTCTATCTGCTGGAAGGGCCTTCGTTGTAGTCGGCCTGGCATTTTCTCCTATTACACGTATCCTCCGGCTCAAAAACCAACTTTCTTCGATAATTCGTCTGGCAGAAATAACGACACGAATATTGCCTATTCTGCACATTATTTCCCTTATATCTTACTTCACGTGAAGAGCTGCGCATTTCACATCATTCACATAACTCAGTGACGTGCGTCTACTCTAAAATTTGCATAAATTTCTGACCACTCCGTCTTGGTGTTGCATTTTCAATGTCGAGCAGTGTATATAGTCGTGCAATTCCTTTTAATGCATCATAGGTACAGACTCTAATTTTGCCTCTTAATATAGATCTGAGAAAGATTTTTTTTAAACCAGACAAATAACCCCTCCTCGTCATTCTAAAAATACTTTCAATACCTTAAACAGACTATATTTTTCTGTCCGTATTGTAGCTGTAATCATTTCATCAGCTTGATAGTTATTGTAAATCATTATTTCATTATCATAAATGCGTTATTCGTTCACCTTTATTCTCTTCAAGCTCAGTCATGTAAATACACTCACGTTTGTGAAAATTGCAACACCATGAAGGACTTACGCGAGTGAGCTGAAATTTTCAGGAAATGCAAAGTAGCGCATGATATGCAAATGATTAGAATTGCAAATCCGTAGCGCATGCGTATGCTGAGCAGCGCCCTCTGAACGGCTGATGGATCCGAATAAATAGACGGCTGTAGCGAGGCGTGTATGGTTATCGGTGGTTATCTGCTAGTGGTAAACGTTAACTCAATCTGTACTTATGCCTCGTCGACGAAAGAGAGCGAGATTTGAACAACTTACAGAGTTTGAACGAGGGAGAATCATCGGCCTTCGTGAAGCTGGATTGTCGTATCGTGCAGTAGCCTCTCGTGTGCAGCGTAACAGCAGCACAGTGATGCGCGTTTGGAAGCAGTGGACGGACGAGTGTCGGACAACTCGGAAATCCGGGAGTGGACCCCGAAATGTGACGTCAGCTCGCGATGATAGACACCTGGTCCGCATGGCGCGGACGGACCGTACAGCTTCCTCTAGACAATTGGCAGCACTGTGGTCAATAGCTACAGGTGTTTCATTGTGTGCTTCATCAATTCGTAGACGTCTGCTGCAGTGTGGACTGCGCGCACGGACTCCTTTATACAGGATCCCCCTAACGCACGACCATCGCCGCCTGCGGCTACAATGGGCCAATCAGCATAGAGACTGGCGTGCTGATTGGCAGCATGTCGTGTTTTCTGACGAATCCCGCTTTAATTTGTGGTACCATGATGGCCGCATTCGTGTCAGACGCTATGCCGGTGAACGCCACCTTCCGGAGTGCATTATCGAACGCCACAGTGGACGAACACCCGGAGTTATGGTCTGGGGCGCCATAGCATATCATAGACGATCTCAATTGCTACGAATTGTGGGCAATCTGAACAGCAACCGGTATATCCGTGAAGTTCTACAGCCCGAAGCTGTTCCCTTCCTTCAAAGCTTGCCAGGCGCTGTATTTCAACAGGACAATGCCCGCCCTCATACTGCTCGGATTGTTAAATCCTTCTTTGCAGCGCAGCAGGTACAGCTTCTTCCTTGGCCTGCGTGTTCCCCGGATATGTCGCCAATTGAACATGTGTGGGATGTCATTGGTCGGCGTCTTGCTCGTGATCCTCGTCCTGTTGCGTCTGCAGACGAACTTTGGGTACGCGTACAAACGATATGGAATGCTCTTCCTCAGTCAGACATTCAAACTTTGTTTGACTCCATGCCACGTCGTGTAGCAGCACTTATTGCGGCGCGTGGTGGCCACACAAAATACTGATTCTGATCTCTTGTTCTTGTTTGTTTGCTTTGAACATTTAATCATTTATTTGTACCACTACCACTCAACTGTGTATTAAATTGCATTCAATTATGACGATTCCTTCTTGGTGTTGCAATTTTCACAAACGTGAGTGTATAATCCACATTTTCAATAGAAATTGCAAGGGGCTTCCCTTCCTTTTATTGAGCATTTTACTTAGTACATGTATTCGGAGTGAATGCATCTGAAAGCGATAGAGGGAGACAATATTTAAAAAGAAAAGTTTTCCAAATAATTTCATTTTTGAATGCAATATTTTCCAAATAACGCTACTATTTGTAAGCGAAAGAATGTATCAGTTCTGTCCGTCTCCCCCCCCCCAAAAAAAAACCTGGGAGCAAATATATAACAATGCTTTTCTACACTACATAAGTTTTAGTATATTAAATTAATTATTAAAAACACATTTGCATTGGCAAATTGGTTGCAAGGCAGACCAGTAGACCATACGTATATACGACAAGTATGTATATGTAATTATTACGTTTTTATTTTTAAACAATTGATAACTGTGCCGCTAGTTACACATCTTCCGAGGTGCTGTCATTCAAAACAGAAGTACAGATAGCCAGATAGTTCCTGTGCATTTTGCCTTCATTAAATGATTAATCTGATTCTGCATTTCTTGAAAAAGGAAAAGCTTTCCTTAAATCTTGGAAAGGAAATAATTTTCGTTTATACTGTTATTTTTTACCCACTTTCAGGAAATACATTTTTAAAACCATTTAATAGCAAAACAAAATACTTACGAATGATATTACAAAAGCATAAATGCAGTAAATAAAGCATTTATATTGCATTTTTTATTGTCACAAGAAAGATTAGCTATAGAAATCTATAATTCCTGACATATATCGCATTTATGCTTTTGTAATATCATTAATAATGATGATTTGTAATAAGATTAATAATGATAATTAATCACAATGTAATAATTTGTTAAAGCGATATAACTAATATTACATTTTTTGTATTGGTAATTATCGTTTGTTGATTAACTGATTATACCTCGATAAAGCGTCGAGTGCTATCAATTTAGGACACTTTCGTGGAGGACTTTTTAGGGACACTGGCGTATTCATATTACATATAGGAAAAATCATGAACTACCGGTACTATGAACCGAATCGCGAGGTTTAGTCTGGTTTATGTGATTACAACAAAGCCTCGAGGGCTATCTGACTAAGGAGAGGGATGTTTTCGCGGAGGACATTCTAAGGGAAACTCCTATACGCGTTACACATGGGGAAAAACACCGAAACGCTCATGCAGCCAGCCCGTTCGCGATATTCGAACCTTGAACTGAACTACCAGTGTTCAGCGACTTTACGGCTCAGCCTCTGGTGGTCCCAATCGCAAGGAAAAGAACCAGGAATGAACTATAGTATTCAGTAGTCTTATTCGCTCTGCCCTTGTGAGTTATGATTCATCGGAATAGTGAAATACATAAATAGTGATAATTGTAATTTTTTATTTGTCTATTCAGTTTGACTTACGCCCTAATTTCACTTTAATTTATTGGAAGTATACTATTTCTTCGTGTTTAAAGGACTAATCTTCTCTATTTCTTTGATATGCTATAAAACCCCATTACAATGAATTAAATGTACTATTTTCTTAAATTAAACACTTATGTTATTATCTTTTTAAGATAGGAAATATTTTTCGCTACTAAATTTCTCTCATGCTTGTTTGTTATTTGATTATTTGTGCACCAATTCGAATAATATAATTATTCTCTGCGTATAGTCCAAGAGTTTATTCAACATAAGTATGCTTTCTTAGGAAAGTTACAAAAACATGTTTTATTATGTTATAGGATCTTGAACCATTGTAACCTGAAATTTTTCTCTCTTAACCGTTCATTCATCTCTGAAGTATCTGGGCTGAACCCAGCGGGACGTTTAACCCACGCGCATAAAGTATGAAACTTCCGTACAAATCAATGCTTACAATCACTAAAAGTTGGTCCGAAAATATTTGCACGGGACAAAAACTCTACTATTCAATCCTTAGTTCAGTTTTTTATGCATTACAAGGCATGTGAAACGCCAGACTGATGAAAGCAGATGGTTGTTATAAGAAATTTCTATACGTACACCACCGTTCACCTGCCATAAATATACAGTTATCGCTATCAAAGAGAAATCGAGCTTTCTGACATTTCGCCAAGAATGCGATTAACTTCGCCAACTTCACGCTACCAGCCTACGTCGTTTACTTCAGATTTGCCAAGGAAAGCTTAGGAAAATTAAAAGAATTTGAAGATCTCTCTTTTTCTGAATTGCTTTTCTTTTGGCAGCTTTCACATTTATGTACAGGTGCTGAATGATTTAATTTTCATTCACTTTCATTCCACTGCATTCTACTTCATGAATGAAAAATGACATTCTTTCTTATTCCTCCCTAGATTTCAGGAGGTAGTAGATCTTTTATACAGGATGATTTAAAAGTTTTGCACATCACCAAACTTTCGAAATTTCTGGCAATTACAAAATGAATAATAAGTTCAAATTATTTCAATGGATGACACCCCTATACAATCAAAAATAATATATCACTTAAAATTTTAGTTACTGTTTACACTGTTGTCTTTAAAATCTATTTTTGATGCAAAATGAGACAATTTTTTTCCTAAGGAGGACGAGATTTTACGATTGAGCATTACTTCGCTACACATTCATACATTGCTGAAGCGCTTAAAGAGTGTTTTCAAATATTTGTGAACCTAAGTTAACAACAGTTTTTCGCTTTATAACATGATTTCGAGAAAGTGCAGTTATTCGCCGTAAGATACGAAGTGGCCGCTCTTCTCTTCTGAGTTCGGACTAAGTGGACGAAGGCAGGAATAAAATGTTGCAATCACCAGCAACGAATGTGGGAAAGATGTCATTGCAATCCAATTTATGAATTGAGAAGTAATGCTGAACTATAAAAATTTATTCTCATCTGCATCTTGCATCAAACAAACCGCTTTTTCAATCTAACTACGTAAACTGCAACTGAAATTTCAAGTACCATATTATACGTAACAGTATAAAGGCGCCATCCATTGAAACAATTTGCCATTGATATCTATGTATATTGGAATTTCTCTAACTTTTTGAATGTTTAATATGCTCTACTTTAAGATCACCATGTACTCAAGGGAACTAAATAATGTTTCCATTCATACGATGGTGCTGCGGAATTCTCATAATCGTTGAATACTGGTTTTTAGCCCGGATTCTATTAATGCTGTCCAAACAAGCTAAGTAAAGGAGGGTTTTGTGAGTCTCCGAATTTCTAGAAGCTAGTTGCTATTAGAATTCCTTTACGACGGCATCGCTTCACGTAGAGAGATAGCCTTAACTGAGTAATCTAATTTAGTTGATAATATGCGGTTACAAATGGTTGACTTGCTTGATCATAGTTTAATTTTCAATGTTCAAACAATATCGGAATATGTTTCATCATAAAAATTGTCACACCCAGATGTTGGGGAGCGTCAAGAAGTGACTTAGAATACTAATATATACTTAAAAAATATTTTGAGTTCTAAAGGAAAAAAGGAGAAAAACACCCCAAGTAGATACTTGTAAGATTTTTATTTCTCAGTACCTCGTTCCTTCCTCGTATAATTCGAAACTTGTCCGGCTAGCTGTCGAGAAGTCTGGAGTTTGAATCCTGTAGAAGACTTTGCGTATTTTTTATATTTGTTGATCTACAAAAGTTAGACTTGATGAAGTCGTACAGTGATAGAACAAAATGCAGAAACATGCAACTGACAAATAGGAATAAAAAAGCATATACACATTACGTCCAAAGGATATTTACAAATTTTGCGTCACCAGTGGCCAACGACCGCTAAATACTGCTGTTCCATTTGGGTTCTAATCTCGGTGAACGGATTAGCTTCATAGCCGTTTTTGTAGTTTTCGCTCTCTGCAAATTAAATACAGTGTATATTTCCTAAAAATTGTTCTTGAAAGTTTCCCTTTTTTCTGTGGCAGAATTATACCCAGCGCGTTTGCTAAATTTATTAAACGTTAAGTATTGCCGAACTTAAAAGAGTATTTAGAAAAGTTAAAATATATCAGCTTTCGATTAAAAACACATGCAAGTGCAACTTAAGTAATTTCGGCGTCTTTCCCAAGCCGGAAAATGTGATCTAATTAACGCTTCCCTCCCACCAGCGGCCGAGCGGTAAAGCCGCCGAACACTAGTAGTTCGATCCGGGAATCGAATCTTAGCGAACGGGTTAGCTGCATGGGTTTTTCGTGGTTTTCCCTATGTGTAACGTGTATACGAGACTATTCCATTAAAACGTCTTCCATGCCCTTAGTGAGATATCACGCGGTGTGCCTGTGCCTGGGCCCTACCCCTCATCGAATAACTTAAGTAGATTACGAATAGTATGAAAAAAGAAATAACTTATAACTTAATTAATAATATATATATGTATACACAAATTAAGAGCATCAAGAAAACGTCTTCCACGAAGGCATCTCACCTTTTATGCAAATAGCCCTAGAGTGCTTTGCGGCTATTCCAGTAAAACAGAGAGTGAAGCCTTAAGTTGGAATATTCATAGCACTGGGGCGCGCCACTCAAACATTAAAAATTCGTGTGTGCCGTCCTCTCACATGCCGCATGCTCTAACTTTGCAGGAGCAATAACTTGTTCAGTAACGCCCCCACTTGATATTCACATCAAGAGATTTCAGCGATCTGCCTTTCGTGTCAGAGGGGCTGACGGCCAATGATCCTGTTGCTCTTCTGATATCGTTTCAACTGTAACGAATCAGAGGACGTAAAATGCAACAGAAAAATTTAAAAGGCGGGACTATTTCGGTCTACAAACTGTTTCAGACAGAACAAGATCATAGAACACTTAAGACCAATGACTAGAGAGAATCATGCCGCTAACAAGGTCCTCCATAATAAGGCCAATACTTATGCTGTATATAATTTGTTCCTATGCATTCAATATTAATTGTCAGTTGTCGTTATTGTTAATCGTTTTATTTAATAGATCTTCTCGTAGATTTATAATAAATGTACTCACGCAACCTAGCTAAAACACAAATCCGTCTGCTGCCAATCATTACATGGAGGAGCCCCTTTAACTCAGAGATCATTCCTCAGAATTATGTTTTATTAGAAAGGGAAAGTACTGAAGGTTTCATTTTTATAGCCTTTTTTCAGGACAATTTGCAATTCGCTTGAAGCAGTTTTCAGCACTACGAAAATTACTTTCCTTTTACAGATAATCTAAGAGTCTGTTAAAACTGACGAAAGGTTTAGATCTACTTTCATTTTCAAATAAAGACGCGCTATTTAAAAGGGTGAAAAGCGGAAAGTATTCGCAGATAATTACATAACAAAAGTTCATTGAATTCATTAAACTCCTTCACAAATTCAAAGTAGTTTCTAAATGGCGAAAGCTAGTTTAAACCTAAAGAGTTACAAAAAGATTAATTTTTAAAGAAGCAACTGGTATTAGCTTTTCAGTTTCAAGATATGCATACCAGGCACATTGCTGGAGTATTACTCTAATTTGTATTACTACTATAATGGAAGCTTTCCTGTTAAAATAAAAGTATTAGGTTGTGAAGAAAACATTGCATATCATAAATAGGAAGTGAAAAGAAAACATATTGTGAAAATATGAAATGTAAATAAATAAATATATTAAATTAAATAAATTGCTCTGAACGTCTGAAATTCTAATTTCTGTGAGATACTTTCATTCAAAAACTCTAGAACACTAATTTTGCTTTTTATAACTTATATAAAGCTTAAGTTTTATATCCACGAAGAATTTCTTTTGCATAATTAGCCCAAAGGGGCGTTAGCCCAGAAGGGCTATTAGTCTTTTGCGTCTCTTCACTATAGGTGTTATTTTTACTTTTCAGATTTTTGCATTAAATATTATCTCCCTGTATTATTTGAAAGAAATTAGATAATGAAGAACCTGCATGAATATATGTATGTTTCTCGCATTGTGAAAAAACAGCGGTAACTAAAGCCATCAAATTTTGGGTAACGTAGTTCTCCACCCGAGTATGGGCACCTGGAAGACCGAATTTGGAATTTGTTTTATTGTCTATTTCTTATTTTGTAATACTTTAATTAATTTCTGATTATCAAACTCAACGAACTTCGAAGCCAGCAATGGCAATACTGTACTAAAACAAATTTTATCTCCAGCCCGCTTGACTGTCTGTAGGAAATTCCAAAGATATGCTGTTTTTAAACATTTTTAGCTCAAAGGGACATTATCCCAAATGGTCTTGACACGTGTGTGTTTGTGTGTTGTGTATGAATGAAAAAAACACGACTCTTTGGGAGTAATATGAAATCTGAAGACTTTCAGATTTCTTTCCCTCCCCTATCCCCGCCTTTTTTTTTTAAATTCAACGTAGTAATTTTGATGCTCTTTATTGGCTACACAGCATGTTAATCCTTCGTTTTCCCACCCTAAAAAGAACGTTTCTTATTTTTTAAGTATATAACATTGAACGAAAATAAGAAATTTCATTTCTTTCGGTCGCATTTAATTTCTGCTTTTAATCATTTTTAATAAAATTTAAAATATAATACCATGGTCTCTGTTTTCACACTTTTTAAAAGTCTACTATATTACAAGACAACGGTATGCCGCTACGTAACATGAGTAGGTCTGTGATGCTTTGGAATTTCGATCGAATCTGTTTCGGGTGAATTTAATTATTTCCAGAAACGAAATCTGGCTACTATAAGGTTTTTCCGTGTTATCAATGGAAAAGTTAGAACTCCTTTACTCAGAAATACATCACCAAGGTGAAATCAATCACACTAATTTTTTACAGGAAACTAAGCCGAATGATGTTTTTCTTATCAAAGAACACCCCACTTTTTCTCATTTTATTATACATTTCTGATTATTGAAACAAAATTCTCGAGAAATTTTCGTCAGCCGAATGGAGTTCTCTTATAGAAAAACCTGGTTTTTCTTTGTGTTATTTGATATAAAGAAAAAGTCAAATGAGGATGAATAGTTATTTGGGAAAATAGGCTAAAGGTTAAAACCTTTCATCAGCACGTTTTACAATGAGTAAATGCCAAAAAATATCTAAGAATTCATTTCTTAAAGTTTAGATCTGCTTTCGTGGTTGCCGACTTTCATAGTCTAGTGATACAAACGAAAGGCACATTGCATTGTATGCATTAAAAAGGCGTGATTATAAAAAAACTTCTTTCCCGGAGATTTCCGGGTTTTTTTTGTAAAATGTTTGACTTTTAACTCTTAAAGTGAAATATTCATTTCGTGGTAAATTTTGATATTTTTTGTTTCTTTTTAAAACAGAGAAGGAAACAGGGAATGAAGTTTAGCAGCTTGCTTCACGTACCGAATCTGTCGAAGCCATTTATTTAATTGATTCCTATGTAAAAACGTAACAAGAAATTTTCCGATGGCTTTTGCTTTAAAGTTGCAACCAAAAAGATATTTAAGAAATATAACGACTTTTTGTAGAGGCGTATAAGTTTTCTCGGGTGGGGTGACGTGACAAATCAACTGTTTTCTCTTCGGCATTTAAAGAATGGATCTTTAACTAATGGGCGTGCTAACTACTTACACCACGACAGCATGAAGAATTCAATAATTCTTTACATTCTCCCCGACTTTAACAGTGGCTGAGAGGAAGCACGAGACCCAGTTCGTGGAAACGTGAAAAATTAACCTGAGAAACCTGAGAAATCAGCTGTTACCTCTCCGGTATTTAAAGCATGCATCTTTAACTAATGGACTTGTTAACCACTTACACCACGACAGCATGGAGAATTCTATAATTCTTCACGTTTTTTTAACAGCGGCTGAGGAGAATCACAAAACCTAGTCAACCACGCACTTCTAAGTTACACTACCAATGAGAACGATAGTTCTTTTCAATATCTTTAATGTTTGGTCGCATTAAAGTTTTTACTTCTATCACTTTTTCAAATATATGAATTTGAACTACGGTCGAGTTCAGGTGTACCATTGTACAATGTGCTCCTAAAATGGTATTTGACGCGCGCATTCAACATGTTTTCTAAAGTAAAAGGGCTATCATTCAACTCTAATTTAAAAGGATTCGGTGAAAAATGTTAGTCTATCAAGAAAAATTGCTAAACAAATATTTCGGTGAACAGATCAACAATTATCAGCAGTAAAGAAATGTGATTATGTAAGTCAGCGCAAAGAATTTGCTGAGAGTGTTACATAGCGAAGTGAGTTTAAAAAGAATTTTCTAGGAATGTTCCAAAATTCTAACTAATAAGGGAAAGGAAAAGCTTCCATTTAAAGAAAACTCACATGTTGGAGTGACGCGAGTTCCAAAACCCGGATAAAACTTGCTTTCCTAGAGGAGGGGGAAGGGGACCATTTTGAAAGTAAAACTATTTGATACTCATTCTCAAAAAGCATCATTTTCAAGAAATAAAATTTAAAAACTTTCGATATCATATTTCTTAACACATTGTTTTCGAAGTTTGAAATTAAATTTAGTGCTAGTAAGCTAGTAGAATGTTTGCTTTGAAATCCGCTTAGAAAACTTCCTTTTTCACCAACTTCTGAGTTAAAAAGGGTCTGTTTTTCACCAACGGGGAGTAGAATTGTCCCCAGTTATTGTAAAACGTACATCAAATTAAAAAATAAATAACTAAACAGCTAGTACCATTTCTTTTAAATTCTTACAAATTATATTTGATTTAAGACAGTATAGAAAAGTATCTCAAATGTTTCATGTTTTATGGCATGTTTTGCTGCAGGCAATAGTTAATATTACTCTGGAGCTATCAGGTGATTCCTCTTTCTTTTTCGGTTGAAATACAAACTTTTGATTTATGAAACGATCTGACTTTCGTTTTACGCTTCTGGCAATAGCGAACTTTCCACTTGGAGATGTAAGTTTCAGATAATAAATTTTAGTTACTGCTGCGGAATTTGTAAGGTTTTAGTTAAACTAACAAAGTTTTATTTTAATTTAAATCTTTCTATCTCTTCTCAGTTTCAACTTCCCGTCAGAAGAAGCACGCGTTTTCAGCGTATGCTAATTTGAAGTAGAGCCAAGTACTATTTAAACCAGAGGTAGAAACCTCTCGGTGTGAGAGAGCTTTTAGTCTCAGATCACGGTTATTCTGTTCGACGTTCGCCTGACCAGCTAGCAGCTAAATTATAAGCCATAGTGCTTACTACGTGATTGCTTATTGAAATAAATCGAAGTGCGCTAGTATTGGTAATTCTTGCTACGCAGCATTTAGTTAGAGGCCAACTCCGCGAAGAGCTCTGTGAGCAAGGATCAATTAAATTTCTATTTAGCTTTTAGTTTAAATTTATCTGATTGTTCATTTAGACCCAAGTGTGGTCTTTTACTTTCTGTATCCCTCCCAAGTTGGGAAGTGATTTGTAAATAATATTCATTTAATAAAAGAGGATTTTAAAGCCCTTTCAAGTGCAGTTATTATACTATTTCAGCACAGTATCTACACCAGAACATAGCTGATTTCAGCTCCCTGTTCCAGATCAGGACTTAAGGACTTTAAGGAGTTACTTTAAGATGTTTGCCAAGAACATGCACAGAACACACAGTCCTGACAAATTGAAGGACATCTTCCTTTCATAGCAACAAAAAGAAGAACGCAGAGTTTTATGTTTTATTTATAGTAGTAACAGCCAATTTGTAATTTGCCCGAGAAATGACCAACAAAATTTATTCTTATTATTGACCACGAGCTTCCTGTTACATGTGCAATTTTACGTTTTCTTCTGGTAGCGCACAGCACACGCATACATTGTTGTACAGATAAAATTTTGGCAGTATGTTAGTTGACTTTGTGAACTTGCTATTTTTCATAAATATCTAGAGTATTCCCTTTCCCAACCTGTAGTATTCTCTTTAATTTTCATATTGCTGTTTTCCGTAAGTAGCTAGAGTATTCTTTTTAATTTTCATATTTTGTTTTTTTCTACAAAATTGTAGATAATTTAAGTGTTTTTTAAATTAGCATTGTTATTATTACAAGAAGTGTTGCAAAGTATTATCTAAACAAAATACTGGATGTTTCAACAAATCGGTTTCAAACTTTTAGGAGAGATAGAGTACAACTAGACCATGGAAAATCATCTAGCAATGCATGGACGAAAGACCTTTCCTGGTGCGGTAGGGATGACACGAAACACAAGAAAGAAAGAATATGAAAAGGCTGAGAAAGCATGCCTATTATGCTTAGTACAGCAGAAATCAAAAAATAGACAAAGATCATTATGAAAGAAGGTGTTCAAAATTAAAACTCTGGATCGTGACGCTGGCTTCACATCTCCCGCGCATGGAAGATCTGCATTACGCATGGAAGATGCATGACGCATGGTTTCTGCATCACGATCCGGGGTCGTAACTTCGAACATCTTCCATGATGACGATAGTTGTCTGTTTTTGTTCTATTTCTTGGTTTCTGTTGTACTAAGTGTAATAAACATGTTTTCTCGTCCTGTTCGTGTCCTTCCTTTCTTATGATTTGTGTCGTCATTACCGCTCCAGGAAATCGTTTCGAAACATGCATTCCTATATGATTTTCCATCGTCTAGGTCAGTGATCGCCAAACCGTCGATTGCGAGCTACTAGTAGCTCGGGGGGGGGACATTTTTGGTAGATCGCGTTAACGCTCCGGGTGGCTAGGTAATCCGGGATTTATTGCATCTAGTAAAGTTCAATGTTAGAAGAAATTTTCCAAGAAATGAATTTCTACCAACACTGATTTAACCGGAAGGCTTCCTAGCTGAAACAGCTGCGCTGGACTGCTCGTGCTCTATCTCGTATAGGTCTTTGTTAAAGAACTGGATTTCGGCACGTTTTACGACGCTAACGAAAACGTTTTGCTGAGCATGCTCAGTCTTGCATAATTCTTTGCAAAGAACTTGTTTTCGTGCAAGTCAATCAATTAGATATCCTGGAAGCCAAGATTCCCGGAAATGCTACTTTCGGCGCGCTGTTGAGGGTTGCTAGTGGTAAATCTGATAGCGGTTTTATGGCTCCTTGTTATTTGCATTGATTTTGATTTGGGAATGCTTAGGGTCAAACCAAGACTTATTCGGGTGCGTGTTAATTTGTATTACATTTTAATGTGATTCAAACAGCAGCTATTGGGTTTCTAATGTATTCTTAGATTTGATGGGATGATGTGTTTCTTTTAAGCCCTCCGTTTTACTGTAATCAAAAGGTAAGACAGGAATTAAATGTCCTTACGATTCTAGTACAGGGTGTATGGGCAATTTGGTAAGTTAATAACTTCCGAAATTTTAAATGAAATTGACCAGTGTAAAGTCAGGCTAGTAGTTATATTTCCTAAGTTTATTCAAAGATGGCGTTAGGTGTCATAACTGATGCTATCTTTTAGCGCGCGCTTTTCATTGTTGTTCAGCAGTGGAGATGGGAGTACAACGGTTATAGTGGAGATGTACAACGGTTCTGAAAAAGAGAAATGCTGTCTTTGGTTCTATGAAATTAATTCTGCTTTGCAAGTAAGACGAAATTTTGTTTGAAAGCACAAGAAAACAGCCCCGAAAAGGGATACTATTATGGCATGGTATCGTTGACTTAACCGAAATAGAGTGTGTGGCTCATCGGCTCAAGGGTCAAAGCCGACCGGCAGTTTCAGAAGAGACGGTTGACATAACAAGAGAAACGTTCGTGGGAAGTCCCACAAAATCCACATCACGAGTTAGTTTGCAGCTAGGAATTTCAAAAATCCTACGTAAACATCTCAAGTTTAAACCCTACAAATTTCACTTGCTTGAATCTCTGAAGCTTAATGATCTGAAAAAGTGACACGAATTTCGCATGGATGTGCTAAGGCGCGTGGAGAGTGATGATGATTTCTTCTCACAATTGATTTTCAGTGACGAAGCAACTTTTCACCTAAGTGGCAAAGTGAATAACATAACGTAAGAATTTGGGGATCGGAAAATCCTGATGCCATCCTACAACAGGACAGGAATAGTCCCAAAGTAAACGTGTTTTGTGCAGTGAGTGCGTCAAATGTTTTCGACCCATTTGTTTTTCGCGGAAAAATCTCTTACGTGAATTATTTACCTTGACATGCTACAGATTTTCCACATGCCAATGATCAAAGAAAAAAATGCCAGGCAGTTTCATTTTTCAACAGAACAGCCCGCCTTATCACTACCACAGCGACGTTGAATTTCACCTCAATGCTGAGGTAGCATTTTTGATTGGTCGTGGAGGTGTTATTCAATGGCTACCACGATCTAACACCGCTGGATTTTAGTGTACGGAGCTTCGTAAAGGATCAGGTGTACACTTCGCCACCTCCTGCATCCATTCCTGACCTAAAATCCAGAATCTGCTCTGTGATTACTTTGAACGACAGAAACATGCTGACAAAGCTGTGGCAAGAAATGATTTACCGATTTGACATTTGTAGAGTAACGAAAGGAAGTCACATCGATTATTTGTGATAAATGTGAACTTGGACTACTTTTCTATCTTACAACAATATGTACTTTTATTTTTTTCTGTTAATTACATTCAAATAAATCATTCTTGTTGCCCAACTAATTTGTAGACACCTTGTAGTTTGGCATTTTAAAATACTGTAGAAACATTCAAGCTACTGGCAACATATTTTATTTATTTTATACATTTTTTAGACGTAAGGGTAGCTCAGAATTAATTTAATTTCAAAATAAAGAGTTTTCTTATTTTTAGGTGTAAGCTCAGCTTAGAATTAATTTCATCTCAAAATGAAAAGTTATAAAAGCATTCCTTCTTTTCTATATCTTTATTGCAATTGCCGAGGTGTCTTTTTGTATGCCACGAATTTGTAAAAATGTCTTATTTAAAGAAAAGTGTGCATTAAAACTGACAAAACTTCTGAGGCAAAATGCATAAAATTTAAGCTTTTGAAAGATTAGGAAAACGTAATCTAAAGAACTCTGAAGGATGGAAAATGTGGCGTAACTTCTCATTCCTGAAAGTGTGTGCTATAAGCGCAACTATATAAGAAATGAACTCAGTAGGTTTCTGATTTAATCTAACAATTAAAGAACGCCATTAAACAGAGTATAAAAACTTCTCAATGATTTATTGAGCTTATTCTCATTTGATGTTTAAAACTTTTTTCATATAGAAAACTACATCAAAAAATATAACCTCAAAAGTGTCAATTAAACACATCTAATTTTTTAGTTAGGTTCTACATCTAATCTAAAGATATCTAATTTTTCAGTTCAATGTTACCAATTGATAAAATTTCTTGTTGCATGTAAAAAAATCTTAGAATTAAGTAAAAAGGTTCATCTAATCTATGTTTTTATGCTTGCTTGTGAGTTTATTAGGATGTATCTGAACCTGATAATTCGGTGAAAGCCTCAGTACCTTCCTGAATGCGTTTTCAGCAGAATGGTGGGTGTATAAAGTAACTCGGGATGCATTTCATTTGCTGTGATGAATAAACGGAGCTATGTATCCCCCCCAAACGTACAAACAGTAATGATTATTGGCCTTTGGTCCAAGCGTGGCGACATTTCAGCAACTGTGCAATTTGCGAACAGTTTGAGTGCTGATGTGGTGAAAGTGTGATGGGAATGGCAAATTGCACTAGCCAGTATAGAAACTTATCAAAATGATAGGCTACTTTTTGGAGTTTTAAGCTTGAACTTTAGAAACTTCTCTTCTAGGCTGGAAAACCATGCAACAAAAGTGACTCCCATTTGTTGCTCTATCAAATAATAATCTCTTAGTGCAATTATTACCAGTTTTTAAATGATTGTTAAACCTTTTTGTAATGTTTCAACGAGATTTTTTAAGTAAATCTAGGCTACTTTTCCCCCATTCTTTCTACATCATTAGTTTAAATATCTTTTTTAAAGAGATAACTTGTTTTAGAGGTTTATAGTCAATTTATTGCCAAGTATGCTTAATAAAGTTTAAATCTTAACCTTAAGAAGAAATTTCGGAGATACCTATCAACAGTTAAGAACCTGATGTTCAGAGCAGTACGCTCAGGATCCTTGTCTTGGCAGAATTACGAATGATCTTGCAGGTTAAGTTTGGGGTTCGATGGTTGCAGACATTATTGTAAGTTGTCAAATATTTGTATTAATTAAATGGAGTTCCCATACACTGTCAAAAGTATTTCTTCTTTTCTCTTACGAACCCAGGCCAGCTCTACATTGGCAGCTAACTTTGATATAATGTTGTTTTTCCAACAGTGTAGTTTGGTAACGACATCATCTGAACTATTCATGTTGATTTTCACTTTCCAGTGGAGCAGCTGTCTAATGCTGCGACTGTAAAATCTCGAAAATTTTCATTTCAATTTGACAGTTAATTTCGATCATGTTCCGTTATACAATCATCTTCCGTACAGAAACGAAATGCCGATGCTATCAACATAGTCTCATACGCCTTGTAATGTGATCCTTAGAAAATTCAAATTTCTCCGTGAAACTTAAACTATTACAAATATACAGCACTGGTTATTTCTCTCGCAAGTTAATTTGCTATGGAACATTCAACAGAAAAGCAAATTACATGTAACTAAGGATGTTAAGAGCACTAAAACATTCATTTACAATGAGGAAAATACTTATAATGAATAAAATACATATTATTTTGAAAAATATTAATGTTCAGTTTACTTCTGCTGTTAGAGTGCATGATGCATTTTATGTACTTATCTATTTCCTGAATTCTCTAAACGCAACAATTTAACCAGGAAATCTTTCCTCTATACTTTCAACTCATTTCGACGTATAGTCTTCCTTCCATCGATTTTTTAGGAAATTGTATAACATTTAATCTGCGGCTGCTTATTAGGAACTGCTGACAGCTTAATTACAGATTTAATCCGCTCCAAAGGGCATTGGCTTTTATGTTTCTTAGCACGGGCATTAGTATCGTTTAGTGGTAAATGCAGAGCACGCAGGGCTTGCCACAGAAAACCACAAAAGTCCCACTGGTGTCTACCCACGATATTCTTTCATTCTGTGGAAGGAAATGATACAGCAGTTACCCGGACATGTGAAGCTGAGAACATTGTGGTCAAAACTGGACCACCGTTTCTAGGTAGTGGGCGTTCTCCGTAACTCGGACACGAATGGGGCCACTATAATATATGTACTATCGATGCAGAAAGATGGTATTTCTTATTTAATTATACACTACAGAATTGCAGTTTTCTTATTTACGTGATATGATATGACAAGGCCTCGATTTTAAACTTTCCACCATGTGAAATAACCACAGAAATTTGAACTTTGGCGTTTAGTAGTTTTATGTGCGGCGTTTAGTATTTTTATGTGATTTTTTGTTAACCTTCAATATCTCTTTGTATCCCTATGAGGAAACTTTTTACATGACACTTCACTACAGTTCAGAGATTCTTAGTATTTTCCAATGTTTGAAGTATAATGAACATAATTAGTCTTCATTAAATGCCTGATTTATTGCTCGTATTTTGATAAAATAGAAAAGTGCGGCGAAGTGAAAAAAAAACCTCTAATGTGAAATATGAGATTAGTCATACTATTTCTTAACAAATTTCAACGTATTGGCAATCTGGTTAATGGTTTTGGCAAATCGGTTAATGACCACAAGAAAACAGCAAAATACTCTTCAAATAAATTGATTTTGAAATATCTGTAATCAAAGAAGTGGAGGTAAGAATATAGAGAAACTCAGTAGTAGCAAATGCGTAATTACATGCAAATATCTTCCAAGAAAAGTCTCTGTTCAATACTATAACAGCCAATCAAACACATTATATGAAACTCAACTCAAAAACGTGTTATGCAGAAGAAACAAATATCATTATTATTTGGTACAAAGCAGACACGGTTTCGTATATATTCATTTTATGAAACGTGGGATCGCATTTTTTCACCTTAAACTAAATAATTTCAACTTTCTGATGAGATGACCCGATAAACATATTTTTCGTCACACACATTTCATTTTTACGTGTCGTAAAAATATTTAAACTTTATCGAGTATTTGTCACTCTTTTAGAGGTAATAAAGCATAAATTTGTTTTACGCTTCTTTTTAACATAGCTTTTAAACTTCATTCCTAAGTTTTGATAGTTTATGTGTACATGATGGAGCTGCATTAAGTTCTTGAAACTATCAGTAATAGGACTTGAAAATTTCTTTGCTTCTTCATTTCCAGTTTATCTATATCATCGAAACTGCATTAACAAAAAATTCTTTCTCACACTTCAGATTATACATTATTAAGTAAACTATTCAATGAAAATTATAATGATACTTTTACTCATTTTTAACTCTGTAGACCAAAATGTTTTAATTTGATATTTAATGTTAAAGAAATTTCTTCAAGATTTTTCAAGAAGGTCTCTTTAGAAAAACTTTGCTTTGCCTTTTCGTTCTTATCCTTGTTAGTGATGACAGTTTGAACGACACTGACATTGTAAATATTGTAAGCCTTATACATATAGACACTGCTGGTCAGTAAGAATCCAAAGCCAAGTCCAAAGCCTTTTAAGGTTTTGACCCTGATCGCAGGATAATAATGATATATCGAGACTGCAGTTTAACATTTTTTTTAAAATTGTTGCTCGCTTTGGTAAAAATGCGACGCCAATTATGTGTGGAAATGGCATGAGCTACCATATTTCCAAATTTAATTGGACTAAGCTACTACTACTAAATTCCACTAAATATTAGGCCATGTTGTAGCAATTATTGCCTTAGGCGGTATTAATTTTTTTAGATTTCGTATGTCGAATTAGGCTCTAGCTGTGATTATTTTACCTTTTTTCAATAAGGTATTTGTAATAAATATAGTTTTCAAAGCTGTTACCTTTTATTACGTTTCACATTAATGGTAAGTAATGCAGTAAGAAGAAGGGAAAAAAAGTGGCTTCTTAGCAAAATGCCTGTGACTGAAAATGCAACATCAGTTTTTAGGATGACAGACCACAATAGTATAATCTCGAAATGTGAAAAATGGTTGAAATTTACATTAGTTTGTAAAACGTAAGTACAAATGAGAATTTTTTTAAACATAATTGCATTTTAAAATTTTAATTTTTAGAATTTGACCTGAAATCTGTGAAATGTATCTATATTTAACCATATTTACTCTGTTTAGTTCTTTATTTTGGCAAGTTCCGATATTTATCAGACTAGTATCTTTTTGCAGCACTTGACCAATCACAACAAATACTTTTTCATTTATAATTTATTTCTCGAATATTTTTGTTGAGAAATTCTACTAACTAGGCAATAGCTGGAATCGTAAACCTTATCTACACATTTTTCTTTAGTTTATAGAAAATCACACAAAAGTAACTAACTAAATTCAAGAGAGGACTTTGTAGACGACTTTTAAGGAAAACTGACTCGTATCAGAGTTGCGCATGATCTTGCTATTAAAACAGTCATATGCCAAGCTGTTCAGTGAATTTTGAAGCCGTATCGAACTCCAGTACTCAACAGTCTTAATCACTCATCACTTGCCGGCTTCTTTTCCAAGGTAAATAACGAGTTGAATTAAAAATACTGTTAGTTATGTTTATTAATACAAAAAGAAAAATACTTACGGAATACATAATATAACTACCCAGATTTTGGTACCTTTAGTCAGATCTCTCTTTTAAATCCTAACATTTATCTACACTCCTGCTCAAAAAATAAGCAACAAAGACAAAACACGGAATAAAACCAAAACTATTTAATGGATATGCGTGAAATTGATCTAAGAGGTTGGTGTGGCATTACTAGACTACACAACAAACAATAAAGCAAAGACGTACAAAAACACATATATTAAGACTATCAAATCGCAAAATAGCAACTAGGTTGGAAGAATGTGTGGTGGAAATATTACGCTAATAATGGGTATGATACACTCTAGCTGAAATGCATGCTTGACAACGGCGAGGCAAGCTAGCAATAGTGTCGTTCAATGCTGTGGCAATAGCGCCCATTCCTGTAGTAATGAACCTGCTATCTGCTATCCGTCGTCCCAGCGTGTCCCACACATGCTCTATGGGATTCATGTCCGGTGATGTAGTAGGCCATGTGGAAAGTTTCACTCTACATATAACTCCGCTTCACTTGAGCTCTATACGGGTGGGCTTTATCATCCATAAATATCACGTGGGTACCCACTGCAGGGATAAAAGGATGCGCAAGAGGGTATAGAATTTTGTCCCGATATCGGACGGCTGTGGCGGAATCACCAGGAATCACTTGGAGGTCAGTGCGGCCGTTCGTTGCTATCCTAGCCCATACAAGTAAGCCTCTTCCTTTTTAATGGTTCCTTTCGATAACGTTTGGCACCCATAGCGTGTCCCTGGATTTCGCCATATCTTGTCCTTCGGGAATCGCACTGGATGTTAAAGAGAGACTCATCTGTAAAGACTACGTGGCCCCACTGTTCTGGTGTCCAATTTCTAACAACTAAGCCCAAAATCTACATTCTGCTCTACTATGCCTAGACCTCAGAAAGGCCTTCGACTTACTTTGGTGGCCTGAAGTATTAGGCACACTTCAGGAAATCAAATGCCCGAAGAACCTACACTGGTGTGCAAAACTTAAATAACAATGTAAAACTTTAGCAGATAGCTATGAAATTGCAGAAAAGGAGGTCTGGAGATCAGTACAATGAACACGTAAGTCAGTAGAAACGTCATGCGTATGCAAATATCAGGAACGAAACGTCAGAGACGACGTGAGCGTACACAAAACGCGTGATGTCGGCGCGCGCAGCTCAACAGTAGAATAAAAGGAAGGATGGAGACGCAATTCAACACATTCGCTGCAGGTGCCAGTGAGTCAGCTCGTTAAATATGGCTAGAAGAAATCACCTGGACGACTTCACACGTGGAAGAATGATCGGAAAGCTGGAGGAGGAGCGTACTGTCACAAGTGTAGCTGCAGAGTTCGGAATCAACAAAAAAGTCATTTCGAGCGCTTGGAAAGTGTTTCAAACCACAGGTACAGCTGTTAGAAAGGTTGGTGGTGGCCGCCCGAGGACGACACCTGCAGGGGATGACCGATATATCATCCTGCAGGCGAAAAGAGGCCGACAGCAGTCAGCAAGCGCCATTGCTCAGCAACTCTGTACAGCAATGGGGCGACAAGTGTCGCGGTTTACTGTGGCCAGACGCCTTCACAAAGGGGGCCTATTCGGCCGCCGTCCTGAACGCTGCCTCCCGTTCAAAGTTGGCCACCGACGCCACCGTTTACAGTGGTGCAGGGAGCACAAAAACTGGACAGCTGATCAATGGAGTCGTGTCCTCTTTACGGATGAGAGACGGTTCAGTACCAGAAGCGATTCTCAACGCGTTTTGATTTGGAGAGAGGCAGAGACCCGGTTTTATCCCAATAACATCAAGGAAAGACACCGTAACGGTGGTCCTGGAGTTCTTGTCTGGGGAGGCATTATGCTGAATGGGCCAACTGAGCTCCACGTTTTCGACAGAGGGTCTGTAACCGGGGATCGCTATTGTGAGGAGGTACTCCTTCCCTATGTGCATCTGTTCCCAGGTGCCATTGGCCCAGACTTAATTTTTATGGATGACAATGCATGGCCACATCGGACTCTTGCTGTTGAGGAGCTACTGAAAAGTGAAGATATCATTCGAATGGTTTGGCCAGCGTACTGCCCAGATTTAAATCCCATCGAACATGTATGGGATGCTTTGGGGAGACGTATTGCAGCACGCTTACATCCTCCGGAGAACACCCAACAACTCAAACAGATACTGATTGAGGAATGGGCATTCCTACCGCAAGAAATGTTGCACCAGCAGGTTCTGAGTATGCGGAGACGGTGCGAAGCAACCATTGCAGTGAGGGGAGGGCATATCCCATATTAAGGAACATCTGCTTGTTGTTCTTCCTCTTGAATAGACAATCATGAGTCACGATACTATGCGTTCAATAAAGCTTGTTTTTGTTTGATTCCATACCGTATGCATTGTATTCCTTTTTCAGCTCCGATGCTTTCGTCATCCTTACTCCCCTTCATTTCTGCATTTCATGTCTCTCAGTTGATTTCTCGTGGAGTTATGGCAAAAAAACCCTTCTGTTGCTTAAGTTTTGCACACTAGTGTATTTAAAGTATTCCAGAACTATTTTTCCAACAGAAAGAGCATAATAATATCCAACAGCAGAACAATCGAGAGAAACCAAAAAAGAGGCTGTTCGCAAGGCTCTTGTCTCAGCGCTGATTTCTGGAATCTAGCGTTTAAAAAAATAGTACAACATCAATGGTCAGACCACACAAAGTGCATTTCATTTGCTGATGATGCAGCCTTTGTAATCAGTGGATGCTCTAGACAAGTATTGGAGGCCAATGTTAACACCACTATAGAAAAATTCAACGAACTTTGTAAGCACCAATATCACAGGAAAAATCTCAAGACATGATATTTCATAAGCCTTCTAAAAAAGTAACTAGGTTACCAAAATTCCAGACTGACAACAACAAAATCAAAATAGTAAAATCCTTACGATATCTTGGAATTACAATAGATAATAAACTTTACTTTTTAACTAAACACCTACAGCAAATTAAGAAGAAAACCTCCAGTATAGCTAACAACCTGAAAAGAACGTGAAGTGTCAGATGGGGCGTGAACCCCCAGATACAAAAGCTGTTATATGACCCTGTTACAGAAAAGAAGCACTGTATGGTGCAGCAATATGGGCGTCACCAATGACAGTGAGAAAACAAAAGCAGCTCCAATCCATCCAAAGGCCCTTCCTTTTAAATTATTCCCGAGCTTACAGAACAACCTCAAATGCAGTACTCTTTCAGCTTACCAGCAGTGTACCCCTGTTCTTAGTTGCGGAGCAGGAACATGCAAAGGCTTTAGTTCTTCAGTTAAGAAAAGACTGCAAAATTAAAAATGAGATAGTATCTGCCAGCTCCTACTACTCATCGACCCATCCATATGAAAGACACCCAGCTAGCTGAAATAATATCACACCATGCTTAAGGCAAAATAGATGCCAAACATTATTTTAGAAGATCTACGCTGATGGTTCTGGCATAAACAACGGAAAAGGATGTGCTATAAAAATCTATCCCAATGTTCATGACACAAAAGACTTCAAGTTCCAACTTGACAAAGAGAATAGTGTTTTTCAGTTAGAAATGTTCGTGATTCTGCAGGCAATCAACGTAAGCATACACTCGACAATGCATGCACTCGGGAACACAAATAAGAAATCATCATTAGCTCAGGAAATTCTCAAAAAGTCCTCCAATGCCCAAGGCCAACATTTCTTTATAATCTGGATCAAGGCTCATGTTGGTCACAAGGGAGAAGAGGCTGACATATTAGCCAAGCAGGCAGCACAGGGAATCAATGCCAAGAAAATAAGCATCCCCTGGCCAGCTTCTCACCTGAAACAAAAACTATAAATCACAACTAAAGAATTATGGCAACAATGTTGGAACGCCGCAAATACAGGCAGAAGAGTTTACAACCTCTTCCCCAAAGTTGACTCTCCTCCCATCCATCTCTCCAGACATATCACGTGATTTATCACAGGCACGGCCCCTTTCCCACGTACTTCTATGCAAGAAATCTCTTCTCATCAGACTCCTGTGCACGTGGGGAAAAAGGTCACCCCGAACATTATTTATTTTCCTGCCCGTTTACAGATTCCCTTCATCTAAAGAAACCGAATTCAGAAGAGGATTTATTCCCATATCTAAGATATGCAGTCAAGAATAAGCACTTGCGGAATAAAATTACGAAGGTTATTGACTTTTTGCCTGCTAGAATTCGAAAGCTATGTAGTATAATTTAACCTTCAAAGAAATGCTCCAGCAACAGCGAAACAAAGCAATTAAATGCAGATATAATGTACGCGAGCGTACCATTACAGGAAAGAAATAAACACTGCAAATCATGTGAAGCACAACATAGGACGCTCACATGTAGAGTAAGGAGCTACTATCTATTTACTTAGGGTAAATAATAGATAACCCCCTACATTTCTATGTAAGATAAGGTAATATTACCTGAAAAGCGAACACATATAATAAATTGCCAGCATTGAGTTGCTAAAGTATTAACAGTATAATGTATCATGAAATGTATTTATTGTAAACTAATTATTGTAAAAACACACGAGATTGCATACAATTGAACTGATAAAAATAAGTTGGCAAAGTATCAGCATATGTATGCAGATATATCTAAAAGTACGTAGTACACAAAAGTATGAAGATGAAGCTATTTTTTTCTTCTGTTTTCAAACTTATTAATTTGTATTCTTTTTAATATTATTTTATATTCTTTTCTAATTTTGATTGCTGAATGTAAATAATGATGTAAACAAGTCATGATTGTAAACATGATCTATAAACTAGAACCACCACAATTTAATGTTATGATCAATTTTTACATGTAAATAACAATGTACTACTAGATATAATTCAATTTTTAAAAATCAATTATCATAAAAACATACGTTACAGCACATAATGAATCGTCAAAATTGAGCTGCTAAAGTTTCAGAACAACTGTGCAACAGTACTTAAATGTGTAAGGTATTTCTTCCGCCTTCTTCGCATGCCTTCGTGGTGTAGTGGTCTGCATGCTCGACGCGTAACCGAGAGGTCCGGGGTTCGATTCCGACGAAGGCGTTGCTCATTTTTCACCTCTTCTGCATCGAAAAAAAAATACCTAATGTCTCTACACTGCAACCAAAGTTATTATGGTTTGCATAGATTGGTTACGCGTCGAGCATGCAGACCACTACACCACGAAGGCATGCAAAGAAGGCGGGAGAAATACCTTACATACTCCCCCTTTTAAAGGGCGACTGGGGTTTTGGGAACCAATCGCCAAATCGCGGTGGTGGAGAATCATCATCCACCACCTTTTTAGTTCGATGAGCAACCAAAGTTCATCCAACTGATTCTTCCTTGTTTTGGCTATTCATATCTTGAACTCTTGATCTCTGTCGTGAAGCTAAAGGCTTAATTCACACTTCATGTGTTGTCCTGATTTTACACCGTCCGGATGTTCAGAAAAGAGTATAGAAGATGGGTCATGAACGCTGCCTCTTCACTTTCATAGATTTATCCTCAAATCTATTCTCGCGTGTCATCACATTTACCATCATTTAGTTTTTAAAAGTATCGTTTCTTAAATGTCTGGTTATTTAAAGAGCTTATGACTTGCTGGATCACATTTAGGACTTTAGCCAAACTTACATTTGTCGAAGCGCCCTACCTTGACGCTGACCAATGCAACATTGGCTTTTTAATTTGTTTTCTCAATCTCTTCTCTTAGGGATGACTATCACTTTTCTTCAATCCAAGTTTCGAATTTTTAATTTGACTGATGTGAGTTAAAGTTCTTCCTAATTCTTTCTTTCTCAAATTATTTTTAATTATTATTGTATCGAATTACCTAGAATGTTTCAACTTAACTAATTAATGATTTCTCTTATTTTTTCAAAGCATGGAGCCACTTTAAAAGTAAATTACTGTAACTGATAACCAACATATTGCCCTTTAAGTTAATACCTTATACACGAGAAAAAATTAAAAAATCAAGCCGGTAGAAAGCATCAAAAGTGATTCCAAACATTTTTTATAATGCTGTAATTATCTAGCTACCTTGAATGATATAAAAAGATGGAATTATTTTTCTAGTTATTTATGTTATTATATACGGTGTTTCATATGTCCTTGATTTTCGCAATATTAAGTCCTCATACAGCCTTCATTTTAGCAAACATAGGCCGTAGACATGCATTTGCAGCTACAAAAATGTTTTAAATGGCGCAAATAGCGATGTTTTAGTATTTTTAATTAAAAAATAGATTTCGTTAAAATTAATAAGTCAAAATTTTTATTTATTTCCCCGTTCTTAAGTTTTAAAAAATTTTATACTTATTATAAAAAAAATACAAAATGTATGACTCCCATAAGACAAAAATTGGCCGATAGTTCAAATTTGGAAATCATATTCAGGGGCTGTATACGAAGTGAAGAGCGAAATGTTTGCACTTCTACGCAGTTAAAAATAAAATGTCAGTTCGTAAAACAATTTCTGATGTTAATAGATTAAGTGACGAGCATTTCTATGCATATTGGAATGAAAAGTATTGATCAATATAAACATTCTATGAGTAAGACCTTTTGCAAAAAAAAAAAAAGTCTTTAAAAAAAAGGCATGTTTAAAGTATTCTTGTTCCAAAAAATCTCGCAAGCTTCAATCCTTAGCATTATTTTCATAAAGTAAAAATAAAAAAATATTTCTAGTTTAATAAATTTTTGTATTATTATTAGGTTGTGTTATTATTGTGGTTTGATGATTTGTATTATTATTAGGTTAGGTAATAAAATTTCAAGAAAATACTAATAACGTATTTTTAGCGTTTGAAAGCTTACATATTATTAATGTGAAAATTCTTTCGGCATACCCTTTGCAATGACATCGTAAATTAAAGAATATTACACGCTAATCAATAAAAAAAGAATATCACTAAATAGCATTTAGGACCTAAACACAACCTCGAATTATTGTAATTTATTTACGAACCGGTCTCTCAGAGCAAATCTTAAAATGACGTAAAAAATTCCAAATTTTGAAATTAATCATCTCGGTCAGTTTTTATCGTAGGCGAGTCATTCATTTTATTTCATCTCTTTATGTAAAAATGACAAGTTATGAATGTTTGCATCATTTAAAACATTTTCGTAACTGAAAATTTATGTCTACGATTAACAGTTATGAAATTAAAGGTTGCGTAAAGACTCTAATGAATATAGTGTGTACTCTTTTTCAATGGTGTATACTTCTTTCAGCATGTAAAGCAAATTTTTATATAAATTTTCCTTTACAGAACGTAATTTACTGACGTAATTAATAATAATAATAGTGAAAATATTATTTCTCCCAATATTCCTATCATTATCTCCCAGATAATGATATTTCTCCCCAACTGCTTCTCTATTGTAATAGCATCGTATCTCATACCTGCTCTGCTTATACTGTAAGATGTAATATATTTTCTTCCTCCTTCTTCGTGCCTTCTTGATGTCTGGAAAGTTCATCTGTTTAAAAATCGGAAGGTCCAGAGTTCTAATCCCGCCGAAGGTACTTGTTGATTTCTTCGGCTTTGAAACATTTTTAAATGACTCTACAATTGGAACTTCAACTAAAAGGCTGTGGACACTAATTTGCCACTACGAGGATTTGGCGGTTGGTTCCCCTCCTTCCCAGTCGCACTTTATGAAGAGGAAGTTGTCAGGACTGAGTGTGCTGTGCGTATTTTTGGCAAACATCTTGAAGTAACTCCTTAAAGTTCTAAAGTCCTGATCTGGAACAGGGAGCTGAAATCAGCTATGTTCTGGTGTAGATACTGTGCTGAAGAATAACTGCACTTGGAAGGGATTTAAAATCCTCTTTTATTAAATCAATATTATTTACAATTTACTTCCCAACTCGGGAGGGATACAGAAAGTAAAAGACCACACTTGGGCCTAACTTAACAATCAGATAAATTTATACTAAAACTAAATAGAAATTTAATTAAACTTTGCTCACAGAGCAAATCGCGGAGTTGGCCTCTAACTAAATGGTGCGTAGCAAGAAATACTAATACTAGCGCACTTCAATTTATTTCAATAAGCAATCACGTAGTAAGCACTATGGCTTATAATTTTAGCTGCTAGCTGGTCAGGCGAACGTCGAACAGAATGACCGTGATCTGAGACTAAAAGCTATCTCACACTGAGAGGTTTCTACCTCTGGTTTAAATAGTACTTGGCTCTACTTCAAATTAGCATAAGCTGAAAACGCGCGCTTCTTCTGACGGGAAGTTGAAACTGAGAAGAGATAGAAAGATTTAAATTAAAATAAAACTTTGTTAGTTTAACTAATACCTTACAAAGTGAATTAGTTCTTTTTCCACGATTCCTCTTTCCGCGTTTTCCAACATTCTTCCTGTTCCCCCGAAATCGTACAGTACAGTTCCCCCTCCCACAACTCCTCAGGATATGTCAGGATGAGTCCTGAGCAGTTTCTTTGTGAATATGTTAGTCTTCGTTAGCTTAAAGACGTGTCTTACTTTAGGCTCCTCTCGAAATCTTTAGTTTCATTCCATTTCTAATTCTGCTACAATATTAGCTGTTTTTTTCACATCTTATGTTAATCAATAGGGATGTTTTAGACATTATCGGAACTAAAAGGGGAAAAAAACATTTAGCCCTTTATAAAGGATATCAGTATCGAATTCAGAATAAAATTAAGGAAAGTGTAGTTTATTGGATTTGCATAAATGAAAGAAGTAAAAGCGCAATTAAAACAAAAGAAGTCGTTTTAGAAGAAAGAATGTCGTTTTAGAAAGAATATTTATTCTAGAAAATATTATTATAACTCACCTGTATGCAGAATTTTGGAAGAATATTGCTTTTTACTTTAGGAAACAATCTTTTAGTTCATGGACAAAATCATTGCAGAGTTTGAACATCTCTCTCTCCTTTTAAATACAGTATTAGCTTCATTCATGCAAAGACCTGAGGTCCTAAGTACTTTTCGATTATTTCTTTTAAAAATTCTTCTTTTTAAATATTATAGAAATTTTTTGCTTTCCTACATTTCGCGAGAGCCCAAGGCCCACTCAACCCCCCACTATATAAGCCCTTGGGAAGGGGGTTAATGAAGATTGATGATTTCGCGGAAACAGGAACGTTTTTGACTACCGCAGAAAAAGGAAGACACCGAGGAAGTACCCGAGATATTTTCTCCTTCCTTACCGCTTGCCTTCGTACTGTAATTGGATAACACGTCAGGCTAGTATTTGGGAGGTCCGTGTTCGAATCTTGGAGAGGGCCCTACACGTTTTCATATCTCCTGCTTCAAAAAATACCTAATGACTCTACAAAGTAAGCATTCATTATATTAGCAGTTTTTAAGTATTTTACTGCATCATTCTTTCGTGTCTGATTGCTTTCATTTCTACAATAACTTCTGTGGTTTGAAAGAGATCAAAATATTTTGTGCAACACCAAATCTTGCTTCAGATTACCAACAGGATATTTATGAAAATTAATTTGCAACAATGAGAGAAAACAAGTAAGACTTTTACTATCTTTTACAAATATATTTTTACAAGGCAAGCAATCAAGTATAAAACGCAGTTGCTCCAGTTTTCCAATTATTCGATATGATATCTTCATTTCTGATATGTTTTCACTTCATATATAATTGTGGTTTGAAATTCATTCAATGCTTCGTAAACTTTCGATCTTGAATTCATGTTATTTATTCATGTCATGAACTTTTTATTGTGGTTCATGTTTCTTACCAAGCGATGCCACTACTATAGATTCCATTTAACATCTCCACGTATATTTCATATATAACTTAAGGCTCTGTTTTAAGCATTTATAAATATGGCCTAATTCATGAATTTTTATACTACAAAGCACATTACATTTTAAATACTATCGTGATTATTTCATTAACTAGATAACGTCTAATACATGAGAATTTATATCTACAGTACTTCGCATCAGTGATAATACTAGTTTTAGACTACGATTTTAATTTCTTATGATAAGTACGTTAAAGAACGCAGTTAAAATGGACACAAAATTCTCTGAATCCAAAAGGATAGAAAATATAAAATAAATGAAAAAATTTTAAGACCATTATTCTTCGTTGAATGGGTTTTATAAAAAATATAATTATATCTTTCTATTGCTATTTTCTTCAATTTTTTTCTAAAGTGATTGTAAGTATTGGAATTATCTCTCTCGTTTAGAGTAATGTTTACATTCCGAAAAAGAAGAGCAACGTCAGTTGCGTTACAAGCGTTAGCTGTGATATTCGATAACCGTAACAGTTTTAGTCCTCTATATAAAGCCTGTTCATCATAGATAGTATGCTACCTATTACAAATTCGAGCAAATCATGAAATCAAATTGAATGAACTGATATCAGTTTGGTTTCTATCGTAATTACCATCATCTCCTGTTACTAATATGTCCGGATATTTGTATTAAACCTTTATGTTTTGCAGATTGTGAGTTAAATAAGGTAACAAAACTTCATGTATGAAACATTTTAAGCATTTAAGAACATTAAAATGAGCTGGTATCTTGTAGCCTATTTTATAGTTACTATTTAATTCTATAATTATTAAAATAAGCTCATAGCTTGTTTCATATTTATCATTTATTTCTATTGTTATTAAATTAGCTGGTAGCTTATTATAATAACTTAGTAACAATAGTACTGCTATTTCTGTTGCGTCATACTCTTTTCAAAAATATCATCTTACTTACCTGAGTGCCAACTGAAAATTATATACTAATACAATTACTAAAGAAATAATTTTAGACTTCTTTAAATTCGTAATCAGATTGTACATGACAGCATTGCAAATTTGAATTCTCAATTTTTTGAAAAAGTGTATATGAATGTCATCAAAGCCATAACTGTAAAAGAAAAATGTGCAGCTGCTGAATTACCACACCTAGGCGGTTACAAATTGTAAAAATAAATGAGATTTGGCGATGTAGCGCTATCTGGAGACTTCCCAAATTTTTAAAATGCTCTTTAGTAAATTCTCAGAGGATTGATTCACTGCGAAAATAATAGATGAATAGATAAAAAGCAAAAGATATATCTTCTTGGTTGTCAGTGCTCGGTAACATAAAATGGAGGGTTAAATAGCACTGAAACAAATTTAATCTTTGGAAAATAAGGTCAGAATGCAAGAAATTCTAAAAATAATCTTTCTGTAGAAAGAAGTTTCACCTTGAAATCATACTTCTTTATGTGATATCAAATACATTGACTAGAGACTTAATATGTAACACAGATGAAGTGTATGAAGTAAAAAAAAGAAAGACCGACGCAGTTTTATGTTTGAAACTAGCTGTATTTTTTGAAGTGATATGAACTACAACTTTTACAACTGAAAATAAACTGAGTTGATTTGTGAAACACAAATTCAACAAGATTTTTGAACTCACACGAATGTAAGTTTGTATATAAAGGTGCACACCGCCTAGACGGTATAGTGGTTAGCGGAGCCGACTACGATACCAAAGAGCCTGGGTTTGAATCCCGGAGAAGGCATGGCTGTAACTGTCTGTCCCTTCATAGGAGGCAAAAGTGACCCACCTATTAGGTGCCTCCATAATAAAGTGACCACCAGTTTATTCTGCTGTCATGCAGAATATATAATTTTTTATTCATAATAGCCACAAGGATTATTGATGATACGCAAGCAAAGGTCTTTTCGAGGAAGAGTCTTTGCTAATCAAGGATGATCTATGAAACCCTATCTTTACTGAACAAACCTAGACGTTATAAACTAGTTCATAAGCTGGGAAATTAAAAATTAAAAAGCTAATAGGTGGGCAAAGGTAGTCCACCTATTAGGTTCCTCCATAATAAAGTAACCACCAAATCTGGCCTTAGTAGCGGCCAAGCCGAAGTCGGCTGAGGACCCGCCATTGGAACAAAAAAAATATATAAAGATGCATACCAGGAATACTTTCAAGTGTTGATATACAGTGCCAATGAAACTTCATTATACGCATAAACCTGTAATCCGAAATTTAAATAAATTAAATGAAATTTGCCCATTATAATCCTTGAAAATTACATTACCTCAGCAACAATTGCAATGGGTTCGATATATCTCCAAGCCACCTCCACACGCTCATGCTGCGACTGTCATTAATAAGACAAAATGATATTTGTTATCAAATATTACACTATACTATATATTATAACTCTTTATTTCATTCTTATTATTCGTTCGATGTGACTGCAACTCCTTTTTGGCTAATTTTCGGGGAATAGGTCTTGTTGATATTGGGGAAATCAAAGCCTCGGTTAGAGTATGCAAAATGTCAAAAGTGGAGGAGCAACCAGTGTATGCATTTCAGAGGCGTTAAACCCAGCATTCTAACTATCTTCTACATCAGGCCCAGACAAATTACAATCCGCGGCACATATGCAGTCCAAGCGGGACACCGCAAATTTTTGTGCGGCCTGCGAGTAATAATCATATTTTTAAAATTTATTTATTACTGTCTTTTAATGCCTCTTTAAGTGAAATAAATTTTAACTTATGAAACATTTTTAATTTCCCAGCTTATGAACTAGTTTATAACATCTAGGTTTGTTCAATAAAGATAGGGTTTCATAGATCATAGATCATCCTTTGATTAGCAAGGTACTCTTCCTCGAAAAGACCTTTGCTTGCGTACCATCAACAATCCCTTGTGGCTATTATGAATAAAATAATATATATTCTGCATGACAGCAGAATAAACTTAAGTAGGAAACTTAGAATGAAATTTTAAAAATCTACTGTACAAAACAAACACTTGAAAAGAAAATAAAGAAAAATATAAACAGCATACATAATTCCTCTCATTAAATTTTTCGTTGTTAGAAATTTGCTTGCGTTAGAGTCCACTTTACTTGATAATAACGATTTAGATCTAAAAATACTATTTTATTGGCCGCCCACCATTTTTTATAATCCCTAATATGGCTGTTCGAGAAGAGCGTTTTCCCACTCTGTTCTAGACGCCCCTCCCCGCTATTGTTACTTATAATGATCCCCATTTCCTTCTTCAATCCATCTTTTCCACATGTTGTGCACAATCGACGACTGTTGTTGTGACAAGGTGGTATGACCAATCAGCAATATGCAGACATAAAATGAAACCCCTCGTTAAAGCATCAATCTGATGAAATATTTCTTCGAATGCATCTCTTCAATTTAAGATTTTTTCTGAAAAGAAAAGGGAGGAAAATGAGCTTCTACGGAAGGAGGAAAATGGAAGATGCAAACTTGCCTTACTTTTATTTTCTTTCATTTCGTTCACTAATTAAGAGGCCAAGTTGAATTTTACATCATTTTCAAAAGTCATGAGGTATACATTCCTTGCAATTTGCATTACGCTACGAAAAAATCTTCATAGTAATGCATTTTTAGGTCAGATAATATATTATCTGGCTGAAAAATTCTATTCTTTACGATAGCTCCCAAGTGTCCTGTTTGTTCAAGAAATGCAATAAATAAAGGAGATAATGATTTGCCCTTTTTGCTAATGATAGGCAGAATCATGAATGAATATATCATTGAACTGACCGATATCAGAGGTTTTTCAGTTTAATCCTAAAAACCAAGTTTTCGCTCTAAAAGAATTTCCACATTCAATTTGCACTGATCTGTGTTAAATATCTATCTGATTACCAGATTATTAACAAGCTCCATCATCAGTTAGTTATAAATAGTAATCAAGGAAATATATACGTCGTTCAAAGAAATAGGTTCAGTATTCTGAATTTCGGTATTTTGAGTGATAAGACAGCATGAAACTTTACTCATTATTTTCCCACTTATAATAAACTACATATATATATATATATAGATATATTTATGTATACATAGATCTATTATTGTGAAAAGAATAAATTTCATTAACTTTTTAACGACTTGTGCATTCAATCCATGACGAACCCGTACGCACGCAACATTATTATATCTATATATACATCTATATATAGATGTATTTTATATAGAGATATATTTTAATTTTTCCAACTGTGTTGGGATGTATGAAACGATACGTAAAGCTGTACAAATTTAACTAAAGTCAGAGTTTGATATCATAATCCTGCATACACACACAGTCAGAAAAGTCTACATTCAACCATCAAAACACTTTTATTTGCATTTATACTGATATTTTAAAATGTAAATAAATGAACAAATACATCGTAATAAATTCCTGAGACCTAAATTTATGTCTGATCAAGAAAATAAACCAGAGTTTGTTGGTTGTCAATAAAATATAGCAAAACCCGATACTCTGCGTGCCGCAAATGTCTAAATGCAGAGAGAGAAATGCTTCATTTATTGTGGTCAAATGAGTCAAAAAATAACGTTAACACCTTGTGTGTCTACATTTTTACATTTATTACTGTCCGTAATCTGTCTGGCATCGACAGAGCCAGGCTTGTTGTCGTATGTGGTGTAATTTCAGATCATGCTCCTTTAGTTTCTCCCTTGGGCTCATCAATCAATTTCATCTCATATATGTTCTATGGGGTTTTAGTCTGGCGACTGGGGTGGAGAGTTGTGTTAACTATGTGCTTTATAAAGGAGCCATTCCTAAAAATCTCAGCAGTATGCCTTTTTGGTAATTGTGTTACTGAAACCCCCACCTGCTTCTTTGTCTCAGTTTTTTAACAGATGATTGCTTTGCAAATTACTTCGCAATATTTTCAGGTAAACGAATATATCCATTGTGCAATCTGCGAAAAGCAATTACCTGTTCCAGCCGCTACCATTGGGCCCTAAACCATTACGCTCCCTCCACCATGTTTAAAAGGGCATCGAATTTTTGGGTTTCATTTCTTCATTTTTTCCGTCGCCAAATCTTTCCATGTCTATGACTTCTGAAAACATTTAACTTACTTTCATCTGTAAATAGCATTGTTTTCCAAAAATCAAAAATCTTTGTTTAGGTATTAATTTGTAAAATTTAGTCACTTTATAAGGTATATCTCCCACGTTCTTAGCGTGCCCTCGTGGTGTAGTGGTCAGCACACTGAGCCGGTATTTCAGAGGTCCGTGGTTCGATTCCCGGCGAAGGAATTGCATATTTTTCATGTCTCCTGCTACTAAATAACCTAATGTCTCTACAACTTTTGCTGAATTTTAGTGATATCAGAGGTTTTCTACTAGGAGCTCTGCCATTAAATCCCTCTACTCGAAGAATTCTACGCTCAATTTTTGAATTGAATTTTTTCCAGTTAGTTAGTTAGCTCTAAGCACTGGCCTCCAGCTCATCTAACAGGCGAAGCCTGCTATATGGCTATGAGGGGACTACTTTTTCCTGCTTATCGTCGCAAGGAGTTCAGTTAATATTGAAGCACTTATTTTTAGATCTTTTTTACTATTTTGCAAGAGTTCTTGCATCACAATGGCTAACTTTCCTTGGAAGACCACTCTGAGATTTGTTCAACAAATTTTCCCTTGACTTGAGATTTTCATTGTAGTCTGTGCAGTTGCACGACTGTTTGCAATACTTCTAGCTATTTTAAGAGATTAGTGATTAGCCATTTTGGAGCTAAGAGATTTCATTTTATGCCTTAATTTTACAATAAGATTTCTCGCATCTAAAACAATTTCTTTCCTCGGATTCTTTCAAACTACTATCCCTTTTGGAAAAGGAAATCAAGATCCTGAATTTTACGCTTGTTTGATACTTTGATGCTTTGGTTGCATATTCTGGTTTACAACGAGAATTAATTCTGACTCTTACCAGAGCTTATCACGGAATCCCACAACGGGCCTCACACATAAGGGCTCATCAAATTGGTCCACCATAAAGGTGTGTAACTTAAGATAACGCTTGGCTGAGGTGTTCTTATAAACCTAAAAGGGAAAAAACAGCCGTATACTAAAATTCAGTTAACAGCCAATCAACAGTATGCTGACTTTTGTGACTTGCTTGTTTCAACAAATCTGCATATATCTTCTGTATTTACTTTATTTAATCTGTTCTTTCCGAGAAAATATTTTTATATGAGCAACATGACAGTTTAAACTCATATAGCAAAACCTCTTTTTTAATGGATATGTCGACTTCTGTGATTGAGTACAGATTCTGTGTTGCTGGCCTTCTGAATTTTTTTAAATGCAAATGCCTGGATTTCTTTTATCTTATCTTGCTGTGATCGGTCTTTTGATTATGTTCGTTTCAGTACCATTAAAATTACAAATTTTAAACCTTATTTTGCATAAACCTGTTTTGGACACATACAAATTACGCTTCGTTATCTACCGTCTTATATTACGTCAAAAGTTTGCATCTCTTCTTAATAATCTTATGATATTTGATTGAGGCTTTTTTTCAATCGTCATATGGCGAAACATCCTTGAATTCATTTTTCATTAATTTTCACTTTTTAATGTGTTGCTTGATTCCTTTTCAGAGGCACTCTGTCTAATTGAAGAAGTTATATCTAGAATTTCTTCTACATTTTCCTCAACTGTAATGTCCCTTGGACATATCACTTTAAAATTTTAGAAATTAGCGTTTTTATTTCAATATTGTATTGGTAAAGAGTGATAGTTTCAAATGCATGAATGTATAATCTTGAAATATTATCAATACGTTGTAAGTATTAGATTTCCAACTAAAGACATAGCTTAGAATTAAAATTCTAATCCAGCATTATACTGAGACTTCAGTGTAATACTGACTTAGAATAGTAAGGTACTATTACGAAGGTAGTCACTATATACTAAGTACTATATACTAAGGTAGTCAGTCACTAGATCGCATTTTAAATTAGAGTAAATTTGCAGTTGCAAAAGTAGAACCATTTACAAGAAAATGGCTGGAGGTGAGATAAATTAATAAGGAAACAGAGTACTTCTTTGTTATAGCAGCCTCTGAGATTGAATCGCTAATCAAAGAAGATATCGCGCCAAAATCTGGCTGCGTGTTCTTATACCTCGCCACGTAATCGTATATTAGCACTGTGTAGCATTTTTTTTTCTCACCGTCTGTTCTTATATTCATTTTTATGAGGCTTTCGAATTCGCATTGTTTATTTAAAAATGTATTGATTCTTTTCTGTGTGTTGTGTGCACACACACAAAAGCAACAAACTTTCCTTCGAATCGAAGCTACAAACTTTCTTCAGATCTTTCAAACTTTTGTTACCTTTTCGAATACGACGTTAACAAGCTTTAATTTACCAAGTAATGCAGTGGATGCCATATCATTTCCCCAAGAAATAGGTCTTTTACTTGACAAACGAGTATAGGAAAATGGCCACAACATGAAACTACATGTTAACGACAAAACCGTTTGGAGGTGCAATGTTAAAAATTGCAAAAGGAAGAAGGACCTCCGTTTTGGAAATTGATTCAACGGTTCCAGAATATCGTTCGTCACTACTAGTAGATTTATGTATTCTTGAACACAGGAGTTGACGTCCATGAAATGGTGTAACAAACAGCTGATTATGTGTGAAAGGACTGCAGTTGACTCGAACAATTACATGCGATAAAGTAATAATAATAATAAGGATAAAGATTCTTAAAAATATTCTTAAGAATTGATATGTGAGTGTTATTGTTACTATTATATATATATTGTGCTGTTTATTTTTAGATTTGCGCTTGACCAGCTTGGCGAAATTATAGCTCCGATCATGGAGCAAATCTAAAATCGCCAAATATGGTTGTAGGCCGCTATAACAAAGAAGTACCGAAAACACTAAAATAAGTAAAGTGTAAATAATTTCATTATTCGTAATTCAGACAGCAAAGTCCAAATAAAGGAAAGACTGCAAAGTTTTATTAGGTGAATGTCTGTACGACTATTTTCTGCAGACATGAAGCCACAGTAAGAAAAGAAATCTTGAAGCAAGTACTTCGTATTCTGAGAGGACGTTTTCTTTTGGTGACCAGGATTTTAACTATTTATTTTACACAAGCATTTAGCGATTAATTTTAGTAAAGTTTTCTTTTTGAACATGCAAAATCAATTGAGTTATTTCCAAATGAGTCTGAAGTTCAAATAAGTGTAAATTGGAAATATATTAAGAAATCGAAGGAGTATTTTGAAAACAAAAACTGAAATTATTGGAAGTAATACAGTACACAAAAGACTACAAATAAGTTTTCTTATTTAGAACTATGCGGGGTTAAAATTTATTAATTTATAAATCTATGTAAATAGGAAATTAAAAATACGTAAATTATTCAAAATTTCAAAATACTACAGATTTCGCCAGGAAGTTTGATCAAAACGTTTGAATTTAATCATTTTCTCTCGAAGTCTATAGAGATTTAGCTGCTAATTCTAAATGATATTATTATTTCTGAATATACATAATTAATTTATAGTGTCTCACCTTCCTGTGAAGCACACACCTAGTCGAGACTCGAGATGGATCTAAGCGACCGATCGCTATGTCGGCTAAAAGAAGGGTGTAAAAGACTCTTTTATAAGAACTCAAATAGTTAACAGAAGGCACTCCTTGTGCTTACAAACCAGCCAGAATTTACGGCGTAATTCAAAAGTAATGAATTTAAATTAAAACTAAGTTAAGTCGTAATTTGGCGGAAGGCTACGCAGAGCTTATTAACGCACAATTTGGCTCAAACATATACCAGAGTGACAATGATTATTATCCAGAATAAAGCAACGCCAAAGACAGACTGCTATCGTAGAATTTCAACTAGTAACGTCGCTTTGAGCCGGCGAAACACTCCTTGCCTAAACAATCTAAAATTCCTTTTTCTACCTTATTAAAACCCTAGCAAACTAGAAATTAGCATTTTGGTCGGAAAACAGAAAGGGAGAATGAAAGAAAAGCTATTTAACATAAAATAACTGGTTAGATAAAATAAATAAATCCTTACAAACTATATTTGTTTTCAGACTGGTCTCAAATTCAAGCTTTGCAGACTTTCCTTGTTAGACCTGGCAGTGGCTGAATAGAATAAATTTTTGCAATCGCTTTCAGGCAAGATCAATTTTCCATTGCACTTCTTTCATGTATATGATAAAATATGTGCCACTTACTTTTACAAATGCGAATAGAAAAATCCTACTACTTTCAACATCAATCACTGTGCGCCGTTTTTCTCATGTTTAAGAAAGTCGTTTTTCCCCTTATAATATATTTAATGGTTTGATTAATTTTTTGTACGGTGTCTCAAACCGGCCAGCCAGTTTAACGGTTAGTGAATCTGTCTGCCTTACCAATAGGCCTGCGTTCGAATCCCTGAGAAGGCATGGATGTTTGTAAGCGTATAGTGTCTGTGCGGCAAAGATGTATTAAAAATACCGGGGAAAGATCACTCAAGAGGCTGGTGATAGGGGAAGAGCCTCGGACAGCGCTTCGGGGTTCATTCATCAAAACTGGGGTGGAACTGCGCAGTAAGTGTGCGGACTATACCTGTACTACCATGTTCCTAGTGAAATTCTAGTGTCCCGCCTTCTTCTCCCTATACCTGTATTGTATCTCAAGACTTTCTCTGCATCTAGCAGCTTCACATTTCTTTGAAACGTTGTTCGCCATATTACCCAGAGACACCAGCCGAATTGCTTGCCTAGATAAACCCCACACGTTTCTTCAAACAAAATGCTCCGTAATGAGCTTTGTGATTGCTCTGGAAAGTACTGCTTAGGCGGTAGAGCCCCAGAATAACCCTGAAGTATCTCAGTAATAAAATGTGCTATCTACACTGTGAATATGGCTATCGTTAGCAATACTGTTATTAACTTTCGTCAAGATTACTCTGTCTTTCTACTCCAGTGTGACAAAATTTCTTTCACATAACATTATATCCACGTGGTAACTTCGTACGAGACGATTAATTGGAAGAAAGTTTACAGCTTAAACTACATCATGAGATCAGGGGAAGGTCTTTTCTCCCTTCTGCTATTTTTTTGCAATGATAGCCGTAATAAAGATAGGTGTTTAACTGTACTGCGCTCAACACAGTACATAGCTTACACCCAAGAGCCTGAAAGAAATGAACCCTCTCACTTGAAACTTTCCTTGTATTTTAGCAAGTTATTGCTGCATGTGTAACACCTAGTTCAGTCAAATAATTCTAAATAAGGGTAAAATGTTTAAAACAAACATTTTGTTTCAAATTTTAGCTTCTGTCTTACATGCTTAAATATACAAGCAAGCTCTGTAACATGTCATCTGAAAAACCGATGTAAATATTCACATAACTATTTACCATAATAACAGAAATTTAAAAGTGGAATTAATTTAAAACTCTAGACCACTCCTATTTGAATATTGCCTTCTTTTAATGCTATAATACAACATGATATTACACTCATGTCCATAAATTAAGGATAATTCGGAGTCACGCGGAAATCGAACTCTAAAATAAATATATCACCTGTAAAATCACTACACACATCTTCAAGAATCATATGCAAATTTCAGGAAGTAACCAGATGACACCGATGGTACGTCACAATGACGAGAGTGTAAGGAAGTCATATATGAGGAATACAGGCAAAGAAGTAAAATTGTTCGCAGGCGCTTTATAAGCATTTCAGTGCAATAAGGCTTTGGCAACGATTCCAAGATGATGGTAATGTGAGTAGACGTTACAGCACAGGTCACCCCAGAGTTACAACGCCGAATGAGGACCGGTATTTGGCAGTTACTGCCAAAAGAAACAGGCGGAGCACAGCCTCAGACCTGTCTCGCCAGCTCTCTTCAGCCACTGGTACGACAATTTCAAGGCAGACAGTGTACAGACGCTTAGGGCAGATCGGTCTATATGCTCGTAGACCTGTCAGATGCGTTCCACTTACTGCAACTCACTGTCGCCTGCGGTCAGCCTGGAGTAGAGAGCATGCCTTGTGGACACCGCAGCAGTGGGCTTATGTGATGTTTTCCGACGAGTCCAGGTTTAGCTTGCAGTTTGATTCTCGCCGGACTTTCATATGGAGAGATTCAGGTACCCGTTACCACCAAGAAAACATCATTGAACGACACCGTTACGGTGGTGCAGGAGTGCTCGTTTGGGGTGGAATTATTCTGGGTTCCAGAACTGACCTGCATGTTCAAATTAGAACCATGACAAGCCAAATCTATCGGGACGTCATTCTGGAGCAACACGTACGTTTGTTTCGGGGGGCCATGGGCGCACAATTTGTGTCTATGGATGACAACGCCCGTCCTCACCGTGCAAACATCGTAAGCGAATGTCTTCAATCGGAGGATATCACCCGTATGGACTGGCCAGCATTCCCACCGGACTTGAATCCAGTAGAGCACGTGTGGGACATGCTTGGCCGACGAGTTGCAGCCCGTCAACCTGCTCCTACATGTCTACCGGAACTTCGGAGAGCATTGCTTTTTGAGTGGTGTAATATCCCCCAAGATCAGATCGATAATTTGATACTCAGCATGCCTAGGCGTTGTACGGACTGAACCAACCATGAATATTGGCTTTTTGTAAATAGGTTTTTTTGTAATTTGCTCCAGGGAGAAAAAATCGCTAATTTTTTTAATAATATCAAACATATAGCATCTTTTTTTGCTCTTTACCTTTTGTTTAAAAAATAAGCTTTACAAATAAGTCAAATTTGTTCTGCTTCTAACTCTTTCTTTGCCTGATTTTGCATTATCCTTAATTTATGGACATGAGTGTAAATGAAGCATATCCCTTAGGATAACATTTCCTGTTCTACGTGATCCGTAGTGCTTACAAATTAACTTCTCGTAGCTCAGTTCGACAGCAGCCTAAGGAAATGACTTTATCAGAACTACGCAAATTTCAAAAGTTAACAAAAATATAAAAAACTAATTAGTGAATTTCGAAAAGGTATCTTCTTCCACTCCGTGATTTTTCAATTCTAAATGAATTGCTAATTCCGATAGAAATTTACTTCTTTTTTTCTGCATTAGAAGTTTATAATAAAATTTGAAATTAAAGTAATTAAAATAACTTACCCAATGAATTTTAAAATGCCCATCAGAATTCGTTGTTCCAATTATTCGCATAATAATTATAACATATTGTTATTTTTGCAATAGTCAAAAATGTGTTACGAAGAAGTAACTTCAAGAAATCTGGGAATCTAACATTTTTTTTTAAATTAAAAAAGGAATTCATGAGAAATAATAATTATCCCTTCAGAAAACCGTGATTTAAAATGTCATAATGACAAACATTATACAGATGTCTTTTCAATTACTTAGTAGCAGTGAAACACTTCGAAGATAATATCTCAAACTGGTGTTTTTAGAATCTGTTGTTGCGAAGAAAGAAACTATCTTAGTATTTTATTTTTGCACGTGAAAGCGCAATGCATCATTCCTCAGCCTTTCATTTTTCTACAGTTGTGTTTATTTTTAACTTCGAAATGAAAACTTGCAATCTACGATGAAACTAAGATAAGTGTATTATTGTATAGAATTAAAGTAACATAGTTGCTCAACTTATTCCGCTGTGGGAAGTCAGCGATAATTTTCGTAACTGCTATATTATGGAATGTGAATGATTTTCAGAGCCAGCTGAGTTATGAAATTTAAAAAAAAACATTGGCACTTATTTAAGTAAACATGATCATAATTTCCGATCTACTAGCTCTTGATAACGCTTCCTTGACAGATTTTGGAACAACTCAACAAAAATGACGAAACATTTCCATACTCTTTCAGTCATCGTGGATTTTATCTGCAATTTTTCCACACAGAATTATTTTATGTAATTTTTCTTTTTCCATTTTTCTTAAGGTTTTAGAAATACTTAAGATATTTAAATTGTTTTCTTAACTATATATGCAACATATATATATTTAAACAAAAGAGAATTTAAATATTAAAAAAGTGCATGTAGTTGTGTTTGAAAAGAAAAGTTTTTATCCTCAACGCATTCTCTGCATTTTGCTTTTCATTTGTGTACAATGAAAAGAAATATATTGATTACTTTAAAATAAGTGGTAATTAGAAGACAAAATCACTAGAACGAAATAATACATTCACCAGTAAAATAGTTTATGTCGCCCAGACGGTATAGTGGGACGGTAAAGTGGTTAGGGGAGCCTGCTGCGATACCGAAGGATCCAGGCTTGAATCCCGGACAAGGCATCGATGTTCATAAATGTATGGTGTCCCTGCGGCATGGGAGCAATCTAAACATGCGGCGAGCCGAATGTCCTTTCGAGAGGTTGGTATTAGGGAAAAAAAAAAGGGAAAGAGGGGGAGACCCTCGGACCCATCCTTCCGTTGGGCTCTCCATTAAAATTGGGGGCGGAATTGAGCGAAGTCGTATTGTTACTTGTTACTTGTGCTCAACAGGCGCAATCTTGCACTCCTTGCCACGATGAATTTCGTGGAGTTGTTCTGATGTTGCCGTCAGACAAGTGAGATAAGGCATAATACAACAACAACAACACAGTTTGTAAAAAGAAACAGTATCAAATGGCAGCAAATTTTGCTCATTTAATTACCTAGTTTTTTTCTCATTTACATAAGTAAATTAATCTTAACATAACCAATAAATTATAATGTGACTAGCACAATATATACCCCCGTAGATAATGATACCCGAGGTAGCTTTATAGATAAAACAGAATGGTTTGAACAAGAAAAATGCAAGACTGAATTCTGTTGTGAAACGCGGATGGTTTCTTTTACTCTTTATGTCTGATTTGTGAGTAAGATGTTTGAAATTTGATATCACTTTTCATTACAACAGAAACACTTTTCATTACATCATAATTTTTTCCTCATTATGAAAGAACAATTTATTTTTCAGTTTTGACATCTGAATGAGAATTTTAACTGAGTCTATAAAAATTCTGTAAATTTTATAGATTCTTTGCTTTAATTATGAAAGAATCATGTTGCTCGAAATTAGCATTTTAAGTGTCATAGTTGGAAAACAGTTTACGCTTCATTTAATACTTGAGTACCAGCCCGGCAAGCCTCGTATAAGTATTAACTTATATCATTTAAGGTTTGCTTTCTGTGGAAGAGATCCAGCTTTGAAACAAAATGCGTGCATGTGCATTACAAAGTGCACGTATTAAGTCTGAATGAGTCTGTGGCTTGTAAACAAGAGATGTCATTACGAGCAGATTCTGAAAACATCCTATGAAAATGGGCTTATAGAAAGAAAATTTTGTATATTGTTATATCCTTTAATGTAGAATTAGATGCATAGTTTAGTTATCTTCATTCAACTGTACAGATGTTGACGACCTTTGGTATATAACAGACATGGCCAAACTACGGCTCTCCGACACCTTAATTGCGCCTCGCAATCTAATAATTGCGATCCTTCGCCATATGAAATACGACTTGTTTTGAATAAATACAGTTTAATTTTTTAATTATTTTTAGTGATGCGCCTGAACTTCATTATCTATGTCCAAAATTATCGAGACTATTCGAGAGATAGTTTCGAGATTTTTAATTAATGCGCAGTGTACTGACTACTGAAAGCTTTTGGCAGATTCCGTTAGATGCCACGCTGAAATAGTGTATCAGTCAGGGCCTCGTGACAGATACTGTTATTCGAATACCACCAAAATTACAATCTTATTTTCTTTTTGGTAAATTCCTCTATACTGGGCATCAGTAAATGTAGTTATTCCATAGTTTTCGAAAAAAAGATTAACTATTTCTTGGCTTAGGATCCAAAGATTCGAATGATCTCAGTATGTTAGTCCTTGTGTTAATTGTGTGGAGAAAAAAATTACTTTTTAATGAAAAGCCTAAACAAGTTAGTACCTTATTTTTAAATAAATATTCTTTCTCGAATAACAGTTTTTCTGCTGTCCCCGTTGTCGTATATCATTTAATTTATCCTTTCTAAAAGACTGCTCATGAGTTAAAAAAAGCACTTAATTCACTTTTCAATAATGATTTCTAATTTTCTCAAATAACATTTCTTTATGTAACTGTAGACCAATTAATATGCTTCTGATCCATTTTACTTCAACTAAAATAAAACAACAATAATTATAAACGGATAGGTATAAAGGAAATCAGAAAAAAAAAATATTTGCTTTCTCTACCTGAAGAAAAAACGCTCAGTTGTCTAGTACAAGAGTTAAAAATTCGTATTTTGTTGGGACTTAACTTTTCGGAACACAAAACAGTAGATATGAGATGTATTTATTCATATTTATATGTAATCATGTTAATCACATATTCATCAATTTACTTAAAAAGTTTCTTTACATTAAAAATCTGTCTCATTATTTTAAAACGATATAAATTTGGACTTGCGACTCTCGAACTTTCGTAAGATCTGTCATGCGGTTCCCTGCGTCTTGAAGTTTAGCCATCCTTGGTATATAATAACGATTCTATATCGTGAAGGGAATTTTACTCAAAGAGAAGATTTCTTAATTTCCTGAGAAAGTTTCTCAGAATCAAATTCATAGACTTGACCTATAGTAGAAGATTCACCTCAGGCATGGGGAATAGCTAAGACTGAAATCACTCAAAGTGTTGAAAAGTTAAAGTAGGCATCTGAAATTGAGTGAAATTTTTCATTTTTATATGACTACTTTAATGTTATATTAATACCTTATCTTGTTAATAATTATCTTAACAAAGACGTAAATGCTATATATTTATTAGATACAATAAATCTTAAATTTATGTGCACTTTCATAGTATATTAAAGTAATTTCAATTTTACATATTATTTGGAATCTGTTGTGCGGAAGGTTTTTAGTGCGGGATAATCACATATAAAAATAATAAACGCGAAGTATTTTTAATCTTATCTTCAGATGAACATTTGCGCAATCAAACACAACCGCAAATAATTAACCTCAGGTTCGATTAACACAACACAATTTACAATTCTTTAACTGTACTGTCGTAGGCAGAAAACATAATCCTAGATAAAACACGTAATCCTAGCTATAAAAGTCAGCATTTTTAGACACGTCTTCAGGTACCACATTAACATATTAAAGTCACAATTTGCATGCAAATAAAGACTGTCCTTAACTCCTGTATAAACATTCTCATTCGATATTTCAGATTTACATAATCAACTCTACAGACTAAGAGAAAGTGAAGGGTTATTTATGCGTAAGCAGCCTTCGAGAATCCGGAATCTAAAAGAAGTTTACGCGAAGCTGAATGATAACATGCGGACGGTCAGGCTTCAACTGCATTAATGTAACTTATCCTAACCCAGTTAGTTACAGTTTTTAATACTGTTCGTTATTGTTCGTACAGTGCAGCCGTTTTCTCAATCACTCTAAATATCAGTTCGTATGCAGTAAACAGGAACATTTAGCAGGATCCTTGGGCATCATCTTTCTGAAGTCAATATTCTAAGTCGCGTGCTAGTACCACTCCGGAACAGTCTGTTTATAACGCTTTGTAAACTGAAACACAACTCCTGGATGATCGCTCATCATCAGTCGATGCCAGAAGGCAATATTCTAAATCGCTCCTGAAGACAGATTTTCCTTTGATCATCATTTTTGGAGTCATAAGTTCGGTACACACATCGTGTCAATAACACTACGCAGACCACAACATTTTTTCTCATGGGATTTTTCGTTCACATCCTTCTCCTGCATCAATTCTGAATCATTCAATACAACTGATTGTCTTCCACGAGGCCGATGCGTCTTCAGTAATTACTTCTTTAGCTCGTATTTGCTAGCCTAACGGCATTATTCCTCACCGCACATGCTAGCATCACCATCATTGCCACATTACTCTCCTCTATTTCCACACTCTTCTTCTAGCTATCTCTCCTCAAATTCCTTTTGTGTAGGAGTAATTGCTAAAACCTCTGTAAAATTGAGACATTTCATCAGCGTAGGGAAGGAAACTTTATCATTCTGTCCTTCCAAGTCATTTCCAATAAAATGTTTTCTTTCTTCATCTGAAAAAGCCTACACCTTTATTTATCACCCTCACAATCTCTCTTTTTTTTCTCTTCATTTTCACCAATTCCTCATCCAACTCAAAACGAATCCAAGACAAGCCGCCGAAAACGTCTCACTCAGCAATACCTTTCCTCTTTAATTCAAGACCTAATTATCAATTAAAAACCATTTCCTGACGCAATCACGCGGCATTTTAACTTAATTGGTGAATCACAGTCCACCACAGCCTTTTACGAACCAATTATAACCAAATAGCAAATAAAATTAGTCGCCATACATATTTTCTACTTCGCGTCAAGAAAAGGCGAGTATGTTATTTTTCTCATCTCATTCGCGGTGAGAATTTTCGGAAATAATTTCACTCTTCGACAAAACATCTCTCAAGAAAATAATACATTTGTCTACTCTTCTGTTTGCTGCATAGTCCAAAGACCAATTAAACAATAAATGGTGCCAAGTCAAGTCTTTTTTACGAAGCTACCACATCCGTTTACTCTTACAACAAAATCAATTTTAAGCTTCACTTCCAAGCTTTCAGGTTAATAGGTTAATGATGAAGGCAAAGCAACTCAAGAACTATCTACTGTGGGGAAGGATGCCTTCGTGGAGGACGTTTTAAGGAAAACTGGCTCGTATCCACGTTACAAGGGAGAAAACCGCGAAAATCAGCAGTGCAGCCAGCCCATTTGCCGGGATTCGATTCCGGGTCGAACTACCAGTGTTCAGCGACGTTACCGCTCCGCAGCGCGTAATGGCAAACCGCACATTGAGTTGATCAATGTTAACGAATTTCGCTTACTGCGCATCCTCAATAGTGTACCGTTGGCGTGGGAGAAAATACTGGCGAATAAAAATAAACAACCCTACACAAGCGTGCTCGTCATGTATGCCTTAGCGACTCTTTACGATTGCAATACTATAGACACTTTTTTGTGCTTGTTGCTCTTGCTTCTGTTTCATTTCATTTTGGTTTATTTTGTTCATAAACATTATATTTAATATCAGTTATTTGTAGTAATTTCTTTACCTTTAATTCAGTAATTTAAACTAGGTATATTCTTAAGTTGTTAAAGTATTTATGAATGGAACGCATGGTAAATAATCGATTGCTTTCATTCCTCAGAAGTACAATCAATAAACAACATCATGTAATGTTTCCTGTTTTGTAATCCTTCTTAAACGAAAATTGGGGAGTTTGCAATCGATATTTACACCTAAGGAATGAAGCAACGTACAACCTAACAAGTTTTAAAACCCCGAACTGTTTACGTCCAGATAACAGAACATCAACCATATACCATATTTATCTTCTTTTAAAATTACGCTAAAGTCGTAATTGCGCCAAACTGTCTTCTGGGCGTGCGCAGTGTGCGTAATTCGTTTAACATTGTTCAACTGAATGTGCGGTCTGCCATTACGCCTCCGCAGCTAGTAGGCTTCAGGCTTTCAAAGAAACCAGTCTTGTTTCAAGTGCACATTCGTTTCTCAGGCGGACACCCTGTGGCTCGCATCTCATAAAGGGAGCAGAAAATATTTTCTCTGTCTCTGCAACGTATACGGAGGACAAAAATAATACTTTATTTTCACAATCTAATTGTTTTTGTTTAGTGTTTACCGCCGCCTATTTAACGCTCAACCGCTATTTTCTCGACATTTACTGTCAAGGAATTCACAACATTTAGAAATACCCCTGAAGCTAGAATCTCTACACAACAAATCTACCGCTTGAACAAAATTACCTTAGAACGATTGACATTCTAGCGCATAGAAAAAAAAATGCTTAAGAACCCTTGATCTATACATTTTTTAATTCATTTTTTTCTCCACTATGGATATAGTACTGCTAAAATTTAGTGATAATTGAAATGAAATATTCCAAATAAAATTGTTCAATGTATTTTAATGAAATTTTCAGAATTGGTTTGTCTGAGCAAAATATAATACATAGCGATAATCGAAGCTCAAGAAAAATACGAGGTGGGATATTGCGACTTGTTTCTACTGCGCCACGTACATGTTTAATGAAATTACGTCTGGTTTTCAGCAAGTCATTACATGTGTCGAGTTATTTCACTCTGCAAGTAACTATCACGTACGCTTTGTGTGAAACAGCGCCAACTTCCATTATTTAAAACACATGCAGCATTAAATGGATAAAATAAACATATGTATATAAATTTATGTTTAGATACTAGTTAGCAATTACTAAACTAAAACACACGAAGTTCAGTAAGGCCATTATTGCCCGTGCAGAAAACAGTTTTTTATGCGAAGTCATTTCTTAGGCTGTTCATAGCCAACTGTCTAAGCATGTTTTTCTTAACATAAGTCATCAAGAATATTCTGGAGATTAAGTAATTATTCTTTTTTAAATATAATTTTACTCCAATGATTTAGACTCTATCCGCGATGTTCACGGTACTAGATCAGTTAAGCTCTTTTCTAACAACCGATCACAACTTGTCTCTTTGCAGTCCAGTCTTTTGAAGTTTACCAGGCACTGATATGCTAAGACATTGATTTTCAGGTGGAACCAAACAGGTCTAAAGTCAGCTGTGCGCTATTTAAGACATAAGGTACTTCTGCACGTTGATGCGAAAAGCGGTCATTGGACACTAATATGACCTTCAAATGTGCTTATGCCACCCGGAAAGTATGTGCTCTCTTTGATAATGATTTTTAAGTCTCTGTTAGGAACAAATTAACACATTGTCAACCATCTCACAGATACGCTTTCTTAAATGTTCCTCTGTAGAATTTCCCTTATTTTGCATAATAAATTTATTTTAAGTTTGATACCTTTCCTGAACTCCTCAACTGTCCTTAGCATTTTCTTACCAGGATGTAAATTTTAAAGTTAAATGAAGCGAGTATTTAAACAGGTGAATCTCTGAGTTTATTCAGAGCGTGTTTTCGCTAGCCAGCGCACGTTTCGTTGCTGTCTTGCTGTTGGGACGTCTCTTGGCCATTTCGGATTATCGCCACGCCTGTTAGGTTTTTGTTGAGTCAACCTGTTAGACGTAAAACTTAACGTGTTAATCCAGCACTATTCTAATTTAGATTTGAATTGATATAAATTCCACGTTTAAGTTTCACCGCAAGTTGACGGAGTTTTTGTAACTCACGAAGATCGTGCCTTTCTGTTCGACTTATGAATTAATAATGGGTACTTTTTACCCTTCTTCTGTGCTGGTAATTCATTTACGCCTGTGCAAGAATTCGCCAGGTTCATTGTAGGATCTAGTTTAGTTATGTGGAATAGAAGAGACAAATCTCCAACTCTATTGTTTGAGGCGGACAGAAACTGCTGAAAAATTTTAATTAAATCAGTTTTACACGAATATACACTCTAAATTTGTTTTATTATAAATTTTACGCTGAGTGATACATATCAAAACAACCTGAAGCGTATAACAGAATGTACTGCTTGCTTTCCTATACTGTTTCCCTGCGTTATTAGCCCAACGAGACAGCATTTTGCGTCGTATCGCTATAAACGGCTGTATCACTTTTCAAATTGTTACCACGAAATATTGTTCCAAAATTATTATATTTAAAGAATATTATTATGTATTATATTTAAAGAAATTAAATAATGAAAAATCTGAGTAAATGTATGTATGTTTCTTGCATTGTGAAAACACAACGATACCTAGAGCCACAACGTAGTCCTCCACCCGAATATGGGCACCTGGAAGTTTGAATCTTGAATTTCAAATTTGTTTTATTATTCAAATTTTTTAAGCTTTAACGAATTTTTGATTAAGAAACTTAACTATTTCAAGGCGAACAGTGGCAAACACTCTAACGGATACAATATTGTGACGAATTTTGTACGTAGATAGATAATTTTATTTCAACCATATGCGAAATTGTATTTTGCTGCGTAATGTAACATAAAAAAAAAAAAAAACTGACAGAGACAAGCTATGCCGGAAAAGTAAGAATACAGGCTTTAACATTGAGTAAATGGGATCTTGGTAATTTGGCGAGATATCGCCAAGTTGACAATAGTTCTGGCGACTTATTTTGTCGCCAAATGTGGGGCGAACTTTGGCTGCAACCCTAATTCGACCCTCGTATTGCTTTCCAGTAATTTCGAGAAGAAGAAATTACTAAAAATATCTCGGTGGCCAGTTGAAACTGCTCTGAGTTCTTTAGTCAGTTGTTATTGTTGCGAGTTATTAGTTCAGCCGTGAGATCGGGGATATTTCCGGGTTAGTTTTCTTTTTAAATGCTCTTTGCATTGCGTTGTGTTTAATGTTCTCAGTAGTTTGAAGCGCAACTGCTGATTGTATTCTGTGATACTATAAACGTCTGTATGACTATTTCTGTGGAAAATTCCAGAACTTTGAAGTGTTTCTGTCGCTGAAATAAATTTTATTAACCCATCAACCCTGTGTGCATTCAATCTATTACGAGCCCTTACGCACGCACTAATAGTTAATCTCCAGCGAGCGAGACTTTGAAACGCGTACGTATGTACAAATGAAAAAACAACACCTTTGGGAGTAACATAAAATGTGAAAGCTTTCAGATTTTCTTTTGCTTTGTTTTTGTACCTATCTTTTTTAGAATTTGTTTTAGCCTTTTTCGGATGACATGCTCCTGGCAAAAATATTCCTATCGCTTTGCTTGTAAATAAGGCGGACATTATTCACGCTTTTGATAGCTCGGAAATGCAAGCAATTTGTAAAATGTGTGCTCCTAAATCCCGTTAGATAGATAAATATTGGTGATTGAGAAGTCATGCATATCAAACTTTTAAATATGATGAATATTCCAAAATGGGTAATAATGATCAATTATTTCAGTGAATAACATCCCTATGTTACAAGCAATATGGCTTTTGAAAGTTCAGTTTCTGTTTATACTTTCAGGTGTAAAACTGTTTGTTTGGTAGAAAAGGGCGATGAGTTTTTCCCAAATAGAAAAAATTCTTGAGGCTGAGAATTACTTTGCAATGCATTCTTACAGGAAGGATGCTGAAACATTTAAAAAGACTTCCCTCAATCTTATTGAACCTAATAAGAAAACTATTTCTCCTTTGGTAACCTGATTTTGTGAAAATAGAAAAGTTTACCATAAGAAACGAAGTGGCCGCTAATTTCTTCTGAATTCAGACAAAACGGACGAAGATTGGAATGAAATGCTGCAGTCATCAACAAAGAGTGGAAGATAACTTCTACTGTAATCACATTTGTCACACAAAAGGGGAAGCTTACAAAAGGCATTGAAGAAGCCGAATCTTCATCCTTTATGCATTTTGCTTTGTTTAAAAACTGGAAAAGGACTGATCAACTCAAACGGTTGTGCTAATGTCAGTGGTTCATAATATTTATTGACACCAGTGGAGCAGAAAAACACGTTTCTGGGTTCTCAAGGATGATGCCTGTTTCATTTAACGGAATATGTCAATAGCCAAGACATTAGCACAACCGTTTGAGCTGATCAGGCCTTTTTCAGTTTTTGAACAACGCAAAAGCAAAAAAATGAAGATTCAGTTTCTTCAGTTCCTTTTGTAAGCTTCCCCGTTTGTGTGACAAATATGATTACAGTATCAGTACACAAATTTGCATGCCTTTCAAGAAAGACCTCTACATGCATCAAAAATTGGAGTCTGGTGCACTGCATTCACACAGAAAGACGGGAGGCTTTTTTTATTTTTATTTATTTATTTATTTGAAACATCAGCAGATGGACCTGTACGTACTGATATGACAGCAGTTTATTGCACTCTTTTAAGAGAAAAAGTTCTTTTGCTAGTTTCAGCAGCGTTGAGCAACCTGCTATACGTTCTAATGAGATAATGTCAGTTTTCCCAGATTCCTTTACGGAACGCCTCATTTCGAAAGGACCCTGTCGTTCTATTTCTTTTATGGGGAGTCACCTAAAAGGGTATATTTATACGAGAAATCCAGACTCTATCGAAGGACTTAAAGCAAACATTGAAAAGGAAATTTAAAAAACATTCGTACAGCGAGAAAGATTGGCTCAAATTTGAGAAAATGCATTCGTGCATGCATTGGAAGAAAAGGCTTACAATTTGAACATTTTCTATGGTGATGTTAAAGCTCTGTTCTCTTTGTTTCACAAAATAATCCCCCTTTCAATTTAATACATGTTTGTATTCCATTTCTTTGGCATTTATATAACAAAATATTTTTCCACGATATGCCTGACTTTTCGATAATTGTGTGTTTTACACAACTTTTCGCAAATTTTCCCATCAGTTGCAAAGAATGTAAACGATTTTCTTGTAAATCTACTTCATTCATTTCAGTATTATATTACAAAAAGCAATTAAATTTCAGTAAATCGTTTTTTTATTCTTCCATTTCTTCTTTTCTCTTTTCATAAATCCAGTTTTCTTGTGTTTCGTGAGCACTAGGCTTCTTTTCTGTCTTTCCACTTTGCAATTAAAATGCAGTTGCATAACCTTAAAGTAATTTCAAATTATTTTAATTTTGTTGTTGTGAGTTCCTTCAATATGTTCTTCATATTGATCTAACTGATGCTGTGGCATTAGACTTTACAGACAGCAACTTTCATTATAGTCTCGGCAAAGAACACAATCATGTACAAACAGGTAAAATTTTCCTGTGCATTATATCTGAATTTTTTACTCTGTCTTGAAACATGTATGGCTTAAATTTATGCATCCAGTTTTGATTGATAATCTAAACTGCATAATATTCGCAACGCTTTTTTGATGCACTTAATTGCGTATAAAACTGTTGGCCTTAATTTTTTATTAGAGCTTGATCTAATAATATGTATTCCTCTGAAGTGTCAATAATTTCCAATCTTTCGTTCAGATAGATAAGTTTCGTAATTTATACAATGGACCATTTTTTGCTGCTACTTCATTACTGGTAACATGTCAAAAGCGAGCCATTTGTGCAAATCATCAAAATGATATTGCTTTTTGAAATACAGACGTGATTATAAACATATATAATATTTCCTTGTTCCATTTAGAACAAAAACAACTCACTACGTGTTCCAGCGCAAGTGGTTTCTTTTATAAAGGCTTTTTTTTTCAGCATTCCTTAAACATTTGCACATCTCCCATCAAAATTCATAATTCAAATCATTTCTTTTTCTGATTGTTATATCATATTTTTTCGCTGGCTTTATTATTGGTAACACTCCAGCACAAGCGTTAATTTTGCGAAAGGTTTTTTTTTCGACAGACCTTGTGCATTCAGATGTCTCATATCATATTTCGTAATTCAAATCATTCATTCTTCTGATTGTTAAATCTCATTTTTCTGCAATGTCCTTACTAGTAAGTTTTAGAAAGCGACCCAAGATCGCTTTCTAAATTTACCAGGGATTTCAAAATTACATTGTTTTTCGAAATATAGAAGTAATGACTGTCAACGCGTGTAGTACATTCATAGCGATTTGGGGATAAAAGCATCTCGCCTTGTGTGGACGGCATTTAGGGTAAAGGGATAATTTTGTGAAGACTTGTTTCTTACAGATCTTTAGGACTCCTACAACTGTCATCATATTTCTTTTTCAAATCATTCCTTTTACTGATTTAAACGTTTCAGTTACCTTGCATTTTATGCAATAATTATGGTAAAATAACACGCAGAAAAAATATTAATTTCGAAGTCAAACACTAAATATAAGTGTTATATTTGCAAAGTTTCATAGGACTAGTTTTGATGGTTCGGTAAACCCATTGAAGCTAGTCCTGTGAAAATTTGCAAATATAACTCTGATTTTTGTTGTTTGACTTCTAAATTAATTTCATGCAATAGTCGAACTTTGCAATTTTAAGCGCGAGTCGGAATGAGATGCCTTTCAAAGGTGATTCCTTTCGGCTATACAATGGTTATTTATGCAAATTTCGTTTACTTATTTGGAATCACGTACATGCAATTTTAATGTTTTAACTCCAAATATGAAATACTTTATTGAGATTTTTTAATCTGTTACTTATTTTGTACCAAGGTAAGATATATGCTTTGAGGTTAAAATATCGCTGTTGCTCAAAAAGAGAGCCATTTATGTTTCTTAACTTTATGTACCTGATTTCTCGGCCCATAAGATGTACTTTTTTACTCCAAAATGTGCCATAAAATCAGCCTTATGGGCCGAAGGTGTAACTTCGACTTCTAAGACGCAATCTGATTCGCTGGAAAAAATATTATTAAATAACTTTTTCCGCATTAGGATAAGAAAAGATTGCCTTTTTTATAAATGTGAGAAATTACACAGTTTTTTAGTCATAAGGAAGCATTAGAGTTTTATTATTGCCTTGACAGTACTTCCAAAAAAGAAATCCCAAATCAATCGTAGATTTATACAGTATAGCGTATATGTACACTGCGCATTACCCCCCCCCCACGAAAAAGTAAATAAAAAAGTGGAGAGACAGTTCTATATCTCCCTTTGTATAGGGCCGATTGACGAGATACAACTTGCGTTTTTCATGTCTCGAAAGCGCAGTTTAAGATATGTGTTAGATTTACATATATCATTGTCCTAACATAGGTATTTTGACACAAAATAGGACTTTTTCTGAACTAACACACCAATTGTTTTCAATATTTCGATTCTACGACTCAAATTATGCCTAGATATTAAATTTTGTAATTTTTGGTGAGAAATTTATTTAGAAATTTAAAAATTCCTCTTAGAGGATTTTTCTCAGTTTGCGTCAAGAATAATTCACTTGGCGAACTTCTTAATTTATAGCAAGATATTTTCCTTTCCTGTTTTTTCATTCTCCACGAACGGAAGAAAAAGTCATCGCTCATCGCAACTTTCAGATCATTTTAACAGAGTGCGTAAACCACATTTTCGTTATTATCGCTTATAATAAATATATCAAACTTCAAAACGCTCCAAAATGTAAATTCACGTTTATCTTAGGAAATTTTAGTAAGAATGAATAAAAAACAGAATTGAATTTTTTTGCAAGTAGAAATACATCTACTTTGAGATGATGGCAAACATTTTATGGGTTATAATTCAAAATGTTTTTCGAAAATTTTATAAAAATTATTTAAAAATAGAAATTTTAAAACAAAATCAAAAAAATTGGCGAATTTTATTTGTAATGGACCTAAATTTTCGAAATATGAAAGGAAGAATCAAATACGTTTAATAAAAAAGAGATAGTAATAAATATATACCAAATTCATTAACATTGAGGAGCTAAAATTTTGAGAGCTAATTTTTCAAAAACTCGTGCGATTTTTACAAGACTTGGCAGTTTGGCATAATTTGAGTTGTAGAATCGAAATGTGAAAACGATTGGCACGTCGTTCTAGCAGAAAAAGTCCGATTTTGTGTCAAAGTATCTATATTAGAACAATGCTATATATAAATCTAATACATGCCTTAAGTCGGCCTTTTCGAGACATGAAAAACGCAAGCTGAATTTCGTCAATCTGCCCAGTAGAACGGGAGATATAGAACTGTCCTCCCCCCCCCCGCAGTGGCGTATCCATGTAGCGTAATGTAGTTTAGTTTGATTTCATATGTTAGACCAAGGACAACAACGCTGAAACAGAACTTTCGTAGCACTTACTTAGGGGCAGTGCAGAACTGTTTTCAGATGCATCATTTTTTATAAAATGGGAAAAATTATAAGAAGTTCTCGTTTAGAAATGCGCATATTAAATGTAATTTAACAAAAATAAATAGCACCACTTTACGCTCGAAATCACTGCCTTAATGTATTATAAAAAGAAGTACTATGAACCACAACAGCCAATCGCTTTAGTGTGTGGTGTGCCACCCTTTAATTTAACAGTTAAATGTAGAACCTCTTACACCGATAAGCGAATAATCGCTTAAGTGTGTGAGTAGAGACATAAGACTCAAGAAGGGTTAATTACCCTTTACTTCTCAAAATAAGAGTTAAAACAGTAGGCTCCTATCTCAGAGCGTACAGCAAAGCCTCCACTTGGGCTTGAATTTAAAGTAATAACAATTAAAGCTTAACTAATGCTTAACTAAAAAGATATAGCCGAAGCTATCAGGATTCTAAGTAGTTGGCCCCTAAATCTCAATTAAGTCGGCGAAGCTATCAAAGGCCTGAAGTAGTACGGCCGAGCTTAGTAATAGCTTAGAGAGAGACGTAGCCCAAAGGCAAACGGGCGCTAGTCAGAAACTCTAGCCCTCCAACGAAGTCAGTGAAACATTGACTTAAATACTACTCTTACTCATTTGCATTAAATTCGTTTCTGAAAATACATTCTGGTAGGAAATTGTAAGCTGAAGTTAGGAGAGACAGGAAAGTGTGACAAACTTAAAGTAACTGTTATAAACTTAGGATAAACCTTACATCTTTCCCCACCAGAATTTAACTACTCGAAGAATAAGGTCTCAAAACGACCTTGTTTGAAAGCGTAAATTCTACAAAAACTTCTTAAACATCAAAGTTTCCAACTTCCAGAATTCTGCTTTCTTAAATGAATTTCATTAATAAACTTTTTGTGTTTAGGGCTAACCTTACAAAAATATATAAAGCTAGACTAAAGCTAAGAGAAATAGCATTCACAAATTTTACAATTGGACTGGGAACGATTATCTGGTTCTTCTTGAACACGCTATTCCGTCTTCCAATTTATCCGGAAGGAAATGGTATTTAGTTTTGTCTTTTACACACAATTTCCACTTTCGTCACCAATACGCTTCATTTGAAGTCTTTTGGCTCTCAAACAGCTTTCATTCATGCCTGATTTAAATCTACTTCCCCCTCACCCTCTCCGGAAATTGTTCTGAATGAAGTGAGCGTGTTATTTGTTGTGTTATCGCGCATATACGCTACCATCTACACAACAGTTGCAACTTGTTAGAACTTGACATTCCAGACCTCAGAAAAATCCTTAAACACAAAACTACATCTAATGTGTTAAAAGAGAGCTTTAAATTCTTCAGTAAAGCCTCGAGAGCCTAACTTTAAGCACATTCAATCTATATTTTCTTTCTATTCAACCATTATACAAAGTGTTTTCCACTCATACGTTGACCAAAAGCTTAAATTTGTACTAGTTTAATTTTACAGTACTTTTATAACTGATAGTTAACATTTCTACTTTCAATACAACATTTTAACATATAACATTTTAAAATTCCGTTTACATCATTAGTTAGCTGCTATACAAAATTTACAATCTTAACTTTAAGTTAACAGCTTTCAACTGAAATCTTTCCGACTAAAAGTATTCACAAACTAAATTCTCGCAAATTGCTAATTCTCAAAAAGAGATATTTACAAACTAAATTCTCACCAACTTGCGAATACAAAAATCTTTCTGTTTAAAAGATGATAACAAACTAAATTCTCACAAACTTGCGATTTCAAAATTCTTCCTTTTAACAGCATTTAGCAACTTTGAACCACATGGTATAACTTGAACTTGCATTCTAAGTAAGCAAACAAAGAAAACTTTCACTTATCATTTTGGTTTTTATAATCCTCCATTTTTTTTCTGGTAGAATTCCTCTCAGGTGGGACATCTTAAATTTTGCACTTTGATTTCCTTTCTTGGGCAGCTGATACTTTCTTGGGCGGCTGGTACATTCTTCCGACATTTCTTTGCGTTCTTTCTTTCTGGCTATGAACCGGGCTGACTTTCTAGTAGGCTGAGGGCTCTGGTACTCCGGTCTCCTCTTTACGTTCCGGTAACCAGTTCGTCGTTCGGGATCTTTAACCTTCCGCTTGATTTTCCTGGTTTGCTGAAACGGAACGGCTCTCGCATCGTTCTTCTTTTTCCTCCAGCGGTTCTTCGCTCTGAAGCTCCTATGATCTCCTTTGAGGTGGTTTCCGCCAGGAAACGCTAACTCTGTGGCAAAGTCTCCTTTGTTGCAACCGGATTCTGTTGTCGACTTGTCATTTTTCTGGAACACCATCCACAAACCTTTTCCTTTTTACAGTCGGAACTTGCTTCGGTTGTAGGGGAACTTTCCTCGTTCGCCTTCCCGTGGTTTTCGTTGTCCTCTTCTTCCCTGACCCTGGACCTTGCGGCTGGTGCATATGTTTGGCTGGTGTTTCTTCGATACTTTCGGCTTACTTCCTTTTGGTTGCTAAGAGGAGTCCAGCTCGGTGTTTGACTCATTGAAGTTCTTGGCGCTCTTCCAGGATCCTGCAATAAATCTTTTAAAACTCGGAAGTCAGTACGACAATAACAGGGTTTATGTTAGTCAGGGTTTATTCTGGTTAATGTTAGTGGTTATTTGCTGGCAATTTACAACCTTTAAATAAAACGTTGAATACTTAATTTTTTCAATAACAAACGCCCCTTCAAAGGTTCAAACTTTGAAACGTTGTTGTCAGGTGCAGACGATAATGAATATTTTACCTTCAACACCTTTTAACCGACCGTACATTCTACGTCGCGTCTATTTCTATCGTAATACAGCTTCTGTTTCTGCCTTGCCGCATCATAATTTTTGATGGCCTCATTAATAATTTCCTGGATATCCTTCAATTTAAATTCTTCTTGCCATTGCTGGACGAAAAATAACTTGCCCAGTGGCGTTAAAATCTGTCTACCTAAAAACAGTTCTGCTGGGGTTCTGTGTGTGGTATCATGCTTCGCTGTTCTCAAGGCAAAGCCTAACTCATTGACACAGCTGTTCCAAAGGTCATGATAATTCTTAACATATAACCGAATAATTTTAACTATATTCTTATTCACACGTTCCACAATATTCGATTGCAGTCTATAAGGTACCATCTTCAGATGGCGTATACCAAGCCCTGTGTAAAGATTTTTAAATAACTTACTTACGAATTGCTTACCATTATCTGATATTATTTTTACTAGGGCCCCGTATTTTAAAATATACTTGTTTAGAAACGAATCTGCTACTATTTTTGCTGATGCTCGTTTAAGGGGAGTTATTATTTCCACAAAATTTTGAGAATTGATCCACAATAGTTAACAAATATCTATTCTTGTTTATTTTTCTTCTATGGTAGAGATCGAGCAAATCAGTGCAAACCAATTAATTTGGAAAAGTGGATTTTTATGTTATTAAAGTACCCGGGCGGGGTGTAATTAACGTCGTTAATTAATTGATACAAGTGACATGACCTGACTTACGCCGTCACCAGCTTGTGCAACTGCGGAACATACACCGCTTCGCGGACCCTCTGCAAAGTTTTTCTAATCCCTGAAGTTCCCGAAACTGGCGAATCGTGGAGCTCCTTTAAAATATTTAAGCGTATACTTGCTAGGACCACTGGTCGATATTTTTAATTATCGTTAGTTATTTTCGTGTAAAATAGCAATTTGTTAACAATTTCATAATAGGCCGCCCTATTGCGAATAGCCGTTAAGTCTACATGCTCAAAATTTTCGGGGTCTTTAAGATAGGCGTAAATGTTCTTGAATTCATGATCCGTTTTTAATTCGGAAATAATTGTTTCACGAGATTCAATTAGTTTGATGTACATCATCGCACATCTGATTGCGTTTCCCTCTTCATCCATCTTGATTCTTGACAGGGCATCTGCAACTACGTTTTCCTTCCCCGGAGTATGTTTTATTATTAAATTAAACTCTTGCAGTTTTAACATCCAACGTATTAGCTGGAGTGAAAGATTTTTCCCCGAGTACATGCGACCAACTGCAGCATGGTCTGAGTATACTGTAATCGAGGCGCTTCCGAAATAAACGCGGAAATTTTGTACTGCTAATAGGACAGCGAGAATTTCTCGTTCATTTGCAGTATAATTGCGCTGAGTTTGGTTCAACGTTTTACTAAAAAAAGGCTATTGGCTACCCATTTTAGGAAAGAACTGCGCCAATTTCGTAGTCTGATGCGTTGGTGTAATTTCTAAATTTTGTTCCCCTTCCGGGAATTTAAGAACTGGGACGTTAATTAGGGCTTGTTTCAACTCTTCAAACGCTGGGTTCGCCTCAGCTGTCCACTTGAATCTAGTTTTTTTTACCTTTAAGAACCAACAAGGGTTCAACTGTCTTTTCAAAATCTTTTATGAAAATTTGTAATAGGAACACATGCGCAAAAACGAAGATTACTTTCTTGGCCGTATTTGGAGGTGGATAACTCTTAATTGCTAATATTTTGGAACGATCTGTTTCGATACCGTTTTTCGAGATTTAATAGCCAAGCTATCTTAATTCCTTGGCAGCAAACTTGAACTTCTTTGGATTTGCTTTGAGGCCGGCTTCATTTTAACAGTGTAAAAACTTCCTCCAAATGTTTAATATGTTCATCTATCATTTCGCTGCTGACAATAATATCATCGAGATAGATAACTGTACTTTTGCCTAAGACTGGTCTTAAAACAATGTCCATAACTTTTTGAAATGTAGCCTGAGATCCGCTTAAACCAAACGGCATTTTCAAAAAACCATACACGCCTAACTTTGTAATAAAAGCGGTTTTCTCAACATCTTCGGATTTTACTACAATCCGAAAATAACCTGACGTCAGGTCTGGTATAGTCATATACGAGGTACTTAGTAGAACGAATTTTCCTTATGATTTCATCAATTATCGGGAGGAAGATGTGGGGCATTTCGTGAAAAATGAGACTTATCATAAGATGTTTTAAAATGTGTGGAATAAGCAGTGCTCTAGATGGAAATAAAGATGACACTGTGTTATAAGGAAAGTGAGAAATCCAGTGATGCCTTTCACTTTACATACCTCGGCTTTGAAATGGATGCAATGAAATACCAGTTCAGTGTGATGCTCGGTTGTATTCAAAAATGTCACCTCAAAAATTCAAAAATGTCGCTTGAAAATCTCGCCTGTTTCAGAAAAAAATGTCACTTGTCACTAGTCATTCTAAGAAACTATTCTAATTATTACTTTTACACTTTGATAGGCAACAAATATTACTGAAATAAAAACACGGTGCCAAATGACTCAAACTTCGATGTGTCAGCAGTTTATCTCACTGTACATTTCAGTTGTTGAACAGGTCAGTTGCCGGTCCGTTAACATAGCAAGCAATACGCATGTTCTATGTATATTCTTTCAGTTTTGTAGTAGTCGTCGGGTACGTTTTTTTTTTCTTTTCATGATATTTTATTTGTTTGCTTTTCCGAAAACAACGTTAAAGAGCAGGCAACCAGAAGTTTAATTTTCCTTTAAATCCTTAAGCTTTTTTCCTTCCTCCTACCGTAAACATCTGTTTAAAAGCAGCTTATAAATTACGTTCACTCACTTTGCAATCAAATGTGAATTCTATTTATTCATCTAAAATTTTCTTTTCTGCACCTCATCAATTTTTCTATTGCGTATTATGTGCGTCTTGAAACAATTTCATTACCTTGAAACGAATGGCATTTAGGAATATGAGATTTTAAGTCATTTATATCACAGTAAACAAAAAAAAAATATAAGTCGGCTTATGAAACTAGACATCGAAGCTTACAATTTTATAAGTAAATCAACTCTATGAGAATAAACGTCGTCGAAATGAATTCCAGCTTATTTCATAACCTGAAATTCATTTTCGAAGACATTAAAAACAATATTTATTTAAAACCTATAAAAGTCTATTGTTGTTGTGACTTATCTCATTTGTCTAACAGAAACATCAGAACAAGCTCACGAAACTCATGATGACGAGATTGCAAGACTGCGCCTGTCGTTGGCAAGAGCTTTGAGCACCATACGGGTGACAGTACAACTTTTGCCGAGTTCCGTTCTCAATTTTGCTGGAGCTACCTCAGGCGAGCGAGCCCTCCCACCTCTCTTACCCTAGCACCAACCTCTTGAGAGGACTTTCGGCTAACCGCGTATTTAGAGTGTCTCCATGTTCCACAGATACTAAACACTATACATCTACAAATGTCCATGCCTTCTCCAGGATTCGAATCCGGGCCTTTCGGTAAGGCAGTCAGCTTCACTGACCACTATCCCGGCTGAGCGGCAGTAAAAATCTGCTTACTTTAGCTGAAATCTGGGCCTAGCAGACATTTATGCTAAATTTATTAAAGACTATCAAGAAATATTTAATAGCCTATATCGAACAAGTTCCAAACAAGGATAGAAATTATAATGCTCCGATCTTTTACATTCTGTATAGATTCATTAAAATTCTTAATCCAGGTACTTGTAAGCTATAAACAATTAACTTTTTCTCCCTGAACTTAGGTTGAAAGTGATAAAAAATCGTAGTAATAATTATTAGTTATTAAGCGGTTAGATTATAACTGGTTAGAAGTCAAATCTTTTTTCCATGGATCCAAGCTTGGAAGTAAAAATGATCTCTTTACAGATTGCTCAGTTTTAAATTTATAAATAAATCCATTTCCTTTAAGCGGTGACGGCTAATTTGAAACCTTCTATTTCATCGCTTTTAAGCAAGCACTAGGTAATATCTCGAACAATGTGTAATTGTTTTCTTTACGCAAATATAATGCTCTATTAAAACCGAAGTTTTTATCACTTCACTTGCGGGAAATGTAGGTTGCAAGCCTTGTGCGCAAGCAATCCAGGGAAAAATATGCAAAGCTAAGTCTTTATTAAAATATCTCTACTTAGCTTTAATTTATGATGAAATGACATTATAACAAGTTTCTCTCCTTTTAGTATAAATATTTTGACCAGTTTCTTTTTAAATATGTGATTATTTCTTCTGTATCTTAAATTTCTTCTGATTAGACTATAAATATATGGTGTAAATTTAACTTAAAGCGAACACTCATTCTAACGGCTAACATACAAAATTAAACTTAACTTGCTGATGAGTTATCGCCTTTAACAGTTATCTTAGTACACAGAGCAAAAAAAAATTAAGACACTCCAGGTGGCTTACAGTTGAAATTATAACATCAACTAAAAAGACAACTTTTCATACCTAAAAGTATTACGAAGATGACGCAGCTTGCCCTGTAGCTGAATTTCAAATATCACTAAACAAGGTTCTAATTCAGAGTTAAATGCCTACTAGACTACACTAGAATTAAAAGTTTAAAGACACAGCTACTATCTCATTTTTGGCCTACGTTGGATTCAATAGAAACTAAGTCTCAGTGAAACAGCGACGATGCAGCGAACACTCTAATAGGCTATGGTTAAGGATAAACTCCTACTTTTAAACTGTGCCCTATACCTTTAAATTTTCATAACTTTCTGGTCTGAGCGAAAATTGTGGCATTAGCCAAGAAGGAAAGATTAGGCTTTAAGCAAACTCTGGCTGTAAGTAAAACTTTAAATCTTTCGCCACAAATTCTGGAACTACTAGACCTGTCGTAACTGTTTAGCTCAAAACTCTTTCAGATGTTAAACTTCAAACAAAATACAAGAATCTGATTTCAACTGAATTTTTAGGACTTATAACATTTTATAATTATTTAATTTTTCAAAATCTTTTATGGTGAAAATGTTATACTTTCATCTGACTGAGTTTTCAAATTGCAGTTTTATTTTACGAATTTTAAGTTATTAACGCTACATTAAGAAATGTTAAGCAAAAACATATTTACCGTTTTTCCCAAATTCTTTTGTGAGGATTTTTTTATTATTATTATTTCGATGAATACTAGGGCAAATCAGAAAGTGTTTGCTCCTATTATTTTATCCAAATTACGGTTCTAAATGCAAAGTCAGCATATCCATTCGCAGCGGCGGACTGTTCTTGGACAGGGCCGAACTTATCCGCCAGTAGCTCCTCGGCACGGCGCTGCTGTCAGTTGCTGAAGATGGCGGTTGTGCATCACACGTCTATGGCGTGCGAGTAGCCAAGTGTGATTCGTTTTCTAAAGAGCAAGGGACGATCGTCCATCGAAATGCACAAAGAAATACATCCCACATATGGAAAAATATGTCTAGCTTTGAAAAGTGTGAGGTAGTGGTACTGTGAATTCGCAAAAGACCGTGAAGACTTGCATGACAATGAGAGTTCGGGGAGGCCGTATTCGTCGCTGACTGACGACATCTCCATCGTGGATGCAATGGTGAAAGCTGATCGGTGTGTACGCCTCAAGACCATTTCCCCGAAGCTTCGTATTTCGTATGGGAGTGTTTACGACATCTTTCACGGGTCCTTAGGATACCGGAAGCTTTCATGTCGGGGGGGGGCTAAGAAATAGCCTAAAAACTTGAATAAGCCTAAGAAATTGGATGGCATGATGAAAGTGAAACGCATGATTGCTTCACTGAATCATCTGCAACGTTATGCTGAAGAGGCTGAAATTTTTCTGGACCGCATTATTAGTGGGTTGAAACGCAAATACGTATTTCAAACCGGAATCTAAGCAGAAGAGTATGATGTAAAAACATCCTGATTCGCCTGTGATAAAAAATTCCATTCAGTATCATCTGTTGGGATAGGGATGTTAAAGGTCCTCTGGGATCTCCGTGGACAGCTTCTGCTGGATTTCATGCCGGCCACCATCGATGCCGACGGTTATTGTATTGTCACCTGTACGGGCTGCATCAGGCGAAAGCCCCGAGAGACTCTCTATGGCACAACATGGTTATCCTCCACGACAATACGAGGCCACATGTGGAAATTAGAACCTCCGACAGGCTCCGGTAGTTTCATTGACAGAGTGTGGACCACACATCATACAATCCGGACCTCGCCCCTGGTTTCTACGTTTTCGGTCCGCTGAAGAATTTCTTGGCAAGACAACGATTCATGTGCAACGATGCAGCCAAGACAGCAGCTCGGCGATGGTTCTACAATCACTCTGAGAAATTGTACCATACGGGCATCTCAAATTTAGTGCTGGGTGGGACCGGTAGCATATAAGCAAAATGTGCACTGCTACGGCAACGGCTTGAGTTCGGCCAATGACAATCCAGAGAGGGTCACCATTAACTCCGCCCACTTGAGTGGTGTCACATTTCTGACGTTTGTTTACATTCTGTTGGAAGTGTGTTCGCTGAATGAACAGCATTTTTACTTTGCAATGTAAATTTGCTATAGTGATGCTATTTTTTAAATTTTTCGTTTAAAGTATTATTTCCTTACTGTTCCAGAAGGAATATAAATTTATGTTTCAAACTTTACAAAATTTCGCTCTGTATGCGTGCGTGGGTATACACGCACATACATGTATTTTCAATATATAATCATATGTGAATTATATGTATTAATATATGTGTATGTGTGTGTAAGCGTGTATATATTATTATTTACATATATGCTTCTTCTTTTGGTCATATTTCTAGCGAATAATCTAAAAAGCTTTTTTCTCTTAATATTTCACGTCTTCACATTCAGAATTTTTAATAATTGAGATGAGCGTATTCATATTTAATATTTCTGCCCAACTTGATTTATCACCTAATAATGGATTTATTTAATTTTGGATAAAGTGGGATGTCAATTCCAGTAGTATATGATTTTTAATAGTAGAATAATTTGTCTAAAGAAGCTTTTGTTTGTTTTTTATTTTTTAATTCCTTTAAAAGAAAATTACTTAATAATATTAAAACTAATTCGTAATCTATTACTCCTTACACATTCTTAAATATTTTAACGAAAAATTTTCATTCAATAACTTTATAAATTTATTTTAGGCAGTATTTTAATTTAATAAGAACTAGTGTTGGTAAATGAATTTCCATTGCTGTCTTTATACATTTAGTTTAAAATTAAATTTTCAATGCATGTAACTATTCTACTTCCTGGCCTTCTACGCACAGCCCAACAGTAGTTGAACTGGAACGCTGATAGTTCGATCTGAGTTTTGATTTCAGATGGACAGGTTGGCTGCATGAGCACTTACCTGGTTTCCCGCATGCGTAACATGGACATGAGGTAATTTTTTTTCCTTAGAATATCTTCCACTAAGACCTTACACGCTTTCCATAATCAAATGAACCAAACCAACCCTCAAGCAAAACAACTCCTCAATAGAAATGCTTCATATCTGTCAATCAAATGACATTTATTAATGCGAAAAACTGTCATCATACACATTAAATCAAACTCGGAAGTTATTATTAATTATGCCTACAGAAACAAAGTACTTAATACCAAATTTTTGTTGATTAATTTGCATTTTTAGAAATATTTGAATAAATTTCTGACCTTTAATAAATACAGTGAGCCCTCTCTAAGATGACCACGAGCAGTTCTACATGATTTTAATTTTGTATACAGCTTATCATCTCAAAGAGAAAATCTTCATTACCAAAATTTGTTTGTATATTGAGAAGTAATTAGTTTCAGAGATGATCACAAAGAAAAGGTTTATTATGTTATGATAATCTGTTCTTGACATTTTGCAGGGTTTGGTTTATGTGATTATGGCAAAGTCTTGAGGGCTATCTACCTAAGGATGGGGATGCCTTCGTGGAGGACTTTCTAAGGCAAATTTGGCTCGAATACATGTTGCACATGGCAAAAAACTTGAAAATGCCCATGCGGCCAGTAAATATACATGAATACATACATGCATTTATGAATTCGATAATAGAATAGTACCTTTTAACCATATATCTTACGGCTTCGATTAATTTTATATACTGTCATCGATAATGCATCTTATTAGATACATCAATAATACATTTTACTATCATTAATTTCTTATTAGCAATTCAATTTCAATTGCCATCAGTTTATTTATGACTCATACAGATTTATATATATAAAAGAGATAAGTTGTTTCAATATAAAGATCACAATGTAAGTTACATTGCATATTTACAATAATTATTAACTACTCATACGTATAATGCAGAAAATCAGGCAGTAAATTGTAAAAAAATTCTTTTAATGAACTTGGAAATAAGTGAATAATAATCTGCATGTCATAGATTTTTTGAATTCACAAACTTCACAGTTAAAATACATACTAATTTAGAAACTCAAATGCTTCTTCTCAAAAATAATGTCAGTTCAAGACATTTTATCGAGTCCAATCATCAGAGGAACTCCAGTTAATCAGTCTTTAATATGTCAAAATGTAAAATTTGAAATGTTACTTCAATTTATTTTAATCCATTCAGTTTTGGTTTATGTAAATATTGTATTTGACTAGATGTAAAGGAATATAAATACACATTCAAGCAAATCATCTGAGGGTATAGTTTCCTGGAAATAAAAGTATACTTATTGGATTCAGTTCAGCTTTATACCTTAGAATAGGTAATGCAGGCATTTTCGATTGTTTTGAAATATCATAACTGGTAACATATCTTGCTAAATCATGTTCAGCATCATTTAGCATTTGCAGTTTTATAGTTAAATTAGATTTCAGTACGTCTATTACACTAGGCACTAAAACAGTTATTCAGTATTATTTTCTTTATATTTCAACAAAACAATGAAAATTGCAAATATCATATATGCTTTACCGGAACCATAATGTCAGTTAATAGTCATCGATATGCTTATCCAATAGTCTTGAAATATCAGAGCTTGTAGCATATCTTAAATGCATTCAGTTCTTATTAAATAACTTTTTAGAAACAGTTTTTAACATCAGTAGTTTCCCAACTGAATTACATTTCAATGTGTTCATTATAGCAGATACAGTTTTTCATCTTTATACTCTTTACGTTTTAACAATAAAATGAAGTTTATTTCTAAGAAAGCATATTAAATCCAAAAAGGAAATCAGATCACAGTTAATAATGCTTTAAATCTTCACATAGATATATATGAAATGAATTATAAGGATTTTCTGACACACACTATATTAATTCATTGCAATGGCAACTGGTGGTATTTTGATTCAGAATATTTACTGCATTAATTACTGACACAAATTAGCATTTTTAACCAAGAAAAGATAATTTTACTTGGTTTAATTCCCGCAGGTACAATTTTTATATATTAGACGATTTAATCTTCATCACTTAAAAGTTTCTGATTATCAATATGCAGAAGAATTTGTAAACCACATTTTACATGCATCTTCCGGCCATCAGTAACTTCCATCTGACTAGATCTAATTTGTATTGGAAAAGTAGAGTAATCCTTAATATTCCGAAACGAACATTAAATCGTTATATGCAGATATATATGCATATATATATAAACACTTTCATTCCGAAAAACTAAATGTACATTCAAAGAACGTACTTCGTAACGCCGAACAGCAGAATGTAAACAAACGTTAGAAATGTGACATCACTCGTGTGGGCGGAGTTAATGCTGACCCTCATCTGGACTGCCATTGGCCAAATTCAAGCCGTTGTCCTAGCAGTGTACATTTTGCTTATATGCGGACCGGTATGGGGGCTGTGTGGAAAACCCGTCCCCGTACTGCGGTAGGGGGCTATTTGGGAAAATAGTGTAAGGTGCATAGTACATGGAATAGTACGTATATTTATAATTACCTTTATATACCTTATTTTGGCTGATAAAAAATAAGGGCAAAGACTTTCTGTAGGTGGAAATTGCATGAGATAGTAACAAAGAAAACTGCGTTATTTTAAAGACTGCATTAGTTAGTGTAACTAATAAAACCGCAATCATAACGCCTTGGTAACATTTATAAAAAAAATATTTAAACAAGTTATTTTTTAAATTTTACGTAGTTTTCAATTAGCAAATTGTGGGTATAATTTTCATTTCAGTAGTTACTAGAATAGAACTAATTTGAAAGCAATTTGTTTCAGTTAAAAAGTAGTGTAAATCCCAGAAATTAAAAGTTGAAAAATTCAAAAGAATTGACTTGAAATTGTTAAATGGCATTCTGGAGATCAGATTAAACATTGTGTAGTACATCCGAATTCTTTGGAGAAACAAAGCATACTAACAATATTTGTACACGGAAAAGGAGACTCTCTGAGGGAAAATGGCTCATAAAGATTATAATGCGTGCAAAGAAAACTGCAAAAATGTCCGATATTTAAAGCTAATTGAGGGCCCTGGGTTTCAATCATTGTCAGTGCCTGATTAGTGAGGTATGTAGTACATGCATATTATTTACGGTCATCCGATTAACGCTACCTTCGCGCAGCTCTGGGGTCGGATTCCGTCTTAGTAGGAGTACTTTTTTTCCAAATCCTCCTATTCGTGATTCAGCTAAAGCACTAAGAGAGTCAATTTAAAATCTAACTTCTCTGTGTTCTGTTTCATCCGTGACGTTAGAGAGAACAATGTCAAAAAACTGTAATCCGTGTAATGAATCCAGAACTGCTCTGTAAGAATGTATTAATAAAAGGCGAAGTATACGTCGCGTACATTTTTAAAAGTAGTTGGGAATAGAAAGGCACCTACATTTTACATCAATGAATTATTGTTATGAGTACTAACTGCAGTTTTGTATTTTGAATGTCATGCTATATGAATAAGAAGTATACGAAAAGCATTGCTTATTAAATTGACTTCAAACCTTTTCTCACCTGCAGACCCTTATTCGAATAATTATTACTTCTAGGTCACCATCTTGTATCAAATTTTGCAATGCCAGATAAACCCTTAATTATCTTCATTCGAGAGAGTTAGAAGTAGAATAAGCTACGTAATTATTATATATATATAATATAATATAATATAGTTAAAACTTGAAGGATAGCGTTTTATGGTTTTGTAAAAACTGCGCATCTAGCTGCAATTTTATAATTCTATTATTAACAAGTAAGAATGCAAAAGCTATAGTACACCCTAAACCCTCTGAATCCTATTCGAAGAAGCACGTTAGTGCCAAAATTACACTTTAAATACAATTAAAACTTAAAATCATAAGCAAAAATTCGCATGAAAATATAACTCAAATAATGCCTTGAAAATTGTAATTTTTTGGCAAAATGGGAAAAGCTGAAGTTGCAATAAAAACCAGGTATACAATAAACAAAAATGGTAATATTTCATTGAGAGTTGCATAGTTGTCTCGTCAGGGGAAAAGGAAACCGTGCCCCTTCCATTGAAATATTACCTCCACGCGTTTCAACTGACGACCAATTGAGACAATACCGCGTCAAATAATTGACTGAACTTAAAAATCTATTACATCTTTCAATACTAATCTAAATCGTCTCAA
>KK116365.1:292967-352928 GCA_000611955.2 Stegodyphus mimosarum
TTTTTTTTTTTTTCTTTAGAAAGAGGAATTATTTTCGTATTCTATCCATAGACGTCAAGAAGGCTATCAATCAATTAAAAGCTAATACGCGAAAACATTTTTTCCTGACCATGTAGAATATGGCTCAAAACTCTTTTTGTTTTCTTAATTATCCCTGTACGGTGCGTTATTATTCATTAACGCCTTACCATTCATTAATTCATTCGTCTACCACTTATATTTTATTTTATTTAATTTTCAAGATGTATTAATTTAAATCATTACATTATTACTCTAAGTATATGAATTTATAAATATTTTATTTATTTTTCTGCGTTTTATTTAATTTAAAGTATCCCTTTATTATTTTATTTGTTATTATTTGTATATCTGTCTTCGTCGTACATCCGGCGCGTCTAGTTATTGAAATTAAGCCCTGTTAGTAGGCAAAAGCAACAGCCGAAGCAATTATTCCTGTGAGTGCTTTAGTGTATTCGTTGCTATTTTTCGATTGGAGATGAATATCCAAGTTTTCTGCCAGTCAGCATGGCAGTGAAATCATTTTATCACAAGCATTGAAGTCAGCGCTGAGTTAACCATTAAACAATACAAGCACATGCATAAGGCATCAACAGAGAACCACAAAAAGGTCTTTAAGTCCAAAAAAATTCTCTTTTCAGGGTTTATCATGCAATGTATGGTGCTGTTAAACCAAAACCGTGAGAAAGAAGGAATGAACAAAAAACTTGAATAAACATATGTGGGGCTAAGTGCTTAGGCCCCCCTTAATTTCCAGCTCTGTCAGAAATACTTTTTTAAGTACTACAAGTTCTAATTTATAGGAACTTACAATAAAATCCAAATTTCATAGAGATCCGATTTCAAAAGTATGTTAATACGTGCATGAGGGGGAAAAGTAAAATGATAAAAGTTAGCTAAATGCCTGCGCACTTTTCTTTTTGATTTTAGTGTTTATGCTTCTCTCAGACAGTAAAACTGAAATAAAAATTGCTTTAAAATACGATGTAGACAAGAAATAGTGAAGTAAAATATTTTCTCTTTTCAGCACAGCACAACTTGCAAACAAGGAAAGGAAAAATGTTACATTTCACCGAGATGAAAATATTTACCCTTTTTGTTATAATAAAATCCATTAGATGGCAGCACTATTAGGGTTTCAAGCAGCGTGGGTCAATAATCTCAAACTGGAAGCCCCCGAAACAATTTTCTGCGGCCCTGAAATATATTTCGACAGGACTGTTTAAGCGCGAAGCAAAATAAGCAAGTGCTTAGGGCATCAAAAAAAGGATGCACCACAGATAGGTCCTTAGGTACTCAAGGAAAAGGCAGGGCACAAAATTTACCATTGCCAGTTTTACTATGGAATGCGTATGCAGATAAACCAAAATGGACAGAGAAGGAAGCTAAAAAAACATTCATAAATACTTGCAGGGGAACCAAAACCTTTTAAGTGCTTAGCGCCTTTAAATGTTTTAATCCGGTCCTGCATTTCAATTATGTTTTGTTGCAAACACTGCATTGCGAAGATTTCAAGATTTTAGTTATTTGACGTCCGAGTTTACATTATTTTCATTACCATTAAAAACAAACAGCGGGCCAGAAAAATGTACGAGCTAATTAATTTACAAACGGATATAAATTTCATTCAAAGATCTGAAGACATAAAATTCATTACTTTTTTGCTTCTTTCTACAAAGTAAAGGGAGTATTGAAATCTTGAAAAATTTCGGGTATCATATTTCAAAGAAAATATCCATTTTAACATTTCCCTTATCCATTTGAACGATTTTTTTGCGTGACATCTGCACGCGCGGACATAATAAAGGATTCTTTTTTCGGAAACAGATTGTAAAATGAATTTAAAAAGGATTAAAATGAGATTTTTTTTTCGTGAAGTCTGAGTATACGTATGTACGTATGTATGCATGAATCTCGCATAACTCAAAACCGATTAGCCGCAGATCGTTGAAATTTTGTATATGGAGCTGCTATAACATAACTTTTTTATTGCAATCGGCAGTAACAAAGTATGTATACCCACTCACTCATTAACCGATCTTTATTTCCGCAGTCATTGGTCTTAGACTTGTATTTCCAATTGCAGAATTGTTTTAAATGACGAAAATATTCATGTTTGGCAATTTCAGATTTAAAAAAACATATATTAATTTTCGATAAATAGCGAAATCTAGCTTTTATAGCGGTCTAACGCTTCCTATACGTATATTTATAAAAGTTTTACACTGATTATGAAAAATAAAATTATAAGAAATTTGACTCCCGCACGACAACAATTGACGGAGATATTTAATTTCAAAATTTGGAATTTTAGATGTCACTTTCAATTTGCCTAATTAAGTTAGAATAATTCGAGGAAATAAGTTTAAATGAAATGCAGCAAAATTTGTGTATAATTTAATAGGCCGTACAAGAAACTCATGTGGTGTTATATCAGATTTTTTTTGCACTTGTCAAAATATAAGCACCCTCAGTTACGAATTTTTCACTAAGAATATTCACTTTGTTTGGGAGTATATTTATATATGAAGAGTTTTTGTTCACATTTGAAAATTAATAAGAAAAGAACCGGATTGAGAGATGGGCATTTACAATCCATGATGAAGATAAATTTCTAGTAATATCCCTACAAAACTACAAACTTTATCAGAATCGAATCTCTGGAAAGTGCCAAGCTGTAGTAAGAAATAAAGACGTTTCTAATTATTTATATATAAAGACATGTATTTTTATATATACGTGGAAGAAAAATTTAATAAATATGAGAAAGGGACTGAATTGTCATTATTTATTCTCAAGTTTTGTCCCACTTGGAGCATTTTTAGTTTTAAAACCATTTTTAGTTTAAATCAAAGGAAGTTATTTAATAATTAACATGTTAGAGTTATTTGATGTTAACGATGTTATTTGAAATAAATGTCAATAGAAAAAATTAAAATTTAGCTGTCAATGTATTTGAATTAAAATTACTGAGAAAGTTGACAAATTTTCTATATGTTGTAGAGAGAATAAACTAGAAAAACTAGTAAAAATCTGCGCATTGTGCTGCAGGATTTTTATACCATCTAATATGGGAAATGAAATATATGAGAGAATTATTTAAGGATTGTAAGAACCATGATCCCCTACCTATTTTCATTTTTTGAATTTGCAAATTTTATTATATACATTTGGAACAGAGAAAGTAAAGGTTGAAAAAACAAAAACAGTGAAAACCAAAGTTAATCCTTTTTTGCTTAAAGCTTCAAACAGAACTTGTCAAGGGAAAAGTGTTTTGAAGCTTTAAACAAAGTCAATTAACTGAACAACAAGAACCGGTTTCATTCCGATCAACTAACTCACTGAGACCTCTATCTACCAGAAGGTTTTAGAAGCTCGGAGTTCTACTAGAATTTGTACATATTTTTATAAACACAAACAAAAGAACTCTCGACGCCCTTCCATTCAAAAAATCCATTTATCTAGCAAACGGCAACTTTTCACTAAGCAATGAGAAGCAAAGACATCAATTTTTCCCCACACCACACACACCTAGTAACTTTGATCCCCCGTTCGCTCTCTCCGTTCCCAAGCGCAAAAGGCGTAGTTTGCGAACTGAAACTGTCTTTCTCTAGTCAAGCACAGACTGAGCAACAAGATAAATTTAAACTGGTCGCTTTTCATTGTAACTCCAATTCACAGTCCGTTTAAGGAATACTGACTGAGTAATTTAACCCCTCCTTCCTGTCCAAATGCTTAGAAATATTTTGCTTTCTCCTGCCTTGGGAACCGACAATAGAAACAATAACACGAGAACTTTTAAACAGCCCTTGCTAATCTGTTCCAAAATATTTCACTTAAAGTAATCCTTAATACGCAGTTACTTCATATTCATCGGCACAAATAAAACTTGCGACATACAAGATACGAGTTTAAGTAACATTTTATTTATTTATTTATTTAGTCCTGCGTCAATGGTTTAAAAGGTTAGTTTAAGGTAAATTTTACGTGAAAGTTGATTTATTTAATAACTTTTTTTATATAACACATGAGCTGTCTGCCTAAGGAGAAGGTTTCCTTCATGAAGACTTTCTAAGGAAAATTAGTTAGTATTCATGTTACAGAGGGCCAAACTACCCTGTATCCAATTCATTCGTCTGCGTCCGAACTACCAGTATTCAGCAGTCTTAACCACTCTTTCGCTGGCCGGGGGCAAAAGCTGTACGAAATGACTGATTTTCCCATATTGGGAAATCTGTAATGGCATTTTGAAGGAGACAAAATTTTTAAGAATGTGGTAATATAATTTTTGTCTCTAAAAGTTACTAAAGTAGAAGACATTAGAGAAATTTGGGCAGCTGATAAGCTAAAAATCAAACTTCCTGGAGTTGAGAAAGCATTTTTAACTTGGAAAGGCGAAGAAGACGCATGTTTATACCAAAAAAGTGCTGTTCTCTAAACTTTCCTCCCCCCCCCTTGAAAAAACAAGTGAAATAATTTTCTGACAGGACACATGCGCAGCAATGCTATGCCTGCTGGTAACGGTGTCTCAGCTTATCAATAAATTGTGGGCATAATAATCAGAAAAATAATCCCTACTGGATGGGATATTGGTTTGCGAAATTTGACTACCAGCCTGAAACGATGAACTTGAGTTCCGAATGTAGGTAAGATTTCGCTGCATGTGTGCGTCTTTTACCTCTTCTACCGGTGTGATATTGGTCTATTCACGTGGTCCGCTCTGAGTAACATTCACTCTGATGAGACAGCTAAAAGACAGAGAGTTTTGACTTTCGGTTACTTCTGACGAATTGCTTCCGAACAAATGTTCAGCTATTGAAGGAAATAATTTAAAAACCAAATGCAGTTAATGTTTTAAGTTAGGAGTTTTGCTGATGTGTGCGGCCTTTTTTTTTTACTTTGACTCTATCATTAACTTATCTTTTTAATGTATTTTATTTTATTCTATTATTATTTATTTTACGTTTTGCGAGGATCATGATAAATCATGACGTCCATTTGAAGCTTCAACGATTTAAATGAACCATTTTAATCTGCTAAAAATTATAAGGAAAATAAAAATGATTAGCAGATTGATACTGATATATTAAAAGTAGACTGCTTCATTCTATAAAAAATTATAGCTACTCAAAAAAAGAACCAGCATCCATCAAATGACCACGAGATACTATATAGATATTTAAAAATATTCATACGTTTTCAAGAATTTTTCAATTACATTGAAGTACGACTATCGTAATATAACAAAAAATTTAATAAAATCCATATTAAACATATAGTAAATGTCCAGAACCTAGTGAACTAAGGCCCATTCATCATCTTAAGTGCCAATGTTAACTCGAGCAAGTAAAGGCGGTCTGAGCACAAGGCCGAACATACTGCTCAGTTATTCCGTGTTCTTGAATTATCCAGCATTCGCTTCATGACTCCGATAAAAACTGGTAACTTGTCAGGCCACGTAAATAATAAAAAAAGTCTTATGCTTCGTGAAATTGAAACACTTCCCAAGTCGTGTGGTGATAAATATCCTGTAGCGTATAGACTAAATTACAGACTTGGCACCGCAAAAATGCAGCTTGCGAGCGTCATGCGGCGCTTCTGTTCTTAAAATGCGGCACTCATTCTAACAAACTGTAGTTTTATTTTTGAATTATAATTTGAAATAAAAATCGTGTTATGAAACGCCTTTTAATCGATCAATGACTTAATTTTTTAAGCTAATACATAATAATCTATAGTAAATTTAAACTATTCCGAGTTCTATGCTTAGGGCTAATCAATGAATTTAGAAAAGCGCATCTGACGATCCACTTAATATTTATGAATTAATTAAATAGCTTCAAGTTATTTTTGAACTTCATATGTTAGTTTTCACGTTACATTAGTGGGGAAAACTGAATTATTTTTATTGCAAAACCCTAGTAAACTGATATTTTATTTTAAAATAATATTCGCATCTCGAATTTCAATTTTTCTGCAGCATGCTATCCCTTTTTACGTATTTGAATCTTTACAGTGGAAGCGTATGGATTACGAGTAAAGGAGTACTCATCCCAAAATCACTGCATTATTCTTCACTCGATTCAAATGTCTACATTGCGTTAAGGAATTACTACATCGAGTTTTTTTAAAAGTTTACTTCTGTTAAAATCCACTAAAAATCGTGATAGAAAAAAGAAATTTGAAGAGGGCATGAAAATGTTTGATTTGCTATCCGGAAAAAATATGCAGTACATCATGTAAACGTTCCCATATTTTTACAAATACAGAGAAACAGTATTAATAATTGCTTATTTATATTTAGATATCATCATATTAATTTTAAAATGCGAAATCAATGCTTTTTAGTGTATTTGAAAAGTCTCATTCTATTCATAAATTGTTTTGAGCTTTTAAAACAATTTAAACATCTAGCTGCGGATCTTAAAAAATGGAATTGTGGCTCTTAAAATATTTCTGAATTCTTAGATACGAAATCCTAATCTTGGTTACGAATCTATGTGAAATACTGAAATTTCGCGGAAACTGATTCTGGTATCCTTACCCTACAACTTTACATGAAATAAAGATTTAAAGAACGTGTAATTTCCATGCATCTTGCAAATACTGCTACCTAACTACTCTCTTTCCTGCGGTTTAGGACATGCATTGACAGAAGTTTTATCACGTGTATGCGTTATATTATATATTTCGATTTTCAAATATTAACTGATTCCAGTCTGGTAAAAGGTCTAGTGATTCATCTGCGAGGATAGGATTTTTTTAAAATATAAATACAACTTAATGGTTATAACCACCAGTTCATTTTTATTCTTATGATAACTGTATTTAAATTACGAATTCGAATTTGCAATTATAAACAAGCCTCGTAGCGGCCGCGTATGAATTACGAACACGAAATTATGATTACTAGCGAGCAAGCCCGCCAGCTGAGCGGGCTGGGCCATTCATATAACATGTGCCATTCACATATATAACATATCATCATATATATATAACATGTGTTTTTACCTGACAGCTAGAGGGGAAGGCCACCAGTTGAGCGGGCTTCGCCCGCTTTAAATCGCGTTTGCATCCACAAGATACTGCATACACGTTTACACATGCAGAAAATCACGAAAACACTGATTCAGACAACCCGTTCGCCGGTATTCGAAAATTGGATCGAACTACCAGTCTTCAGCTATTTTCCCCAGGCAGTGCCCGCTTTATTGACGTATGCATCCACAAGACACTGCAAACACGTTACACATGCGGAATATCACGAACACACCCATGCAGACAGCCCATTCGCCCGAATTCGAAAGTAGGACCGAACTGCCATTGTTGAGCGATTTTACCGCTCGGCTGCTAATGGGCCTTTGTAGAAAGTGCAATCGCGAAAATTTTCGGTTATTATATTCCATTTGGCAAATGATCCTTAGATCGGAAGCCACCCTACCTGAAGAGTGGACTCGTTATTAAAATTCTTTTTGGTAAACTTCAACTCCTGTCTATAAGTTTTATAACCACATCTCTTTTGTAATTTTGTTTCATAACACTAAATATATACCGGCATTTAGATGTCTGTAAAATGGTAAACAAATATTTTAGAAGCGTTATTTTACAATTTTTTCATTTCCGCGAGTAATACTTTTTACTGCGAGCAAACCTTTGATCTTTAGCCGTAACTGTAACTGCTAATTTTCTTAACAGCAAAAGTAATAGAAGCATTAATTTCTTAGAATAATAATTATGTAAATTTTTAATACTTAAATTACAGAGGTTTCTAAATAATAATGCAGGATTTTAAGTAAGAATTTCGAAAAATTTCCAGGCTTATTTGGCTCTTCATCGGCTGCCAGAAGGCTATACTTATGGAAACAGATTTTCATAGCTTAAGTAGTGGACTTTCCAGTGCACTTTACTTTTTCTGCGTACGTCAAAATTTACTTATGTTGCTTTTGTCTGTACTTTCTCAGATTACAAGAATTACTGTTTGACCAAAGCTCGTTGCATCTGATAACCTAAGCGACGAAATATCGTTCAATTTGCAGTTAAGCAGAAACTTTCGAGCAAGTAAAATAAGCTTTTTTATGAATACTCAGATAATATTCAAATTCAGATCGCATCATCAAAGTAAATTCTTGCTCCTGTATTCACAGTTTCAGTGGCGTCATCTACTGGCAAAGAACGGAACGACGACTTTCAGTTTGAAACAATTTCTTGAATCATTTTGTAAAGTCTATGATGCTTAGGAAACATAAACTTTTAAAAAGGTTGTTTGAAGTAATATCTTGTAAACCTCGGGAAATTAAGCAGAAATCAGAAGAAGGGTGTATAAAATCCTTTATTCAATCATAAAATTAACAAATGACACAACTTGCGTTTACAAGAAACCAATACTTCTGGCTTAACAGAAATACGTAACAATAACAATTTCAAGGTGTGTAGGTAGCCTAAGGCTCACAGAATACTTTTAACGCGCATAAAGAGCTCTGGTCTAAAGTAATCGACGAGACAAGCCTAAAGGCGAGAACACATCAACGCCGCTAACTCAAGTTGCTAATAATCAAACCACAACATTGCCTGGAATGGAAACAAAGGGATTGAAATACATTTGACATTATGCATATGGTGATAAAATACCTTAAACATGTTTCAATCAATTTGAAGTACTTCAAAAACAATATCGACAAAGTACGTTACGGCAGGCCGTAACACTGCGATTATGAACATTAGCATTGACAAACCATGAACAGACAGTGAGCTTGTAAAGTATTTTATATTCATTAACCAATTTTATGATTTAAAGCTTTGCTATAGCTTCTGCTTTTCGTCAGCCCTTACCAGGTTGCAAATGTGGTTAAAGAGTATTTAAGCGAGACTTTTAAATACAGAGCTTTTGTCAGCGGTGCTTACAGCTCTATTTTCTGCTGCCCGAACTAAAAGGTAATGGGAGATAATACTTCTCTACCGGGATAGGGCGACTACCTCCCCTTCTCCTCAATCATCCTTTAAGTGGGGAAGAATGCAAGGCATTTTCTCCTTCCTAATCGCGTGCCTTCCTAGTTTAATTGGAAAAGCATATCTAGCAATCTGAAGGTCCGGATGTCGAATCAGGGTGAGGTACTGCACATTTTTCATGTTTCCCGCTTCCAAAAAAAATAATGTCTCTATAAACTATTATTATGCAAACCTCCTGAAAACCTATTTGGGTGCAACCACAACGAATTAAAAGAGTTTATTTCCTCAAGAAAGAGGGACTTTTGCTTCAGGACAATATATTTCCACTTGTTGCTGCTGTGGGTTAGCAGCCTCACCTGAAACTGGTTGAACAGTACTTGAGTACCCTCCAAATTGTCCACATTTAACACGATTTGGTTTCTGGATATGCTCAAAGCTGAAAAGGAACTGTGAGGAAAAGGATGATAAGCCAATTAGATAAAAAGTGATAAACAGGAAAGCTTCAGTACTTAATAAAATAATTTAGATTAAGCTTTTGAATTGTTTATAAAATATTGCAAAAAGTGTAATTTAATGTAAATATTTACAACTGAAAAACAATACAAAATCGCAGAATACCTTTTTCTGAATTTAAATAAAAAAAAGTAAATAAAATAAATCAGTCTTAAATCAATGAACCTACGTAATACTCTCTAAGAAAGCAAGAACTATCATTTCAACAATATTTTGAGAATGAGAAGGCAGAGGTATTAATAACTTCAAAATCCTACATATGACTGACTGTGGGTTATGATAAAAATTTCTTCATGTTTTTGAAAATATTAAACCATGTCTTCAAAGAAACAAAATTAGGGTAGCTTCTTTCTGTTCATCGTGGGAGATTAAAATATTGATGTTGTTACGTGCGTAAGAGTTCGTTATATATTGAATGCACAAGTCGTTAAAAAGTTAACAAAAATTTATTCTTTCCACAAGAAATAAATTAAAATGCTGAAATATTTCTTCACAGATCTTCGCACAATATCACAATATCTCAAACGTTTAGCAAAAACTCAGTTCAAAATAGATAAAATAGTTCTATCTCACAGCGAAATCGCTACAATCAATATAGCATTAAGTAAACAAACAGCAGTTCGCTTTTTTACAGCTACAAGTATAACAGCAACAACAACAACTGAGATGAGGTGTTTCACCTCGGCTTTTATAAGCTTTTTAATTATCAGTAGAACAATCACGATTTTTCTAGATTTTTCTGGATGGCAACAGTAATTACGAGATATTTATTTATTAAGCATTAAATTCACGCGCTCTTTTATTTTTATTGTTATTTTTTTTTTCGACGTAGCTTTCTCTTCAAAAATCGTCTGCGTTGCTAAGGCAACATGAAGCAAATCTAATTACAATTCTAAATAAATAGCCAAATAAATGTGAAATTCGTAACATTACCCCCTTCCCAAGGACTGCACGTCCCGGGCAGTACAATCCCTGGACAGGAAGCCAAACTTACAACTAAAGCATCAGTGCTATAATAAACATTACTTTATAATAACAAAATAAACAATAATTAAAATAAGTGACTTTCAGCAAATTAAATTCTATCCAACGCGAAATACAATTCAAATACTAAGTACAAATACTATCAAATACAAATGCTATTAAACACAAATACTTATCAAATACTACTACTTAACAAATACAAATCAAATACTAAATACAAATAGGACCATGGTCTTATACTATGTACATTACTATTTACAATTATATACACTACGTACTATGGCCATAGTAATGAACTAACCTGTCGTAATGAACGACTTTAGGTTTAGAGTTCGATGACTTACGGATCCGAACCACGACGTCGTTCAGCCTGTTTAGGACTGTGTAAGGACCATCCCAAGGTGATTGTAGTTTCGGAGAAAGTCCTTTTCGACGAGTCGGATTCCATAACCACACCTTGTCTCCTTCGTTGAAACGATGTCCAGTAGCTCTCGTGTCGTAGCGGGTCTTCATCTTCTCCGTCGCCAAGTTGACTCGCTCTCGTGCAAAGTTGTGCATCACTTCAAACCGGGCCTGGAGGTCTTGAATGTATTCCTCAGGCGATGAAGGCGCATCCGGAGGGCGACCAAACAAAAGATCACATGGCAGACGAAGGTCACGACCGAAGAGCATCTGAGATGGGGAATAGCCGGTAGTCTCGTGGACAGCACTGCGGTAAGCCAGTAAAAATAGTGGCAACTTCTTGTCCCAGTCCTGTTGGTTTCTGGAAACCACTAATGAGAGGTTATTGAGGATGGTTCGATTAAACCTCTCTACCATACCGTCCGACTGGGGATGTAAAGGCGTCGTTTGGGTTTTGTCAATGCCGAGTAGCTTGCAGAGTTCCTTGACTACAGCCGAGGTAAAATTCCTTCCCTGATCGGAATGTAACTGAAGAGGCACTCCGAATCTGGAAATCCAGTGCTGTATCATCATCTCTGCTACTGTGACAGCCTCTTGATCAGGAATAGGATACGCTTCAGGCCACTTGGTGAAGTAATCAATGGCAACGAGGATGTATTTGTTGCCATCAGCAGTTCGTGGCAGAGGTCCTAAGATGTCAAAGGCGATACGTTCAAAAGGTGCTCCTACATTGTAACGTTGCAGCTTCCCCCGGCTGCGTTTCTTCGGTCCTTTCCGACTTGCACAGGCATCGCAAGTTCGGCACCACTTTTGCACGTCATCCTTTGCATTATTCCAGTAGAAACGCTCCCGAACTCTCTGCAAGGTCTTCATTATTCCGAAGTGACCTCCTGCAGGGCTGCTATGTAGTTCTTTAAGGACGTCCGGGATTCGGGATCTTGGGAGTACCAGCTGCCATCGGAATGTTTTTCCATCATCCGATTCGAATTTTCGGTACAAGACGCCGTTTCGAATATGGAGTGAGTCCCAGAGAGCCCAATATTGTTTTGTCGTGGGACTATAGCTCGAAATATCCTGCCAGGTAGGTTTTCTGTTTGAGGTCTCCATTAACTCAATTATGGGTTTAATATCACGGTCTTCCAGCTGGTCTTTCCTGATTTCCTTGTCACTCCATGGGTCTGGATCAGCCGATGTTGATGCTGTAATTTGCCGTGCGACTGGATTAACCAGTTGGTATTTAGCTTCGACCCTGGAACAATATCGGCAGTTTTCTGGGCAAGGTCTTCTAGACAAGGCGTCAGCGTTTCCGTGCGACTGTCCCTTGCGATGACGGATAATGATGTCATATTCCTGGAGTCTCTGTATCCACCTAGCTATCTGACCCTCAGGATTCTTGAAATTTAAAAGCCAGGCCAATGATGCATGATCTGTGCGGAGCAGGAATTTTCTGCCGTATAGATAATGATGGAAATGTTCTACGGCTTTGACTATGGCGAGCAACTCTTTCCTGGTGACACAGTAATTCCTCTCCGGTTTAGATAGGCACTTGCTCCAGTAAGCTACTACACGTTCTTGGCCCTCTATTTCTTGGGACAAAACAGCGCCGACACTTTCATTACTCGCATCCGTGTCGAGAATAAATGGTCTGTCGAGCTGAGGATACGTCAGGATTGGAGCAGATGTTAAGGCTTCCTTCAGGTTCTTAAATGCATTCTCACATTCTTTTGTCCACACGAACTTTTGCTTGCTCTCTGTCAGCTTGTGAAGGGGTCTTGCGATGGAAGAAAAATCCTTCACGAATCTCCTATAGTAGGTGCAAAGTCCTAGAAAGCTTCTCAGCTGGTGGACATTTTCGGGACGTCTCCAGTCTTTAACTGCTGACACTTTTTCAGAATCCGTGCGCACACCTTCAGCAGAGATGACATGTCCGAGATAAGTGACTTCCTGTCTGAATAATTTGCATTTAGCGGGACTCAACTTCAGATTGGCTTCTTTCAGTTTCTGAAGCACCTTTCTAAGATTTTCCAAATGTTCTTCGAAACTATTCCCGACGATGATGATGTCATCCAGGTATATCAGACAGGCTTCGTATGAAAGACCTTTTAAAACAGTCTCCATTAGACGTTCGAATGTAGCCGGCGCATTACATAGCCCAAACGGCATCACCTTGAACTGCCAAAGTCCTTGTCCTGTAGTAAATGCCGTCTTTTCTCGGTCATCAGGATGTATTTCTACCTGCCAATATCCACTCTTTAAATCAAGTGTCGAGAACCACTTGCTTCCAGAAAGAGTATCCAGAATGTCGTCAATTCTAGGAAGAGGGTAACTGTCTTTCTTCGTAACCTCGTTCAACCGGCGATAATCAACGCAAAATCTAGTTGACCCGTCTTTCTTCTTCACCAGGACGATGGGAGATGCCCAGGGACTTGCTGAAGGCTCGATGACATTGCTTTCTTGCATGTCCTTTAAAAGTGCTCGTACCTCTTCCTGTTTCGCAATCGGCAGACGTCTTGGATGTTGCTTGATTGGTGGATGATCACCAGTATCGATTCTATGTTGAGTCAAACTGGTTCGACCAACGTCAGAAGACGAACGGGAGAAAACATCTTGAAGATCTTTAATAACACGCTCGGCAGCATTCTTTTCTTCATCGTTTAATTGCGCATTCTGCAGTAACTCCGATATAATGTTGTCGGAAGACACGGGTTTTGAGATGTTACTTTTTCTTTCAACGCTGGTTACTGGGGTACATTCTGCAACCACTTCACCTTTCTTAATAACCCTCGCCTTATCAGTTACATTGGCAACTCTCACCGGGATAACGGTCCCTGATAGGTCGACGAGTGCTGAGGCTATTAATACTCCTTTAGGGCTATTACAATTCTTGGGATATTCCATGACGCCGTAGCGGAAATTTCTATTTTCGGCTATGGATCCAGGAAGTAAAATTTCTGTTCTTGCCGGTATTGTGATATCGTCTTGAGCTATTATTTTGTGGATAGATTTCACTCCTTCATCATTAATTTCGAATAAAGTTATGTCTTCAGAGGCAGAATGCAGTTCGTTATTTTTAAAGTCCAAGGAAAAATTGTGTTTCCTTAAAAAGTCCAATCCGAGTATGCAAGGGTCTGTAATTTCTGCTACATAGGCCGTGTGATGGTAAGTGGCACTTCCAAACGTGATGTTAACGTTTAATTTCCCCTCTATATCGATCTTCTCCCCGGACACAGTCTGGAGGGTAACGCAGGGCGGCGTCCAGATAAGTTTACCTTCGAGTTGTTGAGCCAAATCTTTTCGAATGATGGTAACATTGGCTCCCGTGTCGATCGTCATGTTACAAGGAATTCCATTGATTTGTCCCATGATGAAAATTCCGTTATTGCCGCCACTCACTGCAGAAATCTGAAGCGCTTTAAACTGGGGCTTTTCATTATCTGGCAACCTCCGCCCCGCGAGATGGCCACGAATTAGTTTCCCTCCTTCTTGAGAGGCGCGGTCTTAACATCCGTGCCCTGGGGTGTTCTGCAGTTTCTTCGAATGTGCCCTTCAGCACCGCAGTTCCAGCACTTTACGAACGGTTTCTTGTCACCAGTATTCCGTGTCAAAGCATCCACCTTTCTGGTTAAATCGTCTAGGCGAGCAGTCATTGGATCCACTGGTTCTTGTATGTGAGCAGCTCTGATTGGGTGGCGGTCTCTACGAGTGGCTTGCTGTGCTGCCTCGAATTTCATGGCATACACCAGAGCACTTTTTAAGTCCTTCACATCAGCCATTCGCAGTGCTTTCTGTATTTCAGGATCCCGGATGCCGTCGATGAAGTATTGCAGGGACAGGATTTCTCTTGTTTCTGTCGGGCACTCCGAAAAGGCGAGGTGGGACAGCCTTTCAACATCCGTGGCGAGCTCCTGGAGTGTTTCCGTAGGCTTCTGTTGACGGGATTTTAACTGCAGCCTGCTGTAATCTTTTAAACACTTCTCTCCAAAACGCAGCTCTAAAGCACCGGACAGAGCTTCGAAATCTAGCCTTTTGTTTTCGGGAAGAGTTTGAAGGATGTCCGCTGCGTCTGCTCTCAGAGAAGCCGCAAGGTGACAGGCCTTAGCTTGGGAATCCCATCCATTTGCTTCCGCAACTATAGAAAATTGTGTCTTATACACTTGCCAGGAGGTCTTCCCATCATATGTCGATAGCTTCAGAGAAGGACAAGCACTCATGGGTAGAAATTTAAAACTATCTGAATTGCTTCCTGCCGTCGCTACGAATTTCTTTAAAGTATCAACTTCTTTCGCAACTGCAGAAACTTTGTCCTCAATTTGTTGTTCGATTTGGTGTTGAACGGCAGAAACTCTTTCTTCAATTGAAATGCCTCTTTTCAGCATCTTTTCATCAGGGTAAAGTTCCTTCTACAAATGTTTTGAAATTGAATATATTAATGATTAATGTTTGAAAGCGAATATCCTAACAGCTGCTCGTCATACAGTACGGTAAATGCGAGAAATAAATATTCTTCACAAGAGTATGAAAAGCAAAACTCGAAAGAAAGGGCTTCACTGATACCGGATTCAAAAATGTGTGGAAACGTACAGGCTATATAGATTGCTTATAAATATCTTTCATCATTTCGCTTTTCACTGTCAATGGCCATATGGCGCCATCTAAAGCTGTGCATGGATACGCCTGTCTACTCGGTTATAGTGTAATTTTCAGAACTTCATTGATATAAATGCCCTCGCATGTATATCTAGTGATGGGCCAGCCAGCCTGCAACACTTTTTCTATATGGGAAGGAACTGTCTGGAAAGTTCCTACAACAACGGATCCTTCGTAGTAGTTTTCCGTACTGCCAGTACCGCAAAACATTTTATTGCCTCTATGATAAGTTTTATTACCATTCGTACAATAAGGTATTTCTCCCGCCTTCTTAGCATGCCTTCTTGGTGTAGTGGCCAGCACGCTCGGTGCGTATTCGAGAAGTCCGAGCTGTTCGAGTCCCTGCAGTATCTTCAAATCCCGGCGAGGCATTACTCATTTTTCTCCACTCCTGGTTCTAAATGACCCAATATCTCCACAGTTGCTCCCGAACAAAAAAGTGGTGGATGATGATTCTCCACCACAGGGTTTGGCAACTGGGTCTCCGAATTCCAGTCGCCTTTTAAAAAGGGAAGTATATAAGGTATTTCTCCCGCGTTCTAAGTGTGCATTTCGTGGTGTAGTGGTCAGCGTGCTCGGCTCGTATTCTAGAGGTCTGAGGTTCGAGTCCAGGCAAGGGCATTGCTCATTTTTCACCACTCCTGCTTCTAAATAACCTTTTGAACCTGCAAGCCCTTTTACTGTAAGACAAAGCACTACTTTTGTGGGGTCTCATCATTAGGACCAACGCTCTCCATGGTAAACCAATCTCTCATCCTTTCTTTGATCAATTTTTGGTATATTATTACGTGCCCACGGAATGTGGACGAATTAGTAGCCTCATTTATCCATACCTGATACTTTATATCTATTCGTAAATTGTACTATTCTGCACGGCGCAGAGTAGCCGTTTGCATTGATTGGAAGCGGTTGTCAGCCAACCCAAAAGAGACACTAAGCTATATTAACATTAGCAGAGCTTAAATTGTTCCGGAGCCCACCAGAGCCTGGCTCTGGTACTTCTCAGTTTTTGAGATAAATCATAATTTTAGCCGGAGCCACCGGAGCCCTAAATGAAAGGGCTCCTGCACTTCTTTTCTGTAAGTGAACCCCAATTTCAGCAGACCAATTTTATTTTGCTAATAAATATGCCTTAAAAGTCTATTCTAACTTCTGAATGCAACCCTGTCTTTCCCTCGAACACAAACCTTGGATAGAGGTTGAGACTTTTAAGAAAAGAAGAGCCTTACTCATATGTCAAAGGCTTATTCTCCAGGATATGCAGAGAATTTACGATACTAAGCAAATTTTTCGTTCCTGGAAGTACTGAAAGCGATACCGTCCTCGTGCACGTAACATGCTACTGACTTTGCTGCAAACCTCCCGTATACTTTTTGAACGATGTAACCAAACACGGGGGACCACTACTCTCACGTACACACAGGAGTCTTACGTTTATTCTCACATTGTTATCGAATGGTATTCAGGGAAAATAAGCTTGGCGGCTAGAATTATATCAACGGGGTATAGCGCTCAGAAATTCTTGCTGTTTATTTCCAAAGTCAAATTTTATTTTAAAATTTCCTTCTATAGTCTCATTCTGTTTCTAGAATTCTCACTATTCTTTTTATTGACGTTTTAATCGTTTTACATTTTTTTCATTCGTGTGCTGCAAAAAAGAATACTTTTTGTATCTATCATCCTTGAAATAGAACATTAATATGTATAACCAGTGCCTAAATTCAGATGGATATCGGCTGAAATACTTCTTAGCTTCTGAGTGGGATTGTAATTCTAGTCGAAGCCCCAAATACGACGAGGTCCTATACTTTATTTTTTATTTATTTATCTGTAATTAGTTTAATAATTTATTAAATTTTATATAACTCTTCTATATTTCTTTTAATTGTGGTTTAATTATTTAATTATTTTAATTTTTAGTTATTTTATTTATTTATTATTGTTTTTCTTCCTTCCTGACAGTCTTTCATAGGGCTTCGGCACTTCTAATTTTAGAAATTAAGGCCTGAACATTAGTAATATTTTTATACAAAGTAATGTTCAGATTTATCCAGAAATTCACTGATAACTTTTTTATTTGGGAATATTATGTGCATCAGTTCCACTTCAAAAAATTCATATACAGCGAATATTATATAAGAAAACTGAAGCAAAACTTTAGCATTTTGAAGGAACTTTTCATGAATTTCCAAGTAGTTTCCAAGAAAAGAATCGAACATGAAAATACGGGGGGCAAATCAGAGCAAGTAGAATTGCTGCTTTGTGGAAACCATACTGAAGAACCTAAAAGCAGTTCCAGAAGTTTATAAACAAATTATACATACATTTGTAATAGTATAATTAAAGTCATAATAATGTGTTCCACTTAATTGCTCTGGAATGCTAACTCTGAAAAAGAAAGAGAGAGAGTTTTGTAAAAATCAATGTACTCAGCGCAAATATTTGGTGAAAATTCTGAAAGCTGCTGTCCTAGAAGCGAAAGAAAACTATAATGGTTATCATAAATTAAGGAAAAATCACAAAAATCCCGATTACTGAAAAAGTTACATGTAGAATTTTATGAAACTTAAACTTTCCACCAATATACAACACATAGTAAGGTATCAAATAACATAAAAAGAAATTACCAGACAATTATGGTAGTATAGAAATTAGCACATGTATAAAAAAGAATCTGAAATGTTTCAGATTTTAAATTACCTCCAAAGGGACGTTTATTTAACATTTTGTGTGTTACCTTTATTTGTTAAATACCATGTTCTTCGCACTTAAACCATAAAATTCAGTTCAACAGCAATATCGCAAAATAATTTTAAATTGAGCATATCTTTAGAAATTTCGGTACACGCTCTCACGCGCTGGAGATAAAAATGTTTTTCTGTACAACGTTGGTATTGCTGGCTTTGAAATCTTTGAGTTTGTTAATGAAAAATTCGTTAAAGTTTTAGAGAATATTGTTACGAATTTCACATTTATTTGCCTATTTATTTAGAACTGTAATTAAAATTCCTTTTTATTTTCCCGTGCAAAGCACGCAGACGATTTTTGAAGAGAAAGCTACGTCAAAAAAAAAAAACATGCATACATTTATGCAGATTTTTCATTTTTTAAAATTTAATGCAGAGCGATAACATTTAGTGGCAACAATTTGAAAAGTGATACGCCGTTTTTGTGTTTCCGACGCAAAATCGCAAAACGAAAGTAATAGTCCTTCGGGACTAAATCCCTTTGGACTAAAAATGAACGAATCGAAGGTGTCAGTTTGCTATAAGAAAATAGCTTCAATATGGAAAGCGATCATCTCTAGAAACAATACAGCACATACAGCGATTTGTGATGCTTTCAATTATGTGGTCTATCAGTTCCATAGGAAGCGAGAGCCATTGCTCCTGCAAAGCAGTTGCAAGGGTCTGAGGGGGCTGATTGAGAGCAGCTAGACGTCTCCCTAAAGCATCCCAAACGTGCTCGATAGGTTTAAGTCCGGCAATCGAGCTACTCACTCCATGTGCATAATTGTTTCCTGTTGAAGATAACCATCTACGATGAGAGCCCTGTGTGGTCTTGCGTTGTCATCCTGTAACAGGAAAGCATCACCTATTGCCCCGGCGTATGGGCGCACATAAGCATCAAGGATGTCATCTCTATGAACCTGAGCATTCACGGTTCCATCTGGAAAGACATGGAGGTCTGTGTGTCCACCCAAAGAGATGCCACCCCAAACACAGACACTGCCTCTTCCGTATGCATCTCTTTCACGGATGTTTGACGGATGATAACTGGTTCCAGGTTCTCTCCATATCAAATAAATCGATCAGGCCCATTGGTCAGGCGTCTAGGGGACATGTTGTCGTGTCCACTGCAAACGGTCCCTCCTATGGCGTGACGTGAGCGGCAAGCAAGTGGCTGGTCGCCTCGCATAGACCACCTTCGTGAAGTCTTCTACGCACAGTTGACGTTGACACCAACTTTCCGGTAGCTGCAGCAAGGAAGGATCTAAGAAGAGTCGGAGTAGCGGTTCTATTCCTGCGTGCACGTAATGTCAAATATCGGTCATCGGCGCTCGTCGTAACAGTTGGCCGTCCTTGGCTGAACCTCCTAGATGCCGAATCTGTGGTTTGAAATTGCCCCCAAACTCTATGAACCACAGAAGGACTCACATTTAGCCATCTGGCCACTTCTATTTGACTTTGTCCTGCCTCTTGTCTCCCAATGGCTCTCCCTCATAGTTCTGCAAGCAAATGATGCCTGGAGGTCATTGTTACGAATTGGCTATCTCAGATTTCTGATGTCACTATCACAGTGAAATGTGTAGGCTTTCTCTCAAACATGGATTTTTATGCTCCTCGCAGATGATGTATTCCGAATGCAACGCCACTAATTTGTATTTTGCAGTTTTACTCAGCTACTCTTACTTGGCAACATATTCAAATTTTACACGGTTTGGCTTATTTTTGAGTGAGTAATTGCTATTTTTGTGATTTTTCCTTAATTTATGATAATCAGTGTATTTATGAACTATGAAGATTATTTCAAATATCTAGTTAAAACATGAGAAATCAATGTAGATCTGAATTAATGAAGGAAGCAGAGGCTGACTTGTTTCTGTTGCCCGAACATTTTAAATCATATACTATATTTTAAATCAATGAAGTTGAAAACGTGAACTTCAATTCCCCATTTCAGACTTTTATTTTATTTTACTGAACTGCATGTACATCCCTTTTGTGAAACTGTTCAGTTATTATTTGTAGCAACATTTCAGCTATTATTTTCGTAACGTGAGTATGTGTACTTTCATTGCTTATGATTTTTCCAAGAAATAAAAACACAGACTCATGTTAAGATATCTTAAAAAAAAGGCATAAATTTTAGTCTTTAAATTGGAATGTATTGCTTGTGCCAACAGTTCTGTATCCTACAGGTAGTTTAAAGTTCTCATTTCTCAACGTTTTTCCTTGGAAGATTTTATATTGGCTTAGAATCGTGGTGACTTAAAGCACCTAAAATCTGCTAGATTCTGGAAATCATTGCATTTAGAGTATTGCTCGTAATTAAGGAGAGAAACGCATTTTAAATCAATCCTTTTATTAATTAATGAGCTAAAGTGACATGCTTTCCTGTTGCTAGCTTTATTTTGATGCTAACAGCTTAGCCTACTATCATTTCTGCTTTTAGGTACCCATTTTACTGGGATGAGAAGACTAATTTTAACCATCATGATATATGATTCACTTTCTTATGCGGCAAGAAAAGAACTACTTGCTTTGCTATTGAAATTACTCTTTTTGCCTTCGATCGCTTTCTTTCATTCTAAAATATCAATAACTCTGAACTTAAATTCTGAGTTAAATGTTATCTTACGTTAACTAGTAATAGATAAAAATACTGCGGCTGAAATTACATGTATAAAATCTACCTAAAATTGATTAAGTAAGCCTTAATTAATTGCTTATATAATGTACTTTACGATACGCAAAAAACAATTTTAAAAAACTTGATTTGCATTAACTGCCTTTTGAAAAGTAGGTTGACCTTATTAGAAATGAATACAAGACAAATTTTTAGCCTTTGAAATTTCGCTTTGAAATTTATCTTGTAAATTAACTTTTCGAAAGGAAAGAAAATTCTGTCTCTGCCTTTTATGCAGTTCTCATGGCTAGTATTAAATTTATTCAGTTAACTGAAAATTGACGGAAAATCATTGTTAAATGTTTTTCAGTTGGTTACTCGAACAGTAAATTTACAGGTGGATTAAATATGTCGGAACTTATTTCTGACCTCTAATATAAGTTATAACAGATTAAGTGTTTGTTTACTGGCATTTTTTGACTGTTTATTTCGTTTTAAAGGAACTAGTAAACCTGTCATTTTTCCCCAAACCCCATAAATTCAGTTACAAAACATTATATACAGACATAAAATCATATTAATTTTTGCATGTGTTGCACGTTTCACTGTATCCTCTGCGTCACTTAATACTTTTTAATATGACTTTTGCTTAGTGTTAAGATATTTTAAAGAGTTTTATGCATTTGAAATCTGTACTCATCACAAAAGTTAATTACGTAAGAAGTGAAAAAGACTGAAATAAGCTTAAAAAATAATCTAAAACGTCAAAATTAATTAAAGCATTAACAATTTGTTTCATTCTAATTTCAAACTATATTTTATAAACAATCCTTAAAGCTTAAAATTAACAATCATAGAGTTTCAATCGTTAACGCCTTGTTATTGTTATTTCTCCTTATTAATACTAGATGGCAGCACTAAGTTAAAGAGTATTTTTCGTAGTTGTTAAAAATTGTAAACGAACACAGTAATCAAGTTCGATATTTTTAGTGCTCCAAGCAGAGGAATAAACTGCGCTGGAGAATACCGGAATCAGTTTTCAATTTTTTTAGGTAAATCGTAATTCCCACCTTTATTTAGGGCCCAGCACATTTTTCTACCACTATTTCGGCAGATAAATTTTATTTTTTAAGAAATATATACCTTAAAACTCGAAGCTAACTTCTAAATGCACGCCTTTCTTTCTGTTCGACACAAACCTTGGACAGAGGTTGAGACTTTTGAGGAAAGAAAGCTTTCACCCACGCACATTATTCTTTCCTTACAGAACAAAATGTGATCACCTGGTCTTGTATTTGCAACGCTAATGACTTCCTACTGCACAGCTCGTGCAAACTTTTGTTGTTGTTGTTGTGACTTACCTCACTTGTCTGACAGTAATATCAGAACAAGCCCAGGAAATTCATCGCGACAAGGGGTACAAGACTGCGCCTGTTGTTGACAAGAGCATTGAGCACCATACAAGCGCCAGTACGACTTTTCTCAGTTTCGTCCTAATTTTGATGGAGAACACTCAGGGAGATGGGTCTAAGGGTCTCCCACCCCTCTTCCCCTACCACTAAACTTTCGAGAAGATTTTTGACTCGCCGCACATACACTATACATTTACAAACATCCATGCCTTCTTCGGGATTCAAGTCGTTAACCACTATTCCGGTTGCAAGGCATACAAACGTTTTGGACAATGTAACCAAACACGGGGGAGAGAAATTGTCACTCGTACAGAGAAAGAAACCTTACGTTTATTCTCACATTATGATGAGATCGGATTCAAGGGAAATTTATGCTTGCCGTCTAGAATTATATCGGCAGAATATCGTAATCAGAAAATGCTGAATGCTTCCTTCTTTACTTTCGAAGCTACACTTCGTTTAAATTTACTTTCATACTTTGACGCTGTTTCTAGCATTCTCTCCATTTTCATTAGTGATACCTTAATAGTTTAATCTTTTCCCATTGGTGTGTTGGAAAAAGAATGGTTTTATCTATCACCCCTTGAAATAGCGCATTATTTAGTATATTCATGACTTAAATTGGGTGAACATGACTTAAATTGACTGAACAGACTTAAATGAAATTATGTCGGAGGACGCCCGAGTTAAATATGTAAAAGTACAGCGGGAGCCCCAAATAAGGTGAGATCCGAAATTTTATTTAACTATCCAAAATTAGTTTAATAATTTATTAAATTTTAGTTATCTCTATAGATGTCTTTTAATTTTAATTTCATCATTATTTAAAGGGCTATTAGTCTCTACATCGATTTTGCGCTGTTTAGTTTTTCATTTCATACTGTTGCTTTTCGACAAAATGTAAGATGTTTAACTTAAAATTTAATTTGTCTGTCATTGATTAAAAAACTAAGCTATTTAAAAGCAATAGATGCAGTTCTTAACATTATTTTTTTGCTTTTTAATATGATTGATTTAAATAAAAATGCATTTTTCAAGGTATATTTAATTAAAAATATTAATTATTTTTATAAAATTACTTTATGCATTTTTCACTTTTTAAATACACTGAAGATATTCGAAAATATTTCGATTCGATATTGTTTCGATATACTGTTATCGAAAATTCGATATTTTTTAAATACACAGAAGATATACACCATGTTAGTCTAAATCGCTGATTATCAACGGGGGCGGTACCACTCCTGGAGGGTGAGAGGATGCTGAAGGGCGGTAAACTTGTTTTGGGCGGTAGGCAGGCGATAAGTATGTTTTCGCATTCGAACTTGATATTAAAACTCCCCAAAAAATTTATTAAATCGATTATCCGGCTTATACCATTTGTGCCAGCAATAAAACGAACTTACGCGACGACTCTCCTCATGCAAATCTAAGAATGGTATGACGAATTTGTATTCTAGGTAGGATGTCCTTGAACAACTCGACACTACGGGTTTTCTCCAATTTGCTTTCCGTTCTCTTCATTTCTATTTTCTCCCTTAGTTTCGATTTACTTTCATTGTTTGTTTGACCAGTAGGCTAGGTAATTGCGCTTATTAGTTCTTTATCGTGATCACGCATTATTTGCTGCAGCCAACGATGTCGGTTAATAAAAACAAGTGTCGTCAATACACTTCAACGTACTTGAAGTTCGGAGTTATTCCTTCGCCGTTGCAACTGCCCATTTGTTTACTTTGTAACAAAGTGTTAGTTAATGAGGCAATGAAACCGTCTTGTTTGCAGGAGCATCAGCAAAAAATTCATCCTGACAAACAAAATAAAGATTTGTTGTTTTTTAGGGAACATCAGGAACAAGCTTCTCAAATCACCGTCTGTCTTGGGCTTACTAGCAAGCTCACCAAAAAAATGCGACGATAGTTTGATAGCCTCATATAATATGTGTAAATTAATTGCTAAATCTGGGTAAGCTCATACCATCGGCAAAGAGTTGATACTGCCGGCTCTCAAGAAAGTTTTAGAAACATGCTAAAACTTCCTTGTACAAATTTTTAATACCCACCGAATTGTTTCTTCAGGTTGATAAATCAACCTTGCCAAGTACTAATGAGGATTCACTATTAGCGTACGTCCGGTTTGTAAATGAAGAAAAAATTATTCAAGAGAGGCTTTTTGCTAAAAGCTTGATTGCAGATGCTGAAGGTGAATCTATTTATGTCAAAGACTATTTTAAAGAGAAAAATACTTTGCCTGTTGAAACCGATGGAGCTCCTGTATTGGTGAATCGTCATCGTGGTTTCATCGCCCTTTTGAAGAAAGAGGGACAAAGTATTTTAGTTGTTATCTGCGTGATTTATAGACAGCATTTAATAGCAAAAATCTTAAGCGACAGTCTGCATTAATCATTGCAATATGTCATCTCTGCTGTTAATAAAATGCTCTCAACGATCGATTATTTGGGCAGCTGTATAAGGACAACGATGAAGAAATTTGTCGCTTGCTTCTACACACCGAGGTTCGCTGTTTCTCCAAAGGCGCCTGCACCAATAGGTTCTGGAATCTTTTCGAATCTGTACCTGAGTTCCTCGAAGAGAAAGATGTAGCTTTGAAAGACAGATTGCATTATTTTAAGACTGATGTTGCTTATTTGACCGATTTATTTGCAAAATACAATGAAATTAATTTCAGTTTCAAGGCGAAGAGGTAAATTTGATCACAACAAAAGCCTTCCTAGAAACTCTCCTTGTGGAAGCAAAGTTCGGTCGTAACGGGTTCAGCCAGTTTCCAGTCTCGTTGGATCTACATAAAAGTAGTGAAATCCCCTACGATGAAACACGAGTTCATCATTCAAATCAACGCCTTGAATCTTTCCATAAGGACTTTTCTTAGAGTTTTGAGGATATTATCATGTGCAGTGGATCCCATGCATCCCAGAGCTTAAAACAAGTTAAATACTGATAAGCATGTTTTCGCCTTCGAACTTAATATTAAAACTCCCCACAAAATTTATGAACTCGGTTATCCGGCTTACACCATTTGCACTAGAAATAAAACGAATCAATAGATGGCGTTAACTCGTAACGCCATCTATTGATGGCTTTCCAAACTACACATTAATATTACGTATTTCAAACTAATTTTTTTAAAATATAATATTTAAGTAAATTTCATTCCAAAACTTGATTCTAACTCTAAATTCCAAAACTGACCTATTGCTTTATATTTCTGCCAAATTTCATCCACCGTAGTTTCTTAATTAGCGATTCTATGTGTATACAAAATTTTAGTATTGTAATGCTACTGTAGTAGACCACCTTAAACGAACTTGAGGTAATTGCTAGTAATTTGACGGAGACTGTAGGATTAATAAACGGATTGAACCGAATCACATCCTATCAAACCTGATGAAACCGGACTGAAATAGTCTGAACCTGATTAAACTGGTCTAATTCGGATAGCATCGGATTAAACCTGTTTGAACAGCATCAAACCGGATTAAATCGGTTCACGACGGACTGAACTGGATCAAACCAGATGAAACCGTTCACAGACCATTTCATTTCAGACCATAGATTACAGGCTGCAGTTGGTAATTTGCTAGTAAACGTATTGAACCGAATCAAATCCTATCAAACGGGATTGAACTGAATCAAACCTGCTGAAACCGGATCAAAATAATATGAACCGGATCGAACGGCATCAAACTGGTCTGATTCGGATTAAACCGGTTCAAACGGGTCTAAGCCGGATTAAAGCGGCTAGCGTTTTGAACTGGTTTCATCTAGTTTGATCTGGTTCAAACCGGTTCATTCCATTCCAATCCGGTTTGGGATTTACCCGTTGATTAGGCAAAAATCTGATCGGTTGTACCTTTGACCGGATGCCTGGTCGGTGGTCCATCCGGACATTCAAACCAGTTCATCCGATCCATTGTATCAAGTCCAATTTGGTCCTCATAAATATGGCTCCTCACCGAAAATGCTGAATAGATTAGGTTTCATGGAATTAGTTATGCAAAGTGTAAGTAGGTTATGCAAACAGGATTATGTCTAAGAAGGGACCCTTCAGTGAGGATTATCTAAGAGAAACTGACCCCTACTTACACTTTGTATAACTAAATTTACGAAACCTAATTTATTCAGCATTTTCGCTGATGAATCCAGAAACTTGAGTGAAATCACAGCTAAAAAGAATGGAAAGATCCATTATCCCAGAAGGAGGAATCTCAGTTTCTTCCACTATCCGAAAATCAAACCTGCCTAACGAACGGCTGCCACGTTTATGGGAACCAGATCATACTCGATGGAACCGGATTGAATTCGACCAGATTGGACCAAACCGGATTACCCTAGACTGAACCGGTTCAACCGGGTTAAACCGGTTCGAACCGGATCAAACAAGATGAAAGCGGTTTAAACAGGATCAAATCGGTGTGATCTGGTTTAATACTGTTTAAACCGCTTCCATCGCTCAAGTTTTTGGACTCATCACCGAAAATGCTGAATAGATTAGGTTTCATGAATTTAGTTATGCAAAGTAGCAGGGAGCAGTTTCTCTTAGAACATCCTCCCTGAAGGCGTCCCTTCTTTAGACATAATTCCGTTGGGCTTTGCCATTAGTGATAAATAATCTGTTTACTTCGCTGTAAGTAAGTGAAATGAAGTCATTGCATCAAGCAGAAGTGAAAATGAACTGTAACTTTTACTGTTGTACCCGGGAAATAATTTGAAATCTGTTTATTTGAATTTGTGAAATTTGGAAGTGTTATTATGTGGTTAAAGTGCAAATATCACATAACTTCAACTTCCTCATACTTGAAAATAAAGTCCTACTTACGCACAATGAAACGCGCCGATGTTTGAAGAAACTGTTCGCATTTAAAAATAAATTTGTACATAGAATGACAGTGTTGCATGGTTTTGTTTCAGATACCTAAGTTCCATAGATTTTTTTAATTAAAATGAGCTGCCTTCAATCTTTAATTTTTGAAGTAGGTAAGTGCTAATTATGGTGTGAAGATCATTAATTGCTGTATCCATATTTGTTAATCTCTTTATGGTGTGAACAGTATTATTTGGATTGTTTTATATTTTTGTTCTTGCTGAATTGCTTGTTGTAGCTTGCTAAATGCATTCCTTAAAATTTGTGCTAAAATGCTTTGAACATGCATCAGTTATGTATTATAAATAATTGCTGGTAATCTGTTTCCTACAGTAATAAAAAAAGGTAGTTATTTTGTGTAGTTGTAGTTCTTCCTTTCTGAGAAGACTTAGTATGTGTTATATTTAGTGTGTGGTGCATCTTTACAAAGTAAAACACTATTCATAGTTTTGTAACATGTTTAGCTAAAAGGACAGCATATTAGTAGCTTAATATCACATTAACTAATACTAATATACATTGCATCAAGGTAGAAGGTAGTAATACTTTCTTTTGTAATACTGCACTATAGTTAAGAATATTTAGCAAAACATGCAAAAATGTTTAGTCTTTATTGTTGGCATGAAATATTTATTGTAGTCGGTATTTTGTCTTAAATTTGTTTTTGTTATGAATTTTGATACAACTGTAGATGGATTATCTTAATAGCATTGACACTTTGCAAATAGAGATTCCATCAAAATGATACACACTTAAATATAAATAAATAATAAACATAATACACACTCAAATGAAAAAAAAATCCTTATTGTGGTTTAGTGCCAAACTTAGTTATAGGTTAATATAATACATATAATATACATATTGTAGGTGAGGTGAGATTTAATACAATCTTCCTGCATCTGTACTTACTTCGAGCGTTCAAAGTGGTGGTAGCCAAACATACAGCACAATAGCAAATGGCTGCTTGAACAACATTGATCAGTGTGCTGTAGATGTTTCTATAATTTCTTGAAAAGGACTTCTAGTGTAGCAGATTTCCTTTGATACATGTTTTTCAAGATCCCCCAAACATAATAAAACTAGAGATGTTAAATCTGGTGAATGGGTTAGGAACTCAAATGGATCTCTTCATCCTGTCCAATGTTCTAGCAGGCTCAGATGTCAAGCATGCCTCAGCATTTGTGAATCTCTATCAAAAGATATGTTGTATGCTACTGACATTAGAGTACTGACATCGGTTGAGAAAATGCCACAATTATATTATAGTGATAATTCAATTCAGTCTAAAAACCAAAATACAGACACCATTTGTTAAAGTGCATACATATTTTCCTGATGGACCCTGATCAACATACGTTCTCTGAGGTTGACCCTTTTCCAAATCTCGTATCCACACTTGTCTACACACGTCTTGTAAACACTTATTTAAGTGTGTTTACTTGTTTCATGTATCTTCTTTCGTTCATTGTCTGTCTATGTTCAAACCATCTTAACCTACCTTTCTCAATTCTCAACACTACATCTTTTTTTACTCCATAGCACTCCCTAAAATTAATTCAATACTTCAGTTTTTAAGTCTTAGTTAAACTATATAGGTGTGTCAAATAAAACTTGATATTACACTTAATAATGATACTATTTATTGATAAAATAAAATTGTAAGGTATCCAGAAACTTAACCATGAATATGATGAATAAACACTAATGTGAACAATGGCCTTGTATCTTCTTGGAAAGTTTGTGTAACTCAGGTTTGTATGTGTTTTTAATTTTAAGCATGATTCCGAGTTCTCGTCAATAAGATGCCTTCTCAATTTCTTCTTAACCCTCTAACCGGCAAGGCCATATATATATACGGCCTAGAATATTTTTTGTGATATTTGTAAGAATGTATATATATACTCGCATATTAAAATATGTCAAAGAAATTTAAGCAATATATTGAAAGTACACTAATCCAGGTATAAAATACCAGGAGAATTGTTTGCAGTAAATTCAACAAAATATTTTTTTATCATAACAGTTGTGGGAAATTTCTGCTTTCTTGACGAAAACCCTGGCCGGTCACAGGGTTAATTAGGTTCACGCTTTAAAATGATTGTTTGCATAAATATGTAGACCTGAATAAAAGAACAGCAAACGCTAGTTTTTTTAGCTGATTATATGAGTCGGGAATACTATTCCATGTGTTAAAAATCACCATATCTTCCTTTTCCAGGTCTTTCAGAGAAGACCACTTGTGCTGTGAACTAAGTTTGCATTTGTTTTTTCTCCTATGTTTCTTTATCAACGCTAAGACGTTCAAATTTCAAGCTCTATAATTCTTTGTGTTTTAAATCCAGCAATTGGATTTCAAAGTTGCTAATGCCAATATTAAAGGGAAAAAAATAAATCTATTACAGTAGTATTGAGAGTTTTTTTAATAAAGGCTAATGTCGCTTTGTTGTTTCTGATTTCCTGAAACCTGCTGTGAAAAATGTCTCTCATGTTTAAAGCTGTTGTTTTGAAATGGCAAATGTCAGTATCAGAATTATTTTCTTGGTGATGTTTCAGCCAGCTTGGAAAGTGAATGAAAGTTTTTCTTTCAAAGTCTTGAGCAGAAAGAGATAATGTGTTTTCAAATGAATTAACTTCTTCTAATATCAAAAAAATTGTGTTTCCTTTCTCTTGTAGTTTTTGATTAAGCTGATTTAAATGAGACGTAATGTCTACCACAAAATAAAATTCTTGGTTCCACAGATCTTTCACTAGTTCTGGATACTGAACACTCTTTTCAAAGAGAAATGCTTTAATTTCTGTTACTAAGGGTGCAGAACTTTTCCTCTTGATAACCAATGTACTTTGTTATGCAGCAGAAGATCTGCATAATCAATCTCCATATCAACTAAAAATTTTTTGAACTGACGATGATTAAGAGCTTTAGTTATTGTGGATCACCAATTCCGTAACTTTGCAATATTCTTCTAGAAATGTCTGCGCAAAAAGCGCTTCTTGATGAATGATATAATGGTAGTATCTCATGATTGATAAATAGGCAATTGTACTAAAATCAGTGCAATGGCCAATTTATCAATACATCAGTAAATTTGTTATTTAGCTTTTTATTAAAGTTATAATAGCCATTGAATGGTATATTAATTCAAAGCATTTCATTAGTTAAAATTTGGCATATGACAATTACTACGACAGCACAATTTGATGTATAATCAGTACAATCAAAACGCCGAAATCGGTACCAAAAGAACAAATAAATTCCTAGGAATAACACTAGTAGATATGGTTTCAGTTGTTTTCATGCTTGTGTAAAATTTGACAGCCTTTGTGCTGTATTTTCATGATTTTCTTGCTTTTATGTGCACGTGCCCGCATGTGCTATTTTGCAGAGGAGCCACACTCAAAGAGCCAAAGAGTCGCATTTAGCAATTTAGTCACAGTTTGCCAACCACTGTTCTAAACTGTATCCCTCTCCTGGCAACTTGACACTTCTGATGATGAACTGTGTGTCTGATAACATAAACAAATATGTATATTGTTAATTATAATAGCATTATTTTATTAATTTATTACAATCTGTGACCATCATATGTGCTGTATGATTGGTGATGATTTTCAATTATTTTTGTATGAGCAACAGTATTTTTAACAGAATAAAGTAGTTAATAGTGAATTTAATGAGCTGAGCTTAAATGTACTCAACAAGGGTCATATATTCAATGTTGTAATGTATTAAGTTTGCTTTGGATTATAAAGCTGCAGCTATTCTTGAATGATCTTCAAGCAGCTCTTCCTGAATGATCATCTCTCTTGTGAAAGATCTATCATATCACTTTTTCACCTGTCTGAGCAGCTGGTATTTTATAATAGTCTTAAAATGTCACCGAGAGCACTTTTTTTTTGTTTGTGCTGTGAGTCATGTTGATTTTGATGTTTATCATTTACACTGCATCCCATGCAGTGTCCCATGCGTGTCCAACCAGAGATTAAAACATTTTCAGTTGTAAGAATAAATGTTACATTAGGTACAGTTATTGAAGATATTTCTAGTAATTTGAGGGAGATTGTAGATTTTAGCGGATGAATAAGTATTTTAATGAGTAGATGAATGTGTTTTAAATAAGAAAATAAAAATTGTTATTTATTTAACTTTGTTTTTGTTGTACACAAACTATCTGTTTTTTACATTTTAAAATACTATTTACTAAGAATATTTAACAAAATTAGAAATAAAGTAATTTGTTATTTATTTTTGCTAGTGTATTCATTACTTATCTTAATTTATTAATTCTAAATTTTATTATCAAAAGAAGGTACCAAAAGCCTTGAACAGGATAAACCCACTGTACAAATCTACAATTGCCATTGTTGCCTTCTTTAAGGTAACCACCTATTCAAAAGACCAGAATTGTCTAGAACTGCAGGTAGTAATCTTGGTGAGCATTCACTGTTGTTGGTTATTCAAGACCTTTACTCTGTTTACCTTTTGTGGTGATGCTATATTGTAAATGCTTAGCTCACAAAGGGAGTAACATTCGTGTTTATTCTATTGATAAGCTCTGTTTGTATGATGAGTGTATATGTTATAAATAAGAAATGCATTCATTGTGAAATTATGTTAGAATAGAATATCTTATATTCTTGCCTTTATTATTATATGCAATAAATTTTGCTACTGTGAATTTATGTTTATTAAATATCTTATCTAGTTATTTTTATGTATAATTCCAAGAAATATTTTTATTTACTCATAGTTTATTGTAATGAGTTTTTGTAATAATTTTGATTGAAATGTTAAGTATTTTGCATTGTAGTTAAAATCCTTCTTCCCAATCACTGAAAAATTATTATGTTTGTGCATTTCATAGGTGCCTATATTAACTATTTTATTTTGCTGTAGCATTGTTAATTATATTATATTTTAGTCATGCTGTGTAAGAAGTAGTACTAAAATTGCAAATAAGTTAAGGAGCTTTAAATATTTATTTAGGAATGCTTGTTCATCATTTAGAATATGTGAAAGGGTGGTCATAGATCGTAACTGACTGGCTCTTTGCTACACTGTTTAAAGATCAATTTTAATATGATGTTTATGGAAAAAGAGTGGATGCTGAAGAAAGAAGTAAATGTTTGTTATTTTATGGTGCTTTTTAAATATCTTTTAGTAAAATAAGTAATTGATGATGTATAGTATTGTAAATTATGCTTAATTTGCAGAACCTGCTTACTGTATTTTTCTTTTACTTAGTCATAATTTAAAATGTGGGTGATAATGGATTGACTTTTGGAAAGAAAGACATGTAAAGAACAAACTGAGGGTAAGAAAAGCAGCATTAATTGACATAGATTTTATTTTAGCAAGAGTGCTTTCAGCAACAACTAAATAAAAGACGAGCATTAGTAACAGAAAGAGGGCCTGAAAATTTTTTGAAAACTTTCCAGGGATGTCTTACAAAGTGAAAATAATGAAAAGAAATAAAGCAAGAGGGTCAGCTAAGGATGAAAAATAGAATTAGAAATGATCTGTTTATAGACAGATAAGTCGTATCAGTATCAGTCGTGGCATTCCACCACGACTGATACAGACTGACCCCCAGACCTCTGTAGTAGTGGTGGAAATTGGATATCATGTCAGAAGCTCCCCTGAGGGAAATACTTGTTGTGTTATCACATGCTGCAATGTCTGTGAGTTCCCAATCCATGGGCAATGGACATTTTTAATTGAACTCATTCCAAACACCTTGGTTACCATTTCTGGGGGCACAGAGACCACAAATGGTGTGGAAGCAAACTGAAAAATTATTATCTGTCCATTGCACTACCTATTTGGATGGCTTATGCCATTACCGTCCAGGGCAGCATGTGCTGTCTTTTCGGAGAGTAGGCAGCAGGTCAGTGTATTTATGCCCGCAGAGCTGTGATTGTCAGAGTATAGTACTAAGCCAGTATGTGTGGCCTCAAGGGATAGACTGGTAAATCGAGTCTGTGTACGTATTTTACTAACTTCTTTTGTTACTACACAGACTAATTGGTTTGGTTTGATTAGGTTTATTTAATTATGGCAAAGCATTTGAGAACTATCTGCCTAAGAAAAGGCATGCCTTTGTGGAGGACTTTCTAAGAGAAATTGTATCATATACACATTACACATGGGCAAAAACTGTGCAAGTGCCCATGCAGCCATATTGTTCACCAGAAATTGAACTCTGAACTGAACTACCAGTATTCAGTGGCTTTGCTCAGCCACTGGTGGGCTACAACACAGACTGACCTGTGACCTCCATATTAAGTAGGAGGTGGGTATGCCAGTCAAGAAGCCTGAGATCATTATAAGGCTCTCCTCAGCTGCAAACCCATGGGAGCCCACTCCACAGATGAATGAACTCTTAACACTAAATACTGAACTGGCTTTCCAGGGTCACCACTCCCAGGAGGCATGAAGGATGGGGCAGCTAACTGGTGAACATTTGACTGACCATTGCACTAGCCACGTCAATGGCTTGTACCAATACTGTCTGGGACAGCATAGGCTACCCTTTTGGCCAGTAGAAACCAGGTCTAAATATTTTATTCCCTCAGAGCTGTGACTGTCAGGGTATAATACTAAGCTATATGCAAGCCTAGGGGGATATAGACTTATAAGACCCCCCAAAAGGGAGCCCTTATTACGTACTCATAAACTGTGCACAATGGGATCCCACTCCACTGCGGTGGAGTTTTAAAAATTTGAATAAAATGCAAGTGCTCACTAAAATAGAGAGATTATTATGGGTAAGGAAATTCCTTAAAGAAATCTAATTTGCCAACGAATGAAGTTTTTTAGATGATTTTGGCATAAGCAAAATTGAATTAGTGATTTACTGCCCGACTAAGTGGAGCAGTAGCAGATTTATTTATTTATTTTTCGAAATATACGATTTATGCTCTCTAATGTGAAATTTTAAAACATGTTTCATTTGTGTAGTAAATTAAGCCATTGTGATAAGGAATGCTATACATCCCTGAAAACTCTTGTCAAGAACAGGGTTTAAGAACAGAATTGCATATGTTACTGATAGGAGAAAAATAATATGAACATTGAATATCTACAGAGTAATGTGCAATTGTGTAACTGACAGTAGGAAAGAAAAAATAAAGTTTATCTTATTAATTGGAATAAGTCTTTTTCATAACAGAAAAATTTTTTCAGTGTCAATCAGTGCTGTTCTTTTTTGCACCCAGGTTAATGATTTTGACAAAGCATGCTGAGGCCCTCTATATTTGGAGCAGACATGTGCAAAGCAGCCCATGGGCCATTTCTGGCTGGATGCAAATTAAAATAAAATTTATGATATTTATATATTTATTATATTACTATATAATATATTTAAATATTGCTATCTAATATACAGTATATAATATATGTTGTATATTATATGGTAACTCTGTTCTGGCACAAGCTCTCTAAATATGTTATATAGAGCTCATGTCAAAACAGAGAGGGATATTATGTGATTGATGTAGAAAACGAATTCATGTTGAAGAGCTTTGTTATTTCATTGCCATTACACTGCACATTATAAGCTGCTCTGCCCAGTGCCTTACCGTTTCACATGAGCACAGATAAGTATTCCCTTGAAAATTTTCCAGAAAGCAATATTTGTTGATATTCTGCCTAAATGAATAAAGATATTTGTTTTCTCTTTTCCATTTTTCTATGAAGACAGCTTGAGAAAACACCATTTTGAGTATGAGTACAGATTTGAAGACTTCAATGCCATTCAAACAGAAATGGATATTTTCACAATGCCTTTCAATGTAAATTGTGAAGCAGCAAGGCCAGATTTTTCAGCTTGAATTAAATCCGTAACAATAATCTCAATCAGTTATTTCTCAATGTTCCAAATTATAGTTTTACGAAACAATGTTAAAAGCAAGTTTCCCAAATTTAATTTCTCAGTTCCAGAAAATTAATGTTATGATTTCTTGATCTTATATATGTGAATAAGTGTTTTATACCATGAACCTTAGGAAGAATTCTGTTAGAAATAGATTGACAGATGAGTATTTAATATCGCTTCTCAGGATTATTGCATCACAGTTCAAAACCTGAATTTAAGAAACTTTTAAAAATGGAGTTGCAGTTTCATTCTTTATATTAATATTTGTATACTTGTTTTAAAGTTTTAGAATAAGTTATATCGGCCTGCTTCAAAAGGAGTTAGCTCATCTGTGATTTGGAGGACAGGCTTTCAGAGGGAAAATGACTGTATTCCTGTAAGATATAAAGAGAACCATGAAACTCTAAGCATCCATGCTGTTTAATCATTGGGCCTTATAGCTGCATTAAACTATATTAATGTGACATGGCTTTAATCACATGACATTGGGTGGATTCTGAGTTATAAGTAAATATATCTTTTTTCGACAATCATGTATTTACAGTAGAGTGTGATTCTAAGAACCGAAAAGTTTATATGGATGTGGTTATGAAATTTGCTTCCATTTTGTATGCTACCGTCTTTAAAATGCTTTGCTTATTTTTGCCTCTGATCCAGAAATTATTGTCACCAATTTTGGCTTATGAAAATAAACAATATGTAAGATTTTTGTCAATTGTAGCTTAGAAATTAGGTAGCATTCTTGCTATAAGGCAAGGTATTTGATTTTATGACCAATCTCACTTGTTTGACAGTAATATTAGAACAAACCCACAAATCTGTTAGGTCAGGAGCACAGGATTCTGTCTGTCATTGGCATGGGCTTTGAGCACCTTAAATGTGACAGTACAACTTGGTCTAGTTTTGTCGGAGAATCCTTTCCGAGGATGGATTAAAGACTGACTCAGTGGATATTTTCAGCGATTCCCCCCGAAATTGCAAAGACGTCCAAGCCTATTCTGTTATCGTCAGTAATTACAAACATCCAAGCCTATTCTGGGATTCGAATTCAGTCCAACAATAGAGAAACTAGCATGGCTAACCATTATACTAAACAATATTATAGGTTAGGTATTTAATTTAGCAAAGCACTCAATGATTTTCTATCTAGGGAAAAATTGCCTTTTCAGATTCTTTGTAAGGGAAATATATTCAGGGTTCTGATATTTATATAACGCACAGTAAAAAAGAACTTTATGCATTCTGCTTATTTGATTGCAAGGAATAAAACTTTCAGCAAATTATCAGTATTTTGCATCTTTCCCCTTTATCATGATTGAGCCTTCGTATGATAAAATAGAGTCTTAAACTTAAGATGGCACCTGCAATGTTTAATTCATTCTGTAAAGTAAAAGGTAGAAAATTTCAGATATAAAATTCATTATTTTGCATGTCTAATGCATGTACTTTTTTTCTTTGTTTAATGTTTAAAATTATAATTTGCATGCTTTAAGCCTGCACCAAGAAGGATTCTTATTATTTAGTTAGAAATTATTTTTGCCTATCTCTAAATAATTTCTGTCTTTTATTACTAGGATTCAGAATGTTTATAAACTTGTTGCTTGCTGCTCGCTGCATTTTTACTAGAAACTCATTTCTAATTTCACTTTGTAATGAAATAGGAATTCATTATATTATGAAAATCTGGATCTTTTTCTCAGATTTCAATAACTTTTGTTAAATATTTTCCTTCATTGAAACAAATTTAATAGAGAAGCTGATTGATTTATGGAGTACAACAATGCATCGCAACTTTTTAAATAATGCTTGCAGTATACTGAAAATATTATCAAGTAGGTTTGCATTAACTTACAAGTCATGTTGCTCTGTGTACTGCAGTCACTATGCTTAACCTTTTATCTGCGTATACTTTAAAATAGTTTTTGCTAGAAACTTTCCTCGTATTTACATAAGCTTTTTTAAGTCCATAGCAGTAACTTCAGTATTGTGAAATAGCTCAATATAGGGATAAGGATTAAAAAAAATGCTTAATTACCTTGGTGAGTCAGAAAAACTGAGATATCTGTGTTATGATTTGTTTAGTTTACTATTTGATTGAATATCTGCTGCAGCCAAGTAGAAATGTTAATTCTGTGAACTTTCCAAATACTGCATAAGTTACACAGAGCATGCTTTTTGAGCAGTAGTCCACAACTCTATTATGATGTTCATGTACATTCATAGTCATTCTGAAATATTTACTGTAGGTTTCAGCCATGGTTGGTTTTCCTAGTATGTTTAACTAACAAAGAGCCAACCAAAGAGGGATACTTTTTTAAAAAATATTCAAGTAACTAGACTTGTTTGATGGTCAGTGATCATGATGGAAAAACATCTTCATCTGAATAAATGCAGGAATTGAACAAATATGAAATATATGACATTTAGTTACAGTGCCTTCAGAACCTTCCTGCATCTTATCAAGTTCTTTCTTAAAATTGTTGCATATGTATGTAAAATAGTATAAAAAATATGATGGCTTTGCTCTGCACAAACAGTCAACCTATAATTAACTTTCTACAATTTCAGAATCTTCTCCCTAGACGAGTACTTTTGAGAACATTCTGGAGTGTTATGTAACCGCTACTATAAATACTGAGTATGCGCCATTTTTCGTCAGACTGCTTTTTTTCTTTTGCTGCTGCAAGACCCTGCTGTTACTCATCCCACCTTTCTTCCCTTTGTTAGAACAGTTAGGACCTTTCTTTGTCGTCATTTTGAAGCCTTCTACTCAGCCACAATAATGTCCAGATTCTGAGGTAGTGATCACCAAGCTTTACCATTCCTGTGCCTGTCTGCCAAAATATCACATGTACATGAAAATATGAATTTCTTGTTAAATCTAAATATATAATAATTACATAAGCCTTATTAATTATTATTATTTACCATAACCTGCTTCATTACAAATTACATGGTAGTCGATTTCTGAGGTGAGTGTGTTTTATGTGCTTCATTTACAAAAATGATAATTACTAGGACTCAGAGTGTTTGATTTTAGCAGATTAAAGAATATCATTAATTGAGTAATGAATAATTGTGACTCGATCAATTTAGTAATCATTATAAATAGTTCATATGTATATATTAGATAACTAATTTGCTTTATAATCTTTAAAAGAATTAAATTATGTCTTTCTTTCTATATTTTGAGTTTAAAAAGGTGTATACAATTTCATACTCCACGTAGCATAACTAAAAATGACCTAAAATAAAATGCATCCGCTATTTTCTTCGTGATCTTACTAAGCTTCTGTTTAAATGCAGTGTTATATGCTTGGGCTGCTGCTGTGTTGTCATGTTTTCTTATATTTTATATATTATCTCGCTGTGTGTGTGGGGGGGGGGAGGTTGTATTTCTTAAAACTGCATCTGACTGCCAGTACTAGAATGATTGATTTTGGAACACTACTAGTTTCATCCAAAATTCCATTGTACACCAGATTTTGGAAGGCAGTTTTGGTTTTGTATTGCCTTCCTTCATGTGTAGAAACAAGCCACTTACCCTCTTCTGAAGATATTTCCACAGGCAAAAAGCACTTGTCTGCTGTGTTGTAAATAATTATCTACTAAAATGCACTGAATAAATCCTTGTTTGAATATTAAGCTTATGATATCTAACATATTGAGTTTAACATTTTCAAGAATGTTTGTTATTAGATGTTTCATGCATGTTCTAAATAATTTAACATTTTTGATTTAATGCTTTCTAGAAATATAATTTTGCTTCACATTGATAACGACTCTTATAACGTTAATAATATATATAATATTTAGGTAGTTATTCAAATTGTCACATCAAGTACGAAAAATAAGTGTTGTTAAGATTCTCTGCATATTAAAAAGTTGCCTGGTACTTTTCCTAATCTGATTGAACTCACTGTCCAAATTGATTTAGAGGGCAAATTAATTTCTTCCTCCATTTTTATTCTTTTTTGCTTTTCTGACCAATCCAAAGTGGAATATCATATCAACATTTTCTAGAAATTAGTTATTTCACATCATGAATCATATTTATCAACATGCGACTGTGGGGAGAAACATGTGACTGGAGAACTAAAACTGGGGAGGGGGGAAGAGTGAAGAATTAAGATTTAGTTTTGAGTTCCTGAAGATCCCAACTCTGATTTTAACTCTTGTGAAAAATATTACTTAATTTGTCAGTATAATGTGACATATCAACATTAACAAAGTAAAACAGCATTAAAATTTCACATCAGAAACGTAAATCTTATGTTTTGAATGGAGAAATAAATCTGCATTAGCTATTCTTAGTCACTTAACAGCCATTTTGACTTTGGTTCTTTGAAAATTAACCACAGCTTTATGATGAACTGGATTTCCTTAAGCCTTTCACATTCATAAAAATTTACCTTCTTTAATTAATAACATTAATTCCAATCCAGCTCTTCCTAATGCTTTCATAATTTGAATATCATAGATTTTTCACATTTCGTTAGTATTTTTAACAAGTCTGACGCTATGTTTGCTTTCTCTGTGCTTTGCTTATTAAATTTGCTATCATTCTTGTTTCTCTCACCTTTTATTTTATTACTTGTGAAGAAGAGGAACTTCTATCTATTACCCCCAAAATCAAGTGTTTCATTCAAAATCTGCACCAATCTAATTTTTTTTTTGGCATAGTTTTAAATTTCCACAATTGTTCTTCAGTAAAACATGAATCTTTAAGCTTGATAACTGAACCACAGGTATTTTGTTAAAGCACAACCATTATTATTTCCTTTAATTAAACTTCTATTAAAACTTAATCTGGAAATAAAATTTATGTAGACTCTTTATAAAGGCTAGAGTTTACCTTTTCCTGTACACCATCTAAAATAATTATCTCTATTGTCTTGGTTTAAGTGAAGGTGCTTTCTAATTATCCACACTCTCAGTGTCAAATTTAATAAACTGCCAAGTTTTTAGTGTACTTTTGAGTGCACCTGCAACAATACCCATCTCATCCAAGCATGTATTACGTATATGACAATACATGTGTATTGCACACTTTACAGTAAATTGTTGCTTCATTAAACATAACTGCTAACACAGCTGCAAATTTTGTTTTTTCTCATAAAATTTTTTACTTCTTATAAAATGCTTCTTTCTATTACAGGTAGTCAGATGTGATTTTCACCAAATTACTAGGTGGCCTTGAGTTGAAGACGTTTCTTTCGGGGGGGGCGGGGCTTGAGAATAATCAGGTGGTACCTAATGAATAATGTAGTAGGGATCTATGGATGCTTGCTCTTTAGAGATGTGATAATTTACCAAATTTTATTTTGATATGATAATTTACCAAAAACAAAATGGTCTCCTTTAAAATGGTAGGGTTTTAAAAATTGTAATTTAAAATTTTATCAATAGTAATTTTTATCTATTAGAGAAGATTTAAGACTGAATAATTTCTGCTTGATATATTTAATTAATGACTTAGAAATTGATTTTAATGCATGTAATTATGTGGTAATCTGCAAGATCTTTAAGTGTATAATTTTATAATTCTAGCTGTAAGAAAATTGATGTAGTAAGCTATACTTTGAAGTCATTATGAAGTACTTGAATAAAAATGTTTGAATTTAGAATTTGTATGTATATACTGTGTTGATGTTTTATGTAAAATATTTAACTTTTCTAATCCATAGGATCTTGCGTGTGATATGCTTGTAATCCAAATTTTGATTCAAGTGATCTTTTATAGATAATTGGGTAAGTTGATCCTGAAACATTCTGCAAATAGGAAAACTATGATCTGATACTTTTAAGAGTGAGGAAAATTATGTAATTATTTCTTAAATCTTAGTTTACTTTGCTTAAAAGTTTTATTTTGGAAATATAAGATGTAGCTTATAGTACGGCAATTCTATGCATTGAGTAGCATTATAGTATATTTTTAGAGACTGCAGTCCACAAAATATTGCTTTAAAAGCCTATAATTTATATATTTACCAAAAGATATTTGATTGACTTTGTTATTTTAAGAGTGGAAGGCTTATAAAATTCAATAAAATATTAAATTTTGGTTGCACAGCAATTACATTGACACACAGATATATATGTTAATTTACTTTTGCTTGGGCAAATATTTTTGGTATATTAAACTTTTGATTTCACTGCACAAGTAGTTTCTGGTAAACTTCCTTTAGCAACTATGATAAGATAAGAATGCATAATACTGTATTAAGACTCGTATTTATACTACTAGAAAATTGAGAGGGCAGTAAAGTAATATTTATGCTATATGATAACCCACTAGTGAATTTCATCATGGAACGGTAACAAAAAATATTTTAAGGATAAAAATTAATCTTTTTTAACTCTTGTTATGTCTTCAGCTGGAAGGAATTTTTAGTTTTAATTTTTAATAATTTATTTAAAGAATTTTCAAGATTATCAGGGCTTATTTCATTTTTACATTTTTCTCCCTGTAAAAAAGTTACTAAATTGTACGTAAGAAATAATGTTTCTCTGGAGAAGTGAAGGTGTTATTTATTATTATTATGTAAGTACACTATCTAATATAAATAATATGAGGACATAAATGCAGCTACTGGAAAGATATTTAGTCATGCAATTTATTCTTTGCCTGAAGTCATTGTTTTTCTTTCAGATAACAGTTATTTAAATATTTTATTAATACATTTCATAAGGAACAATGTTGTGTGCTTGTTATAGTTATGAAGAATTCCATTTTTTCCCATAGATGCTTTTGTCCTTCCATGATTTTCTGTTGCTTTTCCACAAGTAAGAATAAATAGTTAAGTTTACCACCATTTTTAAACTTTGAAAGGTTCCCTGCAAACACTGCTAAGCAGAATGCATGGATTAAAGCCTTTCAGAGACATAACTGGAAACTGACCAATTATTCAATTTTACATTCAAAGGATTTTAAATGGGAATCTTATACTCAGCCTTCTTTACACAGCGACTTAATGATACAGTTCCTTCTACAGCTGAAAACCTTCGCTTGTATTTCTGAAAAGCTAGGTAATATTTGCCATCATTTTTTACTGTTATCATATTAATGATTAATCATATATGTGAATACAATTTTGATTTTACTGTTGTAACTTAATCCATATTTAAGTAGCACAGAAGAACTAATTGCTTGGAAATTACATCACCATCCTTACATATTGCTGTTTAAAGATATTTATTAATACCTTATTTTATCCTTATTCCATACTGCTAATGCTTTTAATGGTAATAAGCTTAAAAAGCATTTTAATAGCACAATAATTTTTTTTTAGTTTAATTATAAAGTGTTTTTCTTAACATATTTCAAACTGAAGAAAACATAAAGTAATATGTAATTAGCAGCCTCACTGAATGATAAAATGAGTGAGGCAGAAAACATTATAAGGTATTTCTTCCCCCTTCTTTGCATGCCTTCCTGGTGTAGTGGTCAGCATGCTGGGCGTGTGTTCCAGAGGTCCGTGGTTCGAGTCCCGGCGAAGGTGTTGCTCATTTTTCAATGCTCCTGCTTCAAAAATACCTTATGTCTCTACAACATTAGCGAAACGGTTTCAACCAGTCTTACAGCAAGGGTTGCTGATAGGTGCTTCTACTTCCATTACTTCTTACTTCCATGGTGGAAACACATATATATGCTTCTTTACTTGCAGGTATTTCCCAATGTCATCCATAAGACCTGTTACATCTGTATAGTAGGTAGGACTTCAGTATAATCTTGGTCAGAATAAGCTTCAGTATAATCTTGCTCTGATAGCAAAATAGAAGCAAGACCTTTAAAGCTTGCTGAGGTCCATTAATTAAAAATCCAAAGCTTCTGGAATTTGGTGATGATATCAGATTTAGTATTTTTGAAACACCAAATTGTACACTGCTTCTGATTACAGCAACAAGCTGTGATTGAGAGCTGAGCTGTTTAATTGCAGCATTCAAATACTGAGGGACTGCATAGTTGCAAAAGAAATTATTACACTCCTGTTTATCAACAGTAGCATCCACTCTTGTTTATTTTGATGCTCTAATGGATAGCATGAAAAATATTGTTGGTAAGTTTAGAAATTAAATATTTCAGAATAAAAACCAAAGCAGGAAAATATATATTGTAAATTCATGTCTATCACTGCAAGTGACAATTATACATCCCAGGTCAATAGCCAGGCATCACTGTCTTTGAAATTTGTAGCATATACTCAAAACAAGTGTTTGAAATTATAAAATAAAAAAATAATACCATATCCTATAAGAAGTATTGACTAAGATACTTTTAGACACATTTATTGTTAAAGTTGTGACACTAATGATAAGGTCTTTTAGAAAGGCTTCTGAATTAAATACTAGTACTATGTTCATTAGGTTCTAGAGAATAAAATTAATTCAAGCAATTTCATTTGTTTTTAATTCGCAGTTTTTGATTAGAAAGCTCAATAGAATAGTCACTTATCTACCAATTTTAAGTTTTTTTTCACAAGGTGGTATGTGACATCTGCCTTACTGAGGAACTATTCCCCAACAGCATATATCTGTTTTATGAAAGTTAGTAACATAAAATTACTAATTAATGGTACTTGGATGGTATTGAAAGATATGGTTTATATTAATATTAAAATACTCAAGATGTGCATCACATGGCAGCCACACGTAAAATATCTTCATTACGTACAAAAACCAATTGTAAGTGAAATATATGACCTGTTTTTTTGAAGAGCTTAGAAACATGGAAGGCATCCCAGTCAGGAAAGCTGCGTGTATGCAGCTACTTGTAACAGGGAATTTCTTTCTGAATTCCTGATAGCTTTTTACAAATGATAAGTGTATATGTAAAAGAAAGTCATTTTAGCAGACTTAGATGGTAAAAGTGACTTCCCCCCCTTCATCAGAGCTAAAGAGCATGTAAGCAGTTTCATATTTGTTTATGCGCAGGTCTGAATAATTCTAACAAGCATCACATTTCTATGAAAGAAATTTTCACACAATTATTTTTCCATTGGATGTGTTTGTATTGAGATCTTCATTTGTTTTTGTCAAATGTGTGAAATTTATTAATTGCTTTGAAGATATCATTTATCTAAGGAAATTCTGGTGGATCCTCAGTTTTTGGAATCACTTTACATCTAGCCAGAAATATTAAGTGATTTAAATGCAAGATGAAACTTTATAATGGCATCTCTCGAAATTTCTGTATTTTATCAATTTACAGTGAATATATTTTTTCATAAATTTTTGTTAAAATTAGCTTCAGGAAAATAACAGAGAACTGTATTTAATTATTTTCCAAACAATGATGATGAAATGCTTATCAGAAATACTGTTACTAGCACATTTCAGGTTTCGGGATTGTATATATCTTCAGTATAAAAGAAGTTATGTGTGTGGGCAAACAGTGTATTTCTGTAGGATAGCACAGTTATGTTGCATAGTTATTAATAGTTATGTCTGTTTTTATGTAGTTAGAAGAAACTGTAATTTATTAGAAGGTGATGGTGAAATATTATTGTAGTAGCTGTTTTTTAGGTATATTCTGTTATGCATTCTCTTTTTTATGGCTAATGATGACATTATTGGTCATAAGTTATTGAAGAGTATTTATTATTTCAACAAAATGAAATCATAAATTTGAATATTCAGAATTAGAAGCAGAGAGAAGTGGTAATGTTGTGGTAGAGTTAGTTTTTTATTATTATTAGGGTACACTTCTAGGAGACCTACCTCATTACACACCCATACATTATATATCTACACCATTATTTTTAGGCCTGGTTATGTTTCCGTGACAAGGTATATAGTATCTGAGATTTTTAAACTTTATTTGTGTGATTACTTCATCTTTTACTGGACATGATAGCCTTAATGTTTATCTGTTTTAATCAGACTGAGGAATTCAGTGGAGTATTCACTTCATGATTAGGAGCAACTCATGCATAAGGAACAACATGTTCTGCACTTATTGGAGTTAATTCTGTAACCATAAGTACTGGAAGACAAGATGGCTAATGCCTTAAGGGCCAAAAAAGCACATTTGTAAATTAAGCAAACACTAAATAAATAAATATTTCCACAAATACTATAGCCTAAAAATTCAGGAGGGAAAAATCTAGTGGTCAGTCTGTCGTCAGGCATCTTAGCAGATAGTTTTTTAACAGTTATCTTGTATTTAGCAGTCAATATGTTAAAGCTTGAAGTGGGTTCTGATAACTGAGTGATGAGATAATTCTGCATAATGATAGCCACTTTAAACATATTATTGGCTTTCACTTTATGATTTTAGTATCATCATGCAACCCTCTTTGAATTTTCACAAATCCTATTTAATGTTTACATTGTCGTCTTCTACATTATAAGGTTTTATATTTTCAATTATACTAAACGCTTAAAATTTGTATCATGTTTAAACACCATTTTCTGAATTTTGCCAAATTTTAATAATAAAACTGTGTAACAATATTTACATAAAGTGTTATCTCTACATATGTTTTGTTTATCTGTTTATTAATAATAGTGATAAACATTCTCCGAATGGGAATGTTTTTGAAAATGATACACACATATACACATGTAAAATAATTATTAATTTTTAAAAACAGCACATTACAAAATATAAAAACACACAATGAAAAATAAAAGTTAGATGTTCTGTGAGCATATATTTTAGCTCACATTATATAATTTACACCTTATCTGAATGTTATCTTTGCATGCTATCACAAGCTTCAGTTCATGAGTGAACTAGCATTAAATACTTATAATGCAAAATATCACAACTTCCATAGTATAAAGTTGGTAAATTTGTTTTATCATACACATGGGTATTTATACCCAACATAATTTATGAAGTAGTGCATTAATTGGTGAATATTAAACTTTGATTTTTGAGTATTTGTTCTAAACTTCTTCCTCTAGATACTTGTCCTCTACACCAAGACTGAAGTACACTTTTATAACCGATTCTTTGTCTTGTACTCTGTGGTCTTTCACATGTTTCCTTTGAATCATCTGTTAATATAGAAACAAAAATTAACGCATTGCATTGCACACATATTTAAATAAAACAGTTGAACATGGCAGAAATAATTTTTTATGGAGCTAATGTGGTTGTGTTCAATTAGCAATATATAATACATTTTAGTTCTTTGTTGCATAATTTCTTTTTTCTATTTTTATATCCGAATTTCTAAAAAAATCTACTTTGCTGTCAAAAGAATACATGTGGAAAACTTGTTTAATAAAATATTATTTTCCAAAATAAATTATATGAAAATAAAATTTTAAACCTTATTTGCACAGTATTATTTATATGTACCATGTTTCGTTACTTTAAATTTAGGCAAGGTAGCATTCTAAATTTGTTTGAGGAAGTGAGCTATTTTTTGTCACAGGATTAAATTTTAATCTATTTTTCCTAGTGTTTAAGCAATAACAATTTTAGCAAGATTAGATATTTGAAATTTTTGGAATTTTTAAAATTTTAATTGAATTATAGATATTTCTTCAATGTTTTTTTAAGAACATTTGCATAAAATAGATTAATACAAATAAAATTATTGTTCTTTTTGAATATATATTAATTGGAAAACACTTAAGAAGATATTAAATTATTTGCCATTATTCTATTTTTATGTGGTTTTTAAAGTATACATATAATTATCAATTTGAGTTGTCTGTTTAATTTCAGCTTTTATTATGCAACTCATTTGCCCAGTATAATATTTATAGTCATGTTTGAGTCTTGATTTGGATGCTATAATGTAATTGCATATTAATAAATTTTTTTCAATTACTTTAAGTGAATGGTATTGAACAGCAACAAACGTCTTTATATGAATTACTTTCACATTTGTTTAAATATTTAACATCTCGTTTGTGTAAAATTTTACATTAACATTAGTTTTATGTTTCCATTACTGATATAGTTAAATAAAAAATATGTCTTTTAAAGATCAATATTGAAACATCAACATCAATATTAAAAGTATCTCTTAGACTATATTACATCTGTATGATAAATGCATTATGTTACGTCTAATATATTTCAGAATCTTAGCTTTACAAGTTAGCTAACATACTTCTTTTAAGTCTACAGAGCTAAACATTATAATATTACAAATGCATTTTTAAAACACTTTTTAGCCTGTGTGCCCTAGACAGGTCTTAGTAGTTGAGACTTTTTTTCAGTTATATTCTAATTTAATGAGTGTCAAGTTTTATGTCATGAGTTATATGGCAAAATATGTTAGGAGAGAACTTGGTCTTTATTTGTAATATAATTTTAAATTACCCAATTTATTTGAACGCTTGACCTGTTCAAAGGTCATGTGTTCAGGTTAATGAGGATTGCATACCTGCTAGGTTTCACAAATGTTTTGTAACTTTTATGAAAGCAATTATTATCTTGTAAGTTTTATGCCTGAAATTTCTTTGTAAAGATAAAAATGATTATGAAAATTGATAATTTTTCACCAGTTCTATACTTTAGATGCTCAAGAAATTAAAATTGTTCTCACCTACATTTAAGGTCATAAATTCAGGTGGCATTTTTAGTAGTTTGAAGAGCTCTTAAGCTTGTAAAATGTTATTTTTGTGATTTAGAAATTTTTATTAAAATAAAATTGTTTTCCTCTCGTGTGTTTTAATAATATTTTTTGACTTTTTATTTGGCTGTGTTTCAATATTCTAAAAATAAATTGATTATCAAATTAAAACTAGTATTATAAGGTGGAATTTAACTTAGGCCTGCAACTACCATACGGGTCATTAGTATGCCTGAAAACAAATAGGTAACAATATATCGGTGACATTTCATAATTTTCTTTCTATAACATGGTAGAATAGTGTATTTAATTGAGTAGCATACCTTTCATTTCTGATCAGACCCAAATTCTCCTGAGATATTCACCCACGTTTATTTCTTTAAATCTGTCGTAAAATATAAGAGGAAGGATTTTATTTTTGAGGAAATTTGTCTCTTTGTTTCCTTATAGTAAAACTCAGTTTCTGCTTCTTTAGATTTTTTACTTTTAAGAAGCTGGGAGGTAGGTGAAAATATATGTCTAAGTAAGCAAGCACATAGATACATGTATACATAAATATCTGTGTAAATATGCGCTTCATATTAGATTGTCTAAGTTTTTAAAATTTTTTATACTTGAGTCCTTCTGCTTAATAAATGAAGCAATATGACTGTAACATTTTTTTAAAGTTTTAAATATAGTAGTAAATAACGATTAACCCCAAAACAGTAGCAGTTGATGTTTGTTAACAGTGGTTTTATAAAATGTTGAAATCGTTATCATCTTTTAACATTTGGTCATCTTTTCTGTACAACAATTTCTGATAATCACATTGTTTATACTTCCCAATAATTCATGCTAGTTGATTCAGAAAAAATATGCAACAATTGCTAACTATCAGATTCATCTGAAATAACCTTTGCTGTAGTATTCATTTCAGAGACAAAAAGATTCCAGACTTTTTTAAACAGTTGGCTGTAATCTGTAGTGAAACATCTTGACTGAAGAAATTGTAATGAGCTAGGCAGTATGTAAAAGTGGTTTAAATATGCAGAATGTTTGATTTTGGACATCATCCTAAGTCTTATTAAAATTTGTAAAAACTTTGATCATTGTTGAATTCTAAGTAGTGTTTTTGGTGGTAAAATAATAAGATAGTAAATTCCTAATTTTTTACTTAGTGATGCACAGTTTTTAACAAGAAATAAACTTTTCCCTTTGATATCCATCAGTTTTATTCATGTATAATCTTTTTTCCTGGATGCCCAGGGAAAGTAAAAAGGCAGAAATAAAGATTAGTGTGTGATCCTGTATTCATTGTTTTTATATTTTCAAATCAGCAAAGACTTTTAGACTATGAAAACAGGAAGTGATTTTTTTTTATATCAACATAACTTACCAATGATAACAATCAATCATGGATTGATTTTTCATTATAGGTACTCTTTTTTGAATTTAGTGTTTTCAGAAATACCCTTGAATGATAATTCGATTTCATAACTATGAAAAACATTGGAAAAAATTATGATGGTCTTCAAGCACTCCTAGTTTCAGTATCTGGATAATCATAAACTTTAATTTTCTGTGATTTAATAATTAGCAAGCTTGTATCAATTTACTGGTGTAAATAATTTTGTTTTAAAAATAAAACTGATGGAGGTCACTATTAAGTGTTTATGAATTATTACTAAATTGGTTCTGGTTTTACTTTTTCTGTTTGAGATTAACATTAAGCAGTAAAGGTCTATTTGCACAGAGAAAGGGATTGATGATTCTAGACTAGGGAGACTGACTGATTATACACTGCTCATGAAAATCAAAGGACATTGACTGAAATTAAGAATGGTACATGGTCACCTATGACAAAAATGTATAACCTCACACCCTGATTTCATAGAATTTACTGAACTTGTTTATTATGTTACGTTACTCTTCTGAAAGTGCACCTGGAAGGTCTGAGGAGACATTTAGCACACTGCAATTCAGCGACATAAGGCATCTCATGCATGCTGAATCTGGTTCATATCTGATGCCTAGGCTGGCCAATCCATCTGAATGATATCTTTTGTTTCCAAGTATTCAGCTACAAGAGATGCTCGATGAGAATGAGCATTTTCATCCATCATCAAAAACTCCATCCCTAAGGCACTTATAAACAGCCTTCTAAGAGGTTTCGCCTCATCCATGTATCTGTGACTGGTAACAGAAACTCCATCAAACATATATAGCTCAGTGCAGGCATTTTTAATGATTCCATCTAAAACTATGAAACCACTTCCATGGAAACATGATCTTTCATGGACAGTGAAAGGCAAGTTAGGTTTTTCTTGCTGCATCCAGAGCAAAAAGAGTTTTAGAATCACAGCTTAGACTACATCTGTAACGAATAAATGATGAGTGAGGACGCCACAACTTTAAATGGACTCCTTTGGAAGATGCAGTGCGTGGAACACAAACTATTGATTTTCTAGCGACAAGTTTATCCTCATGAAGTGTTTTTGCAACAGAACACAGGATTGGAGTTCTTGTATCAGCTAAAAGGTCTAAAACCAATTGTCATCGTGTCATTGATGGTTTCTTTGAGCAAACAATGGTAGAAAACGGTCTTGGGATGCAGTTTTGCTATTATCTGCCCTTGATCAAGTGTAATGATTCACTGCTTGAAAAGCGGTTCCAAATTATTGATATAACACTTTGAGGGATATTCAGACCTTGGGCAACCTCCATTTTTATTTGTGCATTCTCGAATGTATTAATTAGTGGCAATTTTTCCTTCGCTTAAATGATGGCTTTCAATCATAACTAATGAATTCTGGTCACTCTCAAAAGCAACATTAACTTTAAGCAATGCTAGAACACTTGATTTTCATATTTCATATGCTTACCTATGCGTAAAAGTATTCTCCTTTAGTTTTGGTGACCAGTGTAGATATTGACATATTATTTTCATTATACAAGATGACAAACACGCCTGCAACCAGCCCATACCATTTTTCGAAAACCTAGATCTATCAGCAGCAATATTGTAGAGCTGCATTAAGAATATTATTTAATACTTAAAATCTTACTTGTAGTTATAATTAATTTTAATACAAAATAATTTTTTTTTTCTTTAGCAATTGAAATTTTTAATCCCCCGCATGCAAATGAAACATAAAACACTTCAAATAGCTTAAGACAGAAAACAATTCAGAGAGGGATACGTGGTTATTGCAAACTTGTGTTAAGCTGGCGATTTGTAAGTCTTTTATGATTTCTGTAAATGCTTTTGTTATAAAGGCTAAAAATGTATGAAAAATGATGTACGTGATCTCAACTGGCTTACGAAAGTATATTTTGAATTCTAATTTTTATCATAGATGTCAAAAGGGTGCTTTTTCGACTTACCAAACGTAAATTTGTCTACCTTCATTATATTAAAAAGTGACAGTATGCTCTTGGTGTTTCAAATTAACTGGAGTAAAATTTGAAGTAACGAGTACTAATTTTCTATCATTGGAAAAGTATCGAACTTAATAAAAAGTGTGCCATAAGTAAAAACTTGAGATGTGAAGAATTTACTATCGTACATGTAATCAATACCTTATCGACAAATGATAATATAGGTACTAAAGTATGATATTTCTTTCTGTTATGAATTATGACAAATGGCATTAAATGGATATACTTACCATGTAAGTTGTGATTAAATAAAACTGCAGCCACATTGATAAAATGTTAAGAAGAAAGAAACCAAGGATGCAAACAAAATTTATATCCAAGCCAAAATTATTGTAAACAGAAAAAAGATTGTAGGATGTCAAGACAACCAAGTTCATGTGATCCAGCGTTAAGTAAATATATGCAAATAAAAAATTTTGGAATTGAAGTATTGACATGAATGCTTGTTCATTAGTTTGATGAAACACAAAATACAAGTTCTCTTTCCAACCAATTAAGTAGTATCAATTGGTACCTTTTGATGCTGGAAAAGGGATTTCAGTGCAGTTTTCTTTGAAATCCCCTTTGTAGAATAGAAAAATGTTTTGTAAGCAAATGAAACTTTTCATTTTATAGAATAAATTTAAGGAGAAAATGTTTTCAATAAAATTATTTTTTTAAAATCTTCTTTAGAAGTCACCTGGAATAATATGTCACTTTTTGTTAGTTCAAAGAGTGGCATCTAATGAGGTTTGATTGTATTTTAGAAAATGAATGTAATTAATTTTTTGAAGTATTTTTTAATGGTAACGCATTTCAGATGTTTTTCACCGTAGAGCTGTTTTTGTAGCTGTCTCCTCGCATTTGTGCATTTACTTCGCAATGTCACCAGTAGTTATGTTAGATAGTTGTGACTTTTAAGAATAGCTACAGTGGCCCATACTTTTACAGTTTGCTTAAGTTCCATGCGTCTGTGGTGCACTTCACCAGTTTTTATACGTTTTCTGAGAAAAGAAGCTAGAGAGAAAGTTAGCAGTATTTAAACAATGCTGAAAGAAATGTGAAAGGCAATTTTATAATTAAATAATAATCATTGTAAAATCTGTGATTGTTTATAATGCTTTAACAAATCATATTGGTGATTTGGAAATATATTGGTCTGTCTAATTTATCTATACATACATATGTTGTACTTTTTTATGTTTTGGACAATTCATTAAACTCTCTTCGTCGAAGATGCTAAGTACTGTGTTGATAGAACTATTTTACTGGGAGAGTGAAGTTAAGTTTTTGCTCTTTTTATTCATATTTGGCTCCAGTGGTTTTTTTTGATTAATCTTAAAAATAGAATTATGCCATAGAAATCAGGAGGTTTTTTTTTTTTTAAATTTTAATTTGAAGTTGTTATGTTTTGAAAAATCAGATTTATTTTATGACTGCAGTATTGAGTAGAATATGTAAAATAGTCAGTCTTTTCTGAGTTCAGGTATTGTCAGTTTGATGAATCGGTTTTCGTTATTTTTCCCACCTATTATTATTTGAATGCTTAAAAATGTTTTTTCCCTAAAATATTAGTTTTAATAACAGAAACCGGCAAATAAACTTCATTTAATCCTTTACAGTTATTTCAGTTCTGCTTGAAATTCCATACTGAACATAGACGACTTTGTCACTGAACATAAATGGCTTTTTCCATTTAAATTTTGTTTTATAAAATGATCTAAAAAATTCACCGGAATGAATTATTAACCAATACAAATGTTTCCAGTAGTTCGTATCAACAAGGAAACTTGGTTTTTAAAATGCTGTGGAAAGATTAATTTTATTAAAATGCCTGGTCTTTGAAAAATTCGAAACTTTAAGTCAATTTATGACTTAAAGTTTGCGCAGAGTCTTAAATCTCCGCGCAAAAGCTAAATTTATGTTGAAGACGATTTTCGATGTTTGTGCTTTTCAGGTTTTTGGTTATTGAACACCTTTTAGGTTCATGTATTGTCTGTGCTAAACATACAATGTATCTATAAAATGCTGGGGACATCTTAAAAAAATAAGAGGGGGTGGGGTGATTGTGAAACATTTCTACTGTGCATACTCTTTCGATGTTTCATCATTTGACTTATTAAGGTACTAAGAGATTTAAAAAGTTAAACTGTCTCTAAGCACCTAGCCTGAACACTGGTAGTTCGGTCCGAGGTTCGAATCCCGCGAACGGGCTGGCTGCATGGGCGTTTTCGTGGTTTTCCCCATGTGTAACGTGTATACGAGCCAGTTTCCCTTAGAAAGTCCTCCACGAAGGCATCCTTCCCTTTAGGCAGATAGCCCTCGTGTGCTTTGCCATAACTGAATAACCTAACCTATCTAAGCACCTAGCAAAGTTGTTCTGCAGCAGAGTGCACCCTGTCCACAAAAGTTCTTAAATGGCGTTTATTTTCACAACTCTCGGGTGTAGATTGGTTTTTAAATGTGCATTGAGGGACCAGTTAGGAAATGCTGAAAAAATTTTCGCACATGTAATTTATAAGTTTTCTGTCTAAAAATACGCAATTAATATTTTCATGAATTTTATTAGTTTAGAATCATAATTTGATTAATTAAACTATAAATATTTTTAATTAATGCAAGTAATATTACGTGTTGGCTATTTGCCAGTAGTGTGTGTGGCCTGCCAATGTTTTCTAGAACACGAATTGTATTAGATTCTGTGAATTAGATCTCCGTTTTGAAAAAAATTATTCTGATCAATACTTTTCACAACAATATGGTTAGAAATGCTCAGCATTTAATCTTTTTTACGTCAGAAATACTTTTCAAAATCATATTTTATTTGTTATTACGCAGACATACAAAAATTTCGCTCTTCAGTTTGCCCTTAAATTTGACACCTTGCTTTAATACCAAATATCTCCGTCAATTTTTGTCGTACGGGAGTCAGAATTTTTGTGTTTGATTTTTTTATAACTAGTACTACCAAATTTTCTAAATGTAAGTATAAAGACGGTTGTATGTATAAAAAGTTAAATTTTGTATTTTATGCAAAATTAATCCTTTTTAATTTAAAAATACGAAAATAAGAATATTTGCATCATATAAGACACTATTGTAATTGGAAGTGTATGTTTACGACAAAACAATTGTGGAAATAAAGGCTGGGTTAGGACTTTTGCGGATACGGTGCATAATTAATATCCTTGTATTCCTACAGAGATTTTCGTTACAATAGTAGCAAGGGTAAGAATGACGCTTATACTGGTAACTTATTGCAAGGATGAATGCGATTAACAGTAGGATTTTTAAGGGCGAAGGGTTTCGAAATGTACAGAAATTTATTATGATGTTTTTATAGTGTATTCGGCAAATGCAGTGTCGCCTCTCTTCTCAATCAAATCGAGGCAGCAGTTTGAATGTAGCCATAACCGCCACTGATGTTGATTGGCGTGGAAGGCTGCTTGCATTGATTAACAGAAGACTGTCTAGTGATAATTGTTGCAATCATAGAACGTCTGTTTCAGAAATCGCTTAGGGGTTGGGTTTTTTAAAAGGCAATGCTTATTCTATCGTCCAAGTCCATCTTGATTATCGCAAATTGTGCTTGGAGTGCTCTTTTCATTCGGCACTCGAACATAAAGTTTTCGTCTTCTTAGGATATTTTTTAATGTTATTCTCTGGAAAGCACTGAAGTCACCATTTTACTTCAAAGATGAAAAGAGCGTTCATGGAAAAGAAACGCACATCATCAGATAAGTTCTGGAAAAGTCATCAGCAAAAATTTTCATGGCTACTGTGTTCTTCGATTCTGAAGAATTTTTTTTATTATACCGAATTAATACGAAAAGGAACACTTATTAATGTCATTTCTTAGTGCCAAACACTGAGATCTTCGCGCGATACCGCGAAAAATAAGAGTGGAAAGCTTTGCGAAAGCATATCAATCCAGACAATGCAACCTCTACATAAAGCAGTCACAGTTTCATCTCAAAGGTTTGAATGATTTGTTAATGATGAAGGGTTTACAAACAGCAATTCCATGATATGCCCAAGCAGCAGATTTATGTCGTCAAGGAATCGAAAGTTTTATTGTACGTTCAGATGAGTGTTTGCAGAGGATTATGCTAAAAACTGGGATGATGTTTTTATGTCAAACTCTATTGCATGATCTCGTTGAATAAAGTTGACTTACAGAAACCAATTGTAACTTACTTTTTGAATTCTGTTCTAACCGGTTGGTAGATTATGATATTAGTGGGCTATCTGCGTAAGACAAAAAAAAAAAAAAAAAGTCTGACTAGGAAATACCGACTTGTATTTATATCACTTGTGAGGAAAAAAGTTTATTCGTGCAATGAGCCCTTTTCAGGCTTGAGAATAAAACGGAGGACTTGATTATTATTGTTCAGCAGCTTTAGCCTACGGTCACTGCCAAGTTGCTAGTTTACAAGTTAATTTTGGTGTTGCGAGTCGCACCACGTGCATGCGGTATGCACTTATTTAACTTGAAATTAATTACATTGAGACTGTTTTCATTTGAAAGGGTTACAATATTTTTTTTTGGGTTTGAAACTGAAATAGAAAAACAAAAGCATTCGGAAAATTCATACATAGCAATTTCGTTATGCCTCTTCCGCACATGTACAAATTCGGCTTGGATATGTGGTTGGATATCTGGGTATGAATGTAGACTGGTAATCTGTCACAGATAAGTACTGAAATTATCTGCGTGACAAGAAAATGTTCGAGATTCATGTAGAATTTTGTGAAGGAGAAAATATGGCTGGTTGTATTTCTTTGTTTAATGTTTTATTTCCTTTACTTTGAAAAATGTTTCTCCAATTATGCAATGCAATTTTTGAGGCTTTTAATAGCATCAATGTCTGTACGATCCATCGCGGTTTACGCGAGATATAACTGAAATATTTTTTGGTTTACAACAGGAAACGAAAGTGGACTTTTTTTAATGCATATTTGCCCAACAGTGAAGCATTCAATTGCATACATAGACTCTCACGTATGAAGCGTGGTAAATGTCCAATATGTACACATGCGACTGGTAGAGCCTCTATTAGCAGGCACCGCTTACGTAGCAAAAATTGTTAGTTCTCCTAATGCGAAATCTTTTCTGTTCTCACAATCGATTATGTTGGCTGCTCCAACATTCGCTCAGGTAGAGATAGTTGTGAGTTTTTAAAGAGTGCCTTTTGTAGGACAAATTCTAAGTTTTCAACATAATTATGATCGTCAATCCCGTAATACTCTGCATTATTTATTATTTTTTTCAAACTTGATGAACCCATATTTTTGGCTGGAAATGTTACTATGTAAAGACATTAGGTTTTTTGATGCTGAGAGACGTAAAGAGAGGAGCAGTGTCCTCGCCGGGACTCGGACCTCTCGAATACGCGCCGAGTGTGTCTACCATTTCACCACGAAGGCAGGAGAAATACCTTATATACTCCCCCTTTTGAAAGGGCGACTGGGGATTAGGGGACCCAATCCCCAAATTCTGGTGATGGCGAATCATCAAATATGTAATGTTTCTTTAAGTGCAGGTTATGATGCTGTCCTGCTGTATTTTTGTTTTATTTTACAAAGTGCAGCAAAACAGTATGGTCAGAAAGTGATATAATAGATACAATCAAATAAGAATGTTTTTTGATTTGAAATATGATAATTTCGATGTGCACTATATTTTCTGACGGAGTAAGTTTGAAACTGCGTAAGTTTCGTGCAAATAAAAGAAATGTTTATAGCTTAAATATGTATAAAATAAATCGCGAGATGCGTGTTTTTCCGTAAGTTGTCAAAAGCTCACTGCAGTTTTTGAGAGATTTCTTTCTGCTGCTTGTTTAGGTTACAGTACTCTGCTCATCCACGACTATGCTTCCTGTTTATGGACGCAATTGACTGGAGACGATGTTGAAACAATGAGCTATTTGTCTTATTAAATGAGCTTTAAAAAGCATATTGAGCGTTCTAAACATAAATTATTTTGTTATTTTATAATGATAGTGTGAAGGCGTACGATTGAAATTAGAGAAATTTTTCCGCAATTTTTTTCCTAGTCCTTGCTGTATTTTTCACAATAACGGACGATCGTAGAAATTTTATCATAAGTCTGTATATATAAAGATGATCTAATCTTATATTTGGAGAAGGGAATCCTTTTTGGGAAGACGTTCGGTGACCCTAGTGATTCTAAAAAAATTACCTGTTTTCCCTTTATCTCTTTCCTGGTCTGCATGGCTTTCAAAATATTAAATGATTTGAACACTTCCTTTGTTATTATTATAGCTCATGCCTTGCGACGTCAGCCAACCATATGATCTAATCCGACGTAACTTTCTAATGACCCTGAACTTTAGTGTTGATTGCAATACCCAGATCAACCTTTTTTATGCGGAATTATTTGAAAGAAGAGACTAACTAACTAACCTTACTTAACTTGCATCACATCTTCACTGAATCTGCGACATACGCCCCGTTGGCTTTTCCACCCTCTTCTGCGTATCTTACTGCACTCACCTCCCTTTCAGCTGCAAAGAAAGAAAAATTCTGTGCTTATTCTTGATCACTTAATAAATCTTAAATTCATATGTTAGCGCAGCTCTTTTCTTGCCCCTAGAAATCTGATAATATTTGCATTCTTTATATTAATTCTGCATTTGATTTCGTAACGGTTATAACTTGATAACTAAAAAGAACTGTTAGTTGGAATTTCATATTTGGGAGTTGAAAGTAAGTAGCAAGGGGAGAGCGTATTTAAATTTCACTCGAGTTCAAATGCAAACCGTCAGATCACGTTTCAACTAGAAATTGAAGGGCCTTATATAAAAGAGGCTCATGCTACAAAACGATACTGGTACAAGCAAAAGGAGTGTATGGAATTACGTTGCTTTGCGGAAATGTAACGCATGTTCCTGAATTATTCAAACCTTTACTTAAAAGACACGAAATAACCCACGTATTTCATATCATTTAAGTCATAGGATTAATATCATTTAGTATTAAATACTGGGGAAAAATAATGAAGTTATTTACAACAATTTTAATTGACAGAAAAAATGAGGCCGTGTTTTATGCCACTTATATATAATACATATATATATATATATATTTATACTGGCAAAAACGTAAGAGCAAGTTATGGAGGTAGGAAGTAAGGAGGAGAGACCCTAACCGGTTTTTCCCATTTACTGCTTTGAAGCACTGGCGATCCCTTCGTGGTGACTAAAACATTCAGCAACTTACCATTAAGATCAATGGGCTTTGACACGATCGGATGTAAATGTTTTGTAATTACGTCGCAAATATACATATAAATGTATATATTTTCTTTTTCTACAATATTTCAGGGTCCCAAGTATTTGAAAAGAGTACATTTTTAAACAACATTTCATTCTGAACGAAATAAAATGCTATACTTTACACAGAACAGTTTTCTCAGAACGGTTTAATTTGAATGAAATGTTTTCACAAGTTTTCGTTAATTACATTAGGAAAAAAAATTAAGATTTAATTGTATTATTAATATTAAGAAAAATTAAGTTTATTGTAATATTAATATTAAAATTATGCATTATTTCTTTTCTATTTATAGACCTTCTTCCTAAAATACATCCATGTACTTAACTTTCTCTGAGTATTTCTGAAAGGGAATAAAAATAGGTTTTTTTTAAAATATTATTTAAAAATTATAACTGAGTTATTGTAAAATGTAAGGGAATAATTCTTTTAATTATCAGATTTTTTTTTTACCTTTAATTTCAACAATACTATTCTAAAACTCTTCTTTATTACTTCCTTAAGTACGCATCTCATAGAATTTGCTTTGCAATACCTTTTAACAGAGTGCTTTCCAGTACGAACAATTCTTACTTAAATAGTTTTATAAACGTATTTGTCAACAGGATTTCAATTTGTGTTTAGAATTCAATGTTAAGGTTATTATATATTTAAATAATATTTATAATCATTAGAAATTTAGATACATTTAATAATTAGATTTCTTCACAGTAACTGTCACAGGAGTTTATGAATGAATAAATATTCATTTCAGACACATCTTAAAATTTAATAAATATTTACGTTTTTTGTTTTAAAGGCAGATAATGCTTTTTGCAAGCATATGCATAAATACCCATACATAATTTTCATTTTCGGCATGTGCAAATCTTTAATTTCTGTGCATTCATTATGCGTTTGGAACATAAATTAAAAGTAGCGAATACCCTACGAAGGGTATCAAAAGACGTATACAATTTTAAAGGTACCGTAAGGTATTTTTCATTCTCTAAGCATAACATTTTTGCTAAAATCTATATTTTTGTAGTTCAAAAGTTTAGAATTTTATAAAACAAATTCATAATCAAAATCGCTGTTGTTAGTTATCGAAAAACAACCAAGATGTGATGATTTTTGCATAAATATCACTAAACTACACAAATTGCTATTATCCATCACACAATGAATGTTTCTTTTATGCGGAAGTGTCCCATTTTTCGATTCGTGTGGCACTGTCGTGTGTCGAAATACTATCAGAGCGCTGTCAAGAGAGCTTCTGAATGTAAACAAAAAACACCCCATCTGGAGACCGAAGCCTCGGAGTAGTGCTTCACTCGCAGTGCGGGCTTGGCCCCTCCTTCCTTTCTTACCTCCATGGAGCAAGTAGAGGGAAAAAAATAAGCCGATTTCATAATAGAATGTGTGCACGAATGCGCTTCGAAGACGAAAAGGGCGCTCTTGAACGATAGATAAAAGCATTCTGTTGGCACAAATCGTCACTCTCCGTGCAGATTTCCAGCGGTATACATCGTTACATGAACGCGAGTCTCGCCGATATGCATTTTATCTTTGGGGCTGCGGACGGAAAGGGGCAGTTGCTGAAAGGAGGTACTTGGAAGTTGTTTTTTTGCTCACCTTTGGGTGTCTGCTTCGTTTTAGCCCCATTGTCGTAGTTAAAATGTATATCGGCGGAGTTCCGCCCTCTTGTAGTGATGTATGACG